>VWZI01023724.1:12765-34778 GCA_013396835.1 Psilopogon haemacephalus | reverse complement strand
GAAACAGTTTCTCTCCTCACAGATGAGATGAGACCAGGGACTCCCCGATGACACTGGTTTCGTGCTCAAGTGTTGTAGATTCTCTTGCATTGGACACCAGGTGAAACCTAGAACAGAAAACTCCGAACACTCTGAATTTAAACTCTCTCATATTTCTCTGTGGAATACACTGGATTTCACCATTCTCCTGCATTACCCAGTATGTATGACCAGGACCTTCTGCAGAAACCACCCCTCAGACAGGTTTCCCTGTGCCCAAAGGAGAAAATACCCAAAACAGTTTTCCGTAAGAGATTCTTTTAATGTACAACAGGAACTCTATCACCATCCACTGTTTGTACCAAATCTGATTGTGCAGGTCCTGCCCTGTTTACAGAACCCCTACTGTTTACCAACCAGGTTGCTTGTGCTAAATTCTTGTCCCAGTTTTTCAAAGTTCCACCTCCCATGGCTTTTAGGGTGGTCTTTACCAAAACCGTTGTAGCATGTGATCTTCCCTGAAGCTGGTGCATAGTAGGGTATGTGGTAAACCCATTCAATACTGTGCTCTTTGGCCCAGTTTTTTTACAAGATGGTTCTTGAACTGAATGTCATTGTCTGATTCAATTATCTCTGGAGTTCCATGTCTAAATATGATTTGTCTCTCCAAACCAAGAATGGTGTTACATGCAGTAGCACTATTTCTCACTTTATCTGATCAAAGGCTGCTTGTTGTTCAGGTCCCCACTCGAAATGGTTTCTTTTATGAGTCACATCATGCATTGGTTTGACAATTTGACTGGAATGTGTAGTCTCCAGAATCCCACTGCACCCAAGAAAGACAGTGTCCTTTCTATTTGTGGGAAGTGCCACGGTGGACACTATCTATCACATCCTGTGAAATGTGATGCTGATCATCTTGCCACCACACTCCCAGACACTGAATTTCTCTGGAAGATCCTTTTACCTTGTCTCTGTTAATGGCAAACCTTGCTTGCAACAGAATGTAAATTATTTTGTTACATTTCTGGAAGACTTCCTTAGCAGTTTGGCCCCACACAATGATGTCATCAATTAATTGTATGTGTTCTGGAGCTTTACCTTTCTCCAGTGCGTTGTGGATCATTGAGTGACAGATTGTTGAACTGTATTTCAACCCGAGGCAAAGAGTTGAATTAATACTGGATTCCTCTCCAGGTGAATGCAAACTGAGGCCTGCATCCCTTTGCTATGGGAATAGAGAAGAAAGCATTAGAAATGTCTATGGTAGCATACCATTTGGCTTCCTTCGATTCCAGCTTGTATTGGAGTTCCAGCATATCTGGAACAGATGTGCTCATGGGCAGAGTCACCACATTGAGGGCACGGAAGTCGACTGTCAGTCTCCAGTCGCCATTAGACTTGCGCACAGGCCAAATAGGACTGTTGAAAGGTGAATGAGCTTTCTCAATGACTTTCCAGTTGATGAATCAGCTGATGAATGGGCAACAGAGAGGCACAGTTAGTTCTGTACTGCCTGTGATGCACAGTTTCAGTAGCAATTTGCAGTCATGTCCNACTCCACTCTCCTTTGCAAGTGGGCCTAGCTGCTTTGCAGACTTGTCTCCTACCTGAAGGGCATTTGCACCAATAGTACGGCATCTCACCAGCCATCTTAGGATTGGCTCTCCTGATTCCCTTGAATATTCCTTTCTAACTTTCCTGACCTCTCTAAGGGGATCATTAGAGCCCTGGATGTCATCCTTCTCCTCTTCTTCTCCTTGCTGGTCTGCTGGTGCCTGGCCAAACAAAACTCCTAACAGCATTCCTAATCTCCAGAGAGCCATCTTCCATCCCAGTAGCTAATCTTACATTGTCCTCATATTTAGCTCTCAGTAAACCGATCAAATCTTTAAGGCTAAGTTTCTCCTCTTCTTCCTCTTTCTGAACATCAGAGGTACCTGTCCCTAGACCTCCCTTTGAACCATGTTTTGACACAATTTTAGCTTTCATTTTGGCAGGGGCCAGTTTAACAGAAGATGGAACTTGTAATGGATCTAAATTTTGGGGAGCTTGAGCTGCTGGCACCTTAGAATCAGAACTGTCTTTTGGGTTGGAATTACAAATTGCTGTCTGAGAAACTGAACTTGTAGCAGAAATAAGGCTTTGTTCTTACCAGTTTTGTTTTGACCTTCATTTTTAGAAACAGATGCATTGTTTTCAGTACATTGTCTGGGTGTACAGCCAGAATCTGACCCTATTTTTATGGAAGTGATTTTGTTATTCTTTCTTCTGGCATGGTCTGTTTTTTTTAAAAGTGGTATCAGATGCTTTCAGACTCAGAGCAAAAATTAAGAATAAAATTATAATTAATAGGAAAACATTGACGCATGTTAAATATATCACTGTGGTCTTTGAGTAGAAGTTTTGGCAAGGGTCAGGAACACTGCTTGTTGGGAGAATCATGCGTACCAATGCTGTAGAATAGCTCATTTGATTACTAATATTTTCTGACTTATTAAAAGCATCCAAACCAGCATTGGTAGCTATCTCAGTAATATTAAAGCCAGCAAAAGAAATTATATACTTGCCAAAATTCCAAAACATTCTTTCAATCTTCCTCCATGCCAGGTCCCAGAGAATATCGCAGTTTTGGCCACAAGCCATCTATGTAAAAAGCACATCCTTACAGAAGAAATGACAGTGTAACAGCCAGGTCAGCTTCATTTTTAACTTCCAGGATTAATTAGCAATCAAACAAATGCAATTTAACCTTGAGCCCCTCGTTGGGCACCAATTAAAAATAATGTGGTGGTTTGGCAGGTATCTGCCCCCCACCCCCAACTCTGAAATAACCCACACTAGGACTCAGTCAGCTGGAAGTTGAGGAATGAAGCTTTATAATTACAACTTTGCACAATATACAAGCAGGTATTTACAATGTATAACAGATATTTACTGATATATATGGTAAAAAGGTAATACAGAAACACCACACCCCTCTCAGAGATCAAAGTCCCTAAGAGGGGGTTCTAACCACCCCTACCACCTTCCCCCCTTCCCCAGTCTTATCATCTGTTTCATGCAGCAGATAGGCGAAGGTAGATCAGCCAGGGGGATTAGCAGCAGGAAAGAAGTTAGTGAAATTATTCAGGTCCAGCTACGAGAGGCAGGGAGAAAGAGCCATGCAAATGCAGCTGGTTTCTGACCGCTTTGGGCTGTGGATGACTTATCAATATTTGGGTTATAACTCTTAAACATTTTTTTTTTCTTTCTCAGTAAAGCATCATCAGTGTTTTACTTTCTCAGCCTATAGTCAAATTTCTCATTCAGATTCTCCAATTAGTTCAAACCAGCACAGTGGAACCCACTAACAAGAAAGAGACAAAATCTTTCTTGGATTTTTTGACCCTTTTTCACTCTCTACATTCAATTCCTTTCTTTCCAAAGGTGGGAGAGGGGAAGGCATACTATTGTTTATTGTATTGTTCCATTAGGCTTTTGGGCCCTGGGAAGCTTAATGAGAACCAATACAAAAGCAGATCCTATGTTAGTGTTCCCTTTAACCCAATAAAAACAAGGAAAGAAAAGAGACGTAAATTTTGCTTATGATGGCAGACTAAGAAATATAACTCTTGATAAATGCTGGTTTGAGGGTAATTGGGTAATTGGAATATTTTAATAGGAGAAATTAGATTATATGCTGAGAAAGGAAAACATGATGGTGTCTCCTTCACCCATATGTTTGCTGACTGATACAAAAGTAAGAATCCAAACATAGATAAGGTATATCTGCTAGAGTCACTCTGGCTGCTTATCTCTCTCTCCTTGCCTTCTAGCTGGGTCTGTGTAACTCAGCTAATCAATTTCTGCTTTTAACCCCCTTGGCTGATCTTCCTTTTTTTACATGGCATGTAAGACAGATACTGGAAGAAGATTGGATGGTGCAGGAAAGGTGGAAGGGTGATTGGGAACTCTGATCTCTGGTACAGGTGTGGTGTTTCTGTATTACATTTTCTATTGTATACAGCTGATAATATCTGTAGTGTATTGTAAATATCTGCTTGTATGTTGTGCAAAGCTGTAAATATAATGCTTCATTCCTTAACTTCCAGCTGGCTGAGTCTACTCTGGGCAATTTCTGAAGTGTTGGGGGGTGGATAACTCCCAAACTACCACAACTAAGAAATATAATTCTTGATAGGTTTGGACTGTTTCTGTCCAAACTCTTGAGACACTCTACCTCAATAGTACAGGAAATAAAACTACAATATAGGGATATTTTCCCCTCTCCATCAGCTGGCTATTTAGTTGTGGTTTCTGAGGGGTATCAAGAGGAAAAGAGCAATTATCAACTGTGATTGAAGTGTTTCTGATTTTACTTACTGATATAACAGCTGGAGAAATTAGCTTTGTAGGCATGAGCTCCTCGTTCTTTGCAGTTTTCTCATTTTTGCTGCTAACACAGAATAGTATTTGTCTGTGCTGCACATCAGCTGCTGCTTTTACTGTTTCTTGTAGTGTTTTCATTGATTTTTGTTCTGTTGGCAACTCAACTGATGATGTCATGGGAGAATTACCACTTAAATACCTGGTTCATGTCTGTAATGTCTGCTCATTTTGGATTTCCATATGAGATAATTTACAGAAAAGTAATGCTGATGATGTAGCTGTCCATAATATATAGGCTGAAGAGAAAGAGCTTGGCTGAAATCCTTGGTCTCAAAGCCTCTCCTTATATAAATACTTCCCATATTGGAGCAGAGTAACACCTTCCTCTCAACTGCATCATCCCAATTTTTACTCATAGATGTGTTTCATGAACTGGCTGAGGGATTTTTTTAGGATTATGCCAGTGATCTTTACCCCTCTTGTGGGACTGCTTTCTCCATGGGGGCTGTAACACAAAGGCCACATTTGTTCTTAGAATCATAAGATTGTCAGGGCTGGAAGGGACTTCAAGCATCATCCAGTTCCAACCCCCTACCATGGGCAGGGACAGTAGATCAGGTTGCTCAGATCCAGGCCTGGCCTGAAAGACCTCCAGGGATGAGGCTTCCACCACCTCCCTGGGCAACCTGTTCCAGTGTCTTACCACCCTCCTGATGAAGAACTTCTTCCTAATATCCAATCTGAATCTACCACTTCTAGTTTTACTCCATTGCCCCTAGTCCTATCATTATGTGACATCCTAAAAAGTCCCTCTTCAGCTTTCTTGTAGGTCCTCTTCAGATACTGGAAGGCCACAAGAATGTCTCCTTGAAGCCTTCTATGCAGACTGAACAGCTCCAACGCTTTCAGTCTGTCTGCACAGGAGAGGAGCTCCAGCTCTGAGGTCATCCTTGTGGCCATTCTCTGGACACACTCCAGCACATCCAGACCTTTCCTGCAATAGGGGCTCCAGAACTGGATGCAGTACTCCCACAGTGGAGTAGAGGGGGGGAATTGGCCTGCTGGCCACACTTCTTCTGATGCAGCCCAAAATACAGTTGTCTCTCTGGGCTACAAGTGCACACTGGTGACTCATACTGAGTTTCTCATCCACCAGCACCCTCAAGTCCCTCTCCCCAGGGCTGCTCTACAGCCAGTCTGCCCAGCCTGTATCTGTGCTTGAGATTGCCCTGATCCAGGTGCACAACCTTGCACTTGGTCTTGCTGAACATAATGAGTTTGGTTCTTTCATTGGCAGATGTGATGGTTTGAACCAATTGAAGGATTTTAATAAGAAATTAGACTATAGGCTGAGAAAGGAAAACAAAATTTGATTCTACTTCACTCATAGGTTACTGAAAAAATTATAAAAGTTAGAACTCAAACAAAGATAAGACAGACTGCTTTGAGCTGTGCTGGCTTGCTGCCTGATGCATGTCTCTCTCTCCTTGCCTTCTTAGCTGGAACTGTATAACTTCACTAACTACTTTTCTGCTGCTAACCCCCCTGACCGATCTACCTTTGCTTGCCTGGCATGTAAGACAGATAGTGAGATAAGACTGGGAAGTGGGGGAAGGTGGTAGGGTGGTTGGAAACTCCTCTTTGGGACTCTGGGAGGGGTGTGGTGTTTGTGTATTACCTTTTCACTGTATGTATCTGTAACTATCTGTTATTTATTGTCAAAATCTGCTTGTATATAAAGCTTCATTTCCTTAACTTCCAGCCAACTGAGTCTAGCCTGGGTGATTTCACAGTGTGTGGGGGGGTGGGAAACTCCCAAACCACCACAGCAGATCTCATCTACTCTGTCTCCCTCCCCTGTAAAGGAAATCACATACAGAAAATATAAATTCATTATCTTTGCATGTGTGTTGAATTTCTGTAATAGCCTGTTGAAAAATGCCCTTTAGAAATACTTAGGAATGGATTTGTTATAGTAATTTGCACCACTTCACAGAATTTTGAGCAGAGAATTTGCTAGCAGTTCAAACTGGCTAGATAAGTCAGGAAAAACAGTTTGTCATTTGTCAGACAGCAGATGTTTGATGCAGCCATGCTGGTTGTTCCTTATGTTTGGAAACAAATTCCTCCTCCTTTGTGAGAAGCAACAACAATAAACAGACACCAACTACTGGACTTGGAAGGTGCTGTAAGTTATTGTAAGGAAAAATCAAGTTAGTGGCTGTCAGATACTTAGAGTTCTTAATCACATAATTTCCTGTCTCAGCATAGCTATGCTGCTGTAATGAGGCTCTGGCTGCAGGGAAACTGTGATTATTTATAGCTTGTTACACATTTGGCTTTAAATTGTGCAGCAGCCTCTGGCCAGTGGCTTTCTTACATGGAGAAAAAAAATTAGTTAACTATGCTGGGCCAGGAGGGTAAAATTCTAGTGAAGTTTTAGGATGTGAAGAGTCCGCTTTGCTATGGTCACCAGTAGCTTATGAAGGCACTTGATACTTCTAAGCCTTCCTCCAAATCTATCAAGACATCTGTGTCCAGTTTGGATACAAAATTTATTTTTTATTCCCTAGTGCTGGATTGCACTAATTTCCTACACCTGTGAGCATGTTTTTGTGATTGATTATTCAGGCTGTCTTATCAGACACAACTGTAATCCCTGCATTACAGCTTGCAAGCCTGATTTCCCGGGGCATTGTTGAATATGCCAGCTCTTACAACCCTAAATTATCAGAATTCCTTTGTAGCACATACCTGCTGTGTTCACAGTTTGCCATGAAGGACTGTTTTTGGTGTTTGTGGTCGAACTCCCCTCTCCCCCCTCCTCCCCCCATTGGAATTTACCAGACTAGCTCAGATGGCTTGGAAGTAAGGTGAAGCTGTATTTACAGCAAAGCAATATTCACAAGCATATCTATACAATGTGTTTACAATTATATACAAATTAGAAATAATACAGAAATCCAAACTCCCTCCTGGACAAAGAAAAACTGTCTAGAAGGGTTCAAAGCTACCTCCTCTTTCTACTTTCCCAGACAGACAAACAGAACAACCAGCAAAGCTTATGTTATGTGTTAGTCAAGATTATCAGAAAAGATATTAGAGCGGAGCAAGGAGGAAGCAAATAGATCCAGCATCCCAGACCAGGGTGAGACAAATTGTTGATATTTTGGCTTTTTATTACTCTCAGCAAACCAATGAATGATATATAGACTTCATCATTATTTTCTTTTTACAAAAAAAAAAAAAAGGATTTAATTTATCTCATTAAAATATTCTGATTAGCTTCAAACCAGCACAGTATTGCTCATTTGTATTCACTTAGAAATGACTTGGTGGCATTCCCTTGGAGTGTGGCTTTGGAGCTGGATTGGTTGGTTCAGGCATTGGAATGGACTGCTCAGGGAGGTGGTTGAGTCACCAACCATGGATGCGTTTAAAAGTAATTTGGATGTGTTACTTGGGGATATGATTTAGGGTGCACCCAGAAGAGTAGGGATATAGGTTGGACTTGGTGATCCTGAGGGTCTTTTCCAACCTGTTTCTGTGATTCTGTGATACAGGAACAATAAGTGTTATGAGAAGGCTTTGCCTGAAGTGCTCCCCTGAGATAAGCTGTTTGGATCCCTACCTCTCTAGCTTGGTAATTTCCCTATTTTCTGTATTACATAGATGTGTTGGATCTTTGTTGTAGGCAGAAAAAGCTGGAAGTCTTGAAAATCTGAAGCAGTTTTCTTCCAATTATGTGAGAGGTGATCCTATTTTGAGGCTGAAATGAAGTCAAATCCCTTTGAAGTGCTGAATAAATAGTTCCAGCCTTCAGAAGGATGAAAACTGACAATCCCTGAATTTTGCATGGAAAAAACCACATTATTAGCTACTGGATAAAAGCTGGAGGTTGGCTGTTTTGGTTGCTTGTGGTTTGGTTTGTGGGGTGTGGTGATTAGAGGTTTTTTTGGGTGTTTGTTTGTTAGAGTTTTTTGTTTTTTTAAAAACTCATTCCTATTCTTATCCTGCCTGAAGGGTTTTACATACGATAACAAGCATTTTTACTTACTTAATTGGGCACCATAAAGCCAAATGTGGTGAGTTGAAATCAGTAACCGTTGTCACCTGCCCCAAATAAATCACCAGACTATCTCATATGGTTTGGAAGCAAAATGAAGCTATATTTACAAAAAAGCTAAAATCTAGAAATATAAAATGCAATGAATATTTACAGAATATATTTACATATATTTGCAATTCAGAAACAACACAAGGATCCCCTGGACAAAAAGTAATATAGCACTCCCCTCTCCAGTGTAAGGGAGAAAGAGCAGCAGTGGGGCTTTTCTATTTTCTTTATCTACTTAGCCATAACAAGTGTCTCAGCCAAGGTCAATGAAACCATGCAAAATCACCAGCCGAAGTGAAGAAGAGAAAAGGAAGGAAGATCAGTTTGTGCAGCACATTATATCCCAATTAACAGTGCAATGGAATGATATAGACCTATCTGTTATTGCTCCTTTTTATCCAATCCCTAGCTTTATTTACCTTTTACTCAAATATGTCCAGAAAGTTCCTGTTTCTTGTTTATAATTTAGAACTAGGCTAGGGTGTTAGTTTTAAACTACCACACCAAGTAATTCAGTGTAACCCTTAGAAAACTTAGGAGAAGTAGTGGGGTGGACTTTGATCTCAAGTGAAAAAAGAAAACCAAGCCCCTCAAGTAGAAGTACCTCTACCACTGCCTCCTAACACTGCAGCTTTTGTGCAGCTGCATTTATTTCTCTCTTTCTAACCCCTGAAGCATCACATAGAGCATAGAAAACAGAGCCTTTTATGCATGTATAAAACTGGATAATAAAGTATAGTGACACCCGGCAACTAGAAAAAAAACTTCTGTGTGTATGTGTGGGCAAAGTTGATTTTTGCCTAATGAATGTAACTTCTTGTCTTTTAATTTGTGATGCAGATACAGCAGATCTGCAATTAAGCCTTCTAGCAGGTCTGCAGGGCTGGTAATTGTTTTGTAATCCTTCCTTGGAACACAATAAATGCAAACAGTAATCACAGGTTTGAGCATAGTTTACCATAAAATAATGTTACACATAATGTTTTGTTAGGTATCTTCTGGTTCGTGCTCCAGCTACTAAAGGAGTACTGCAATTGCTGAGTACCTGCTGAGGCAGGAAGGAGAGAACATACTTCTAAACAAACAGAATGTATCTGTATGGTAAATAAGAAGGCTCACACACTGCTTTGGTGGAGGTGAGTGGAAGCATCTTCTGGCAGGAGTGTGCCATGCTGCTACACTAAGGCCTAGTTTGCCTAAAGCCTTTATATTCACATTTAATATACAGCAGAATATTTAGAAAAGGTTGTGGCTCATGAACTTTAGGACTCAGTATCTGGCTTAACTGCATCTCTGTAAAAACTCTTATCCATGATTCTGTTCTCTTATGTCTTAATCACTTCAAGTTTTTCACTCGCATTTCCCTCTCAAAAAAAACCCATAAGAAACAATTTCTGAGTTCCTGCAAACGAAAGATGTAGGTACTGTAGTGTTGAATATCGAGGTTCTAGTTCTGCACTGTCTTTCCTCATTCATGAAACACATCTTGGACCAATCTGAAACTATAAACCTGTGGTTCTTTTGCAGAAGAAATAGCTTTAAACTGAAATAATTTTGCACTGAAATAGTTGTAAATGAGTTTCTGATCCCGTTACTGAAGGGCTTGAAATCTGCACACTTGAAATTGGGAAACCTTTTCAATCCAGGATTAATCTAAACCCAGCACTACTTGTGACTTCAGGTAGGCCTTGCTGACCTTTAGGTTAACCTAACACTGTTGCTTGCCTTATCACCACACTGAAATGCTAGAATTTGTTGCTTGAAAAGCAGAAAAGGTAGTGCAAATATGATTCTCAAGGGATTCACACTTTCTGCTAGGACAAAGACATAATACATTTTTGTAGTCTCTTTCAGAGCATACAGAATAGTGTGCTGCAGGGCAAGTATCTAGCAACAGAATTAGGGGAAACTGTTTTAATCTGAGGGAGTGTAGGTTTAGACTGGATCTTAGCAAGAAGTTCTGCAGTAAGAGGGTGATGAAACTCTGGAATGGGTTGCCCAGGGAGGTTGTGGATGCCTCCTCCCTGCAGATGTTCAAGGCCAGGTTGGATGAAGCCTTGAGCAGCTGAGGCTAGTTGAAAGATGTCCCTGCCTATGTCAGAGAAGTTGAGTAGATGATCTCTAGAATCCTTTCCAACCTAATCTATGATTCTGTGATCACACCTTAGTAGAAAGTTGGCTTTTGTGTATAAACCTGTTCTGCAGACCCGATTGCTGTGCTTTCCCTGTAGGTATCTTGTGCTGCCACCAGAAAGAAATTTGAAATCCATACATGGCAGCTGTTGCTGGCAGACTCCAGGTCTTCCCTTTGGTTTATGCCTGTTAAATCTACTATGGAATCAACTAAAAGAACTGACTATTCAAAAAGCTCACAGTCATTTCTCTTTAGCCCACTTGCAACATAGTGTTGTTTCCAAGTGATTTGCCAGTCTGACATCAGTATTAAATAGAATATCACACCTCATGGACTAACCATCTGATTCATTGTGACAATTTTTCCCTTTAATGCCTGAAGTTCTAATTAAGGGAGGAACATGTGGAAGAGAATAAAAAATCAAGAAATAAAATAAGAAAATGGATAGCAAAAGCAAGGAAAGAACCTTGCAATTTATTATTCTAAGAGACATATGGAAGCAGTACTAACTACACAAATAGTTGTGTGTCCTGGTCAAAAAAAGCCCACAAACTAAACCAAAAAGAAACAAATGCCACCTCCCCCTCCCCAAAAAAACAAACCAAAACAAAAAGAACCCCAAACCAAACCCACCAAACATTTTGATTAATTTTGCTTCAATGTGGAACCTTTAAAAATCTTTTATTTTCATATAGTTAGAGTAATGCTTTTGATGTTTCCAATGGATAAAATCCCCCAAGGGAACGTGTTGGCACATGCAAGTGTGTTATACCAAGCTGCAATCACAGAATCACAGCGAATCACTGAACTGCAGGGGCTGGAAGGGAGCTCTAGAGATCACCTGGTCCAACTCCCCTGCTAGAGTATAATCACCTACAGGATATCACAGAGGAACTTGTCCAGGCAGGTTTTGAATGTCTCCAGAGATGGAGACTCCACAACCTCTCTGAGCAGTCCAATCCAAGATCAAGAATTTTGTCTTTATGCTAAGGTGGAACCTCCTGTGTTCCAGTTTGTATTCATTGCTCCTCATATTTGTTGTTCCTTGTCCTGTCACTGGACACCACTGAGAAACGCCTGGCTCCATCCTCTTGACACTTACCCTTTTACATATTTTGAAAGGGCCAAGTGTGCCAGCACTCTGCCCCTCTACATGCTATGCACTGATCTCAGTGTTCTAGGCTGAGTTGTCCTCAGGATGAATCTGAAAGTTGCATCTGCCACAAGTTAGCATACGTCTTTGTAGTCACAGGACATTAGTCATTGCTTGTTACAGATGTGAGCTTTTGGAATAAACTGGCTCACCAAAGAGCAGTGGCAGTGGATTCACCTTCATTAGACTAAGGGCTATTTTGTCTCTGAAAACAAGTAATTTATCTGGAAATGATACTTTCGTTGACAGGTAAATTTTAAATTTAAATTTAAAGCAATTCCCTCAAAAAATACAGCACAGTTGTTGAAGACTTCAGCGTCAGTTATGACTTTGCTTCATTTACAGCTCTTCAAACTGAAAAGTTGCTTTGTATAGACCAGAATAAGCAGGCTGTGGAAGAGCTATTGGGAGATTTCTGTCAGGCAGCAGTTTTTCCATCACTTATAGCTTTACATAAGGAACAACATGCTGTTGAAAAAACTAATTTGGCATCATATAGTAGTGACAGCCTGTGTCTAGGGTTCCTATGAGAGATCTTTATACCCTTTGGCCACCACAGCAGTAGGTTAAGCAGCCACCTTCCTATCCCTCCCTGACATGACTTGACCCTGCTATGATGAGATTCACTTTTAGTCATAAATATGCAGTACATGAAATCTCTCTCTCTCCAAGTGTTCTTAACATAATTTATCAAGTATAGCACCTTTCTTGAAAAGGTTTGGCATGGTGACTGTCTCCAGTGAAGTCCTTGGTAAAAGCCAGTTATAATTTTGTGCATCCCATACTCTTGCTCAGCTGTGTCAGATGGGCTGGGGTGAGTGTGGTAGCAACGAAAAAACATATCTGATGTGACATGCTCTTGGAAAATCAGCTATTTTGTCACAGTTTTTGAGCCATCACTCTTATTCCATGCAATTTTTCAGAGCACTGTTTTTCCACTGTGTGACCCTACTTTTGGAAAGGATGCTTGGTGCTCTGGCTCATGTTGGGTAGGCTGTGAAATAAGGTTTATTCGTTGATGATCTCACCAGAGCTGGATGCAATCATCTGTGAACAGAGGTGTGTGGATAGTAGTCCGTAGTCTTAGGAGACAGTTCTCTTTTCAACCTCCCACCATAGGCAGGGACACCTCCTATTAGAACAGGTCACTCAAGGCTTCATCCAAGCTGGCCTTGAACACCTTTAGGCCTGGAGGGAGCATTTACAATCTCCCTGGGCAACCTGTTCCAGTGTTTCACCACCCTAACTGTAAAGAACTTCTTCCTAATATCCCGTTTAAATCTCTCCTCTGCCAGTTTAAACCCATTATGCCTCATCCTGTCATTACAAGACCTTGTAAATAGTCCTTCCCCAGCCTTCTTGTAGGCCCCCTTCAGATACTAGAAGGCCACTACAAGGTGTTTTCAAAGCCTTCTCTTCTCTGGGCTGAAGAGCCCCAGCTCTCATAGCCTGTCTTCATAGGAGAGGTGCTCCAGCCCTCTGATCATCTTTGTAGCCCTTCTCTAGACTTGCTTTAATAGTTCCATGTCCTTCTTGTGTTGAGGGTTCCAGAATTGCACACAGTTCTTGTGGCACCCTCTTCCTATTATGTCCACTACTATTTCTGCAAACCATTTTCTACCTTTTCCTAATGACTTCTATTATTGTTATTGCAGGCAGGCTTGGAACATGGAAGGAGAGAAATGAAACTATGCTTATTTTAAAACTTCAATATTTTCCTTAGATACCTTGGAGCTACTAGAAGCAGTGGAATTTAATATGGTGTTAAATTGTTCATTCCAGCTTTCCATTCACTAGGCATGTGCCTAGCAAGCCTGTGCTTTGAGACCTGCAATTGTACCATGATGCTGCCTCATCCAGATCCAGGCTAGTCCAGATCTGTGAAATGAAGCTGGAAAATCTCCTAGTTTTGAGAGGATGGCTGTGCAACAACTTTGGATTTACAGCATGTTGGCTGTTGCTTGGTAATTATTCTGTGTGGATTTCACTGTTTGGCAAATGAAAAATCACTTCTTCCTCAGCTACTGCTGGGTAAGAGCTGGCACAGACTAAGCGCCATGGCTTTGACTGAATGGCTGTAAATCTAACTGAGAGATGGCTTCTGCTCTGGGCTGCCTGCTGCAATACCAAACAACTGAGGCATGTTAATACAGGCATTCGCCTGGCTTTTCAGATAGGAATTCTCATATTGGATAGAAACTTGCTATTGGTTATACTTCTGATGTGGAGAGTTTGACATTTCTCCTACGGGGACATTAGGTGTGCTTAATGTTAAACCTGCTGAGGTCTATATTCTTACTGCGAGGGGAAAAAAAAAACAAACCACCAACCAAACAAGAAAATAAGGCAACTAGCTGCAAAATTAAACACATATTGAAAATTAACTCAAACCTCTAACAGTAAAACATGGAATATATTGTGAGAACTTGCATCTACCTTTGCAGACATAATCAGTGTTTTTATTACTGTGTATATTATGTAAACAAATGCAGTGTTCTCAGTCTCATGTTGCTTGCCTTGCTCCTGAAGGAAGCTTATAGCAGTACAGAGATAGCATTTCTTTCCTCCCTTCTATGCTGCTTCAGGCACAATCATGCTCTGGAAGCATAGCTCACAGAATTCTGATCACAAGGCTCACACTTCTGTAGTAGAAATTACTATTTTTGTATAAAATATGTAACTTATAGGATGATGCTGAGACTTTAGTCACTTGTTTAGGTAAAAAAGCAACCTCTCTTAGAGCCTTGAAAATAAACCTGTCTTTTTAGCAGGTTATTCCAGAAGAATTCTGGGTTTTTAATTAACACAGTTAATACCGACAAGTTGCAGAATTGTTTTTGACCGACAAACTTGAGATCTGTCCTGTTCCACCAGGCTTTGTTTTGTTGGATGTTTTCTTTTTTCAAAGAGAAACTCCAGATCTTATTTTTGCCTCCTTGGAGTAATGACAGAATATCTTGGGAAAAGCTTGTTCAGTGATTTGCAGTGGAAGACACTGAAGGAAAAAAACCCCCACATTTTATATATATGTATATATATATATATATATATATGTATATATATCTTTTCTTCTATTAGATCTATGAAGTGAATGTAGGAATAAGATAGTTTATGCAATTCTGTAGCAGTCTTCCTTTAGAAAAACATCCCAGACCTTTGTAAAATAGGGACTGTAGCTTTTCTTGTGACTGGCATAACTGCCTTTTTTTATCTTTGGAAATTAAGTCTCTTGTCTAGAAAAGGCAATTCACTGAGATGAGGAGAAGGAAGGAAATTAAAAATAAGAAAACAAGATGGTTTATGTTTTTTTGTCTGAAAAATGACTGCAAGGGGTTGGAAGGACTGGAATACCAATTCCCATGAATCAACCAGCTCCCTGTACCACCAGTGTTGTGTACATGACTAAGCTTAATTGTTTCCCCCATCTTCATATGGCTCTGAAATATAGTAAATGTTTTCTGTATCCCATCCTATCATGTTATTTCCTCTTCTCAAGGTAAGTAATTTTTTTCTCTGTAGGAAAGAACTTCTGATAGCAGCAGCACAATTGCTGTCAGTGAAACGAGTTATTTCCTATTTCCAGAGAAACCCTATCTGGCTGTGCTTTGAGCAGAAGACTGTTCTCCAGATAGACCTTAGTGTCATTGCACAGTGGGGTGCTTCCTCCTCCCACCCCCACTTTTTCACTACAAGTTTTTAGAAGTGTGCATGCAAAATTACACCCTGTTTTGAATTGGGAAAGTGAGTGAATAGGGAGGGAAAGTGGGTCCAGAACTTCAGTATTAGACAGGAAGGCTGGGAGTGGAATAGAAGAAATAGAGAAAGGATGTCATAATCTCTCTGTAGGTGGTGAGACCTTGTTCCCCACCAATTTTAGCAGCAGCTAGGAATCCTGAATCTGTTTAGGAGATGCACATGAGTCATCTGCTGTGAGTTGCTTTTCCAATGAGCAGCTCTACTTAGTATAAAATACCTCCTGGCAGTCCCTGAAACTTCTGAGTTTTCCTGTTATTTAAGCTAAATGCAGTAGGACCATGTTCTTAAAAATGCTGTCCCTATGCTGAAATCCATAACTGAAACAAAGCAACTGAAATGAAGAAATTCCCCTAAACTGTCATCTTCATTTAAAAAGAAAAAGGGAAAATACCACTTGTAGTGGGTTAGGAACTTCCTCCCTCCTAACTATTGCAATTTACCAGACTAGCTCATACATCTTGGAAGCAAGATAAAGCTACATTTACAGCAAAGCAAAATTTACAAGCATATATGCACAATGTATTTATAAGTATTTACAGTAGAACTACAACCCTGAACTTCTGCAAAGTTAACTTTGTGCTCTTCAGAGACATTCAGAGAAATCCCATGGGCTAGAGGATAAAGGAGCCCAAGAAAGTTGGTTAATTTTTAGGTGTATTCCCCTGAGTTAAAAATTGTGTGGACGTGCTAGGAGACCTTCATGGCTGAGCAAGGAGCTCCTGAAGGAAATCTCAGGGAAGAAAGAAATTTACAATTGATGGAAGAAGGGATTTGTCATTTGGGAGAACTACAGAGAAGTTATCAGGGCATGTAGGAAGGCAACAAGGAAGGCCAAAGCCCTCTTGGAACTGAAGCTGGCAAAGGAAGTAAAAGAGAGCAAGAAGGGCTTCTTCAAATCTATCAGTAGGAAAAGGAAGAATAGGGAGAGTGTGGGGCCACGGCTGAACAAGTAGGCAGCCCTGGTAACTGAGGATGCAGAGAAGGCAGAGTTGCTGAATGCCTTCTTTGCTTCAGTCTTTACACCTACAGCTGAACTCCCCTGTGTACTCCAGACCTTGGATGAAGGAGAGGAAGCCTGGAGGAGGGAATGCTCCCCACTGGTCAGTGCACACTGAGTTAGAGATCAACTACACAAATTGAATATTCACACCTCCGTGGGCTCTGATGAGATGCACCCAAGGGTGCTGAGAGAACTGGCTGATGTTATTGCTCTACCACTCTCTATCATTTTTGCAAAATTGTGGTAGACAGGAGAGGTGCCTGAGGACTGGGAGGAGAGCCAATGCCACTCCAGTCTTCATAAAGGGCAAGAAGAGGTTCCAGGGAACTATAGACCAGTCAGCCTCACCTCCATCCCTGGAAAAATGATGTAGCAGCTCCTTCTGGAGGGCATCTCGAGGCACTTGGAAGAGAAGAAGGTTATTAGGAGTAGTCAGCATGGATTTACCAAGGGGAAGTCATGCTTGACTAATCTAGCATTGTATGGGGACATAACTGAATGGGTAGATTCAGGGAGACCAGAGGATGTAGTCTACCCTGACCTCAGCAAGACCTTTGACACCATCTCCCATGATATTCTAGTGAGCAAGCTAAGGAAGTGTGGGATGGAAGAGCAGACAGTGAGGTGGATTAGGAACTGGTTACAAGACAGAGTTCAAAGAGTGGTGATCAATGGTGCCAGGTCCAGCTGGAGAGCTGTAAACAGTGGAGTTCCCCAGGGATCAGTGCTGGGTCCAATCCTGTTCAACATCTTCATCAATGATGGTGATGAGGGGACAGACAGACAGAGTCTGCTCAGCAAGTTTGGTGATGACACCAAACTGGGAGGCTTGGCTGATACAGCTGAAGGCTGTGCAGCCATCCAGTGAGACCTGGACAGACTGGAGAGCTGGGCACAGATGAACCAAATGAGGTTCAAAAAGGACAAGTGCAAAGTCCTGCATCTGGGGAGGAATAATGAAGTGCACCATTACAGGCTGGGAGGTGATCTGCTGGAGAGCAGCCCTTTGGAGAGGGACCTGGGAATCCTGGTGGATAACAAGTTATCCATGGAGCAGCAATGTGCCCTTGTGGCTAAGAAGGCCAATGGGATCCTGGGGTGTATTAGAAAGAGTGTGTCCAGCAGATCAAGGGAGGTTCTTTTCCCCATCTACTCTGCCTGGTGAGACCCCATCTTGAAAACTGCAGTTTTAGGCTCCCCAGTTTAAGAGGGACAGGGATTTGCTGGAAAGAATCCAGTGGAGGGCTACAGGGATGATTAGGGGACTGGAGCACATGGCTTATGAGGAGAGACTGAAGGACCTGAGGCTTTTTAGTCTGGAGGAGAGAAGACTGAGAGGGGATCTAATCAATATTTATAAATATCTGCTGGCTGGGTAGGGGACATACACAAACATGACGACAGGCTTCTTCTTACTTGCTGCCCATGGTAGGACAAGGAGCAATGGATGTAAACTGCAGCACAGGAGGTTCTACCTCAACACAAGGAGGAACTTCTTTACTGTATGGGTCACAGAGCACTGGAAGAGGCTCCCCAGAGAGGTTGTGGAGTCTCCTTCTCTGGAGACTTTCAAGACCCAACTGGATGTGTTCCTGTGTGACCTAAGCTAGATTGTATGGTCCTGCTGTGGCAGGGGAGTTGGACTCAATGATCTCTTTGGGTCCCTTCCAACCCCTGACATCCTGTGATCCTGTGATCCTGTGATCAGAGCAGAACACAGAGGAAACAAACAGATCCAGCATCCCAGACCAGAGTGGGACAGATTCTTTACTTTTTATCTGTCTCAGCAAACCAATGAATGATACAGACTTAATAATTATTTTCTTTTTACAACCAATGATCATAGTGTACAAATAATAAATATAACATCAGGATAAATGGAAAAAACAGAGATTGCAGCTTTTCTAGGACTAATCTGGTTTCAAAAACTCAATGGGAGGAACAAAACATGAAAACTTTGACAAGGGAATAGTTACCTATTTTTATATGACAAAAATTAAGTGCACATTTGCACTGCAGAACGTAAATAACCTTTTCTCAGAGCATGTTCAAATGAGTGTGAATTGCATCACCATTTACTTGAAAGCACTTGGACACAAGTAATGTAGCAATATTTGTGCCCGAACAGTGAGATTCCACTATAAAGAGGGCAAGATGCATTCATCTCTCCTAACGTCCTATCAAGAATTTGTCTGGCCTCCTGGCACAGTAGGTGTGATTTGTGGATGTAGAGTTAAACTGGTGAATTTCTTCAATATCTCCCTTCTTCAATAATCTGCACTAATATGGTGGCTGTCCCATTATTAGGTCTGACCTTATTAGGTCAGTCACCATGTGTATGTATCTTCAGCTGTGATCATTAAATACCCCAAACCCCAAGAAAACTCTAACAGCAACTGAAAGGGAAGAAAATTACAATTTTGTCACAAATATCTGGAGTTGTCCCTGGATGTGAAAGCAATAAAACATTTGTGTTCTAGTGGAGGGGGAAGGAGCTGGGTGATTTGTGGATGTAGAGTTAAACTGGTGAATTTCTTCAATATCTCCCTTCTTCAATAATCTGCACTAATATGGTGGCTGTCCCATTATTAGGTCTGACCTAATTATTAGGTCAGTCACCATGTGTATGTATCTTCAGCTGTGATCATTAAATACCCCAAACCCCAAGAAAACTCTAACAGCAACTGAAAGGGAAGAAAATTACAATTTTGTCACAAATATCTGGAGTTGTCCCTGGATGTGAAAGCAATAAAACATTTGTGTTCTAGTGGAGGGGGAGGGAGCTGGGTGAAGTACGTCAAAACAGACAGCACATCTGTGCAACAGTTTGCATCAGATCAAAATGGGTGAAACCAAACCTCTCTGCTTTCCCAACACAGAAGTGAGGGAAGAGTAGCACAGAAAACTCAGGATTGAGACAAGCAAAAAAAAAGTGAGATAAGAATAGAGCTTACTGATCAAAATCAGATGAATTTAGTACAAAATGCACAATTCCCTTAGCCTATTTGCAGAAAATGCACAGCACAAAGCAGCAGAAGCAAGTGAGCCCAAAGCCCAAGCCCAATCTTTCCTTGTCCTGCCACCATCCCAGCAGAAAAGACAACACCCAAAAAGCTGGAACCCAGAAGCAGCAACTGGAATAGGAAACCTCCCATGGTGAAACCTGAACTTCAAGCCTCATAATACTTTGCTGCAGTTAGCACTTTAAATTTTTTTTTTTTTTTTAAGCTGGCATGACCACAGCATGATTTGAATGACATCAACAGGTTCAGCTCAACCCATGACAATCTGCCAACCACAATTACATTTATACCCAGAATAAATATTCCTTTTTCAAATTTGCTTAATTCTGAGGAGATGTGGCTTGAGTACAGCTTCCCTACATCATATAGTGGTGGAGAACAAGTAGGGATTCATAGACTCAGAGAATGGTTTGGGTTGGAAGAGACCTTAAAGATCATCTAGTTCTAACTCTCCTGCCAAGGGCAGGGACACCTTCCAATAGACCAGGTTGCTCAAGGCCTTGTCCAACCTGGCCTTCAGTAAGAGTGTATCACTTAACAAAAGCCAAAAGGCAGTTTAGAAGAAACAACAGCCTCAGTATTTCACAGGTACTCATTGTAACTCAATTATTTTGCTTCACTGAAATAATTTGTCAGTTCTGTTTGCTTCTGAGGCATAACCCAGAAAATAGTGGCAAAAAAATTCCAATGTAGGCATCTTCTGACCAATGAAACATTCAATATAATCTGTGTGTAGCTTTGCAAATCTGCATTTGCTTTGAATGGTAGCTGCGGTGTGCAGTTCTGCCAAACTTCCTCTAAGTTGCTTTGATTATTGTCTTAAGACAGACAGGAACCTGCTGCAGACCGTCCAGTGGAGAACCACCAGGAAGACTGGGAGACTTGAGAACTCATTGCCCCTCTGAATAGAAACTGAGAGACCTGGGGCTGTTTAGTCTGGAGAAGAGAAGACTGAGTGTGATGGATTTATGAACTTCTCCCACCCCCCGACTGTTGAAACCAGACCAGCTTAGGTGCCTTGGAAGTAGGATAAAGCTATATTTACAGCAAAGCAAAATTTGCTTTACAATTTACAAGTATTCACAATTATATACATATATATTTACAAGTATTCACAATTATATACAAATTAGAAATAATGCAAATTTCCTCCCAGACAAACAAACTGCCCAGAAGGGGCTCAAGCCTCTCTTTCTTTCCTTCTCAGACAGACAAAAAAAAAAAAACCAACCAGCAAAGCTTACTTGTTATCTATTAGTGGAGATATTAGATCAAAGGACAAGCATCTAGATCCTATACTTAGGATAGAAGTAGGCAGAAGCAGCACAAATTGTTTACATTGCAGCTTTTTATACCTTTTAGCAAACCAATGAATGATACAGACTTAATTATTTTAATTTTACAACCAATGATTTAATTTCTCTCATTAAAATATTCCAATTAGCCTCAAACCAAAAAAAAAAACACTGAGAAATCTGATCAATTTGTACAAATTCCTGAGGGGTGGCTGTCAAGTGGATGGGGCTGATCTCTTTCCAGTTGTCCACAGCAGTAAGACAAGGAGCAACGGCTACAAACTTGAACATAGAAGGTTTCACTTCAACGTGAGGAGAAATTAGTTTAGTGAGGGTGATGGAGCACTGAAACAGGTTGCCCAAAAAGGCTGTAGAATCTTCATCTTTGGAGACTTAAAAAACTCACCTGGATGCATTTCTGTGTGAACTACCCTAGCTGATGCTGCTTTGGCAGGGGGATTGGTCTCGATGAACTCTGGAGGTCCCTTCCAGCCTCTACTGTTCTGTGATGATTGGGAGCTGTGGTAGCCTTTGCATTATTTTCAAATCAATGTGGAACTCTTAACAGTGCAATGTCTCCACAGTGCTTGTTTTCTCTTGCTACTTTAGCAGGGGCAGGATATCATAGAATCACAGAATCAGTCAGGTATGGAAGGGACCACAAGGATCATCTAATTCCAAACCCCCTGCCATGGGCAGGGACACCCTACCCTAGATCAGGCTGCCCACAGCCTCATCCGGCGTGGCCTTAAACACCTCCAGGGATGTGGCCCCAACCACCCACCCTGGGCAACTCATTCCAGGGCCTCACCACTCTCATGGTGAAGAACTTCCTCCTCACATCCAATCTGAATCTCCCCACCTCCAGCTTTGCTCTATTCCCCCTAGTCCTGTCACTACCTGATAGCCTAAAAAGTCCCTCCCCAGCTTTCTGTAGGCCCCCTTCAGATACAGGAAGGCCACAAGAAGGTCACTTTGGAGCCTCCTCTTCTCCAGACTGAACAGTCCCAACTCTTTTAGTCTGTCCTCATAGCAGAGGTGCTCCAGCCCTCTGAGCATCCTCATGGTACTTCTCTGGACACTCTCCAGCATGTCCACATCCCTCTTGTAATAGAGGCTCCAAAACTGGATGCAATACTCCAGGTGGGGTCTCACCAGAGCAGAGTAGAGGGGGAGAATCACCTC
>VWZI01023724.1:0-12176 GCA_013396835.1 Psilopogon haemacephalus | reverse complement strand
GGTTTAGCAACCTCATCTGCCAGTTCTCTCAGTACCCATGGGTGTATCCCATCGGGTCCCATGGACTTGAACACTTTCAGGATCTTCATGTGATCACAACCCTGATCTTCCTTATGATGGGCAGCTCTTCCTTCCAGTCCCTGCCATTATCTTCCATGACTCCAGGAGCGTGGCTGGAGGCCTTTGCAGTGAAGACTGAGGTAAAAAAGTCGTTGAGAACTTCAGCCCACACCTTCCCTAGTCTTCTTTTTACCATCAATATACCTGTAGAAATTCTTGGTGTTGCCTTTGACCTCCCTGGCTAGATTCAATTCAAACTGTGCCTTGGCTTTCCTAACCAGATCTCTGGCTGCTCAGGCAGCTTCCTTATATACTCCCATTCTAGCTGTGCTTTCTTCCACTCCTTGTGGAGCTTCTTTTTGTGTGTCAGCGTGTCCAGGAGCAAATTGCTCAGCCAGGCAGGCCTCCTGCCATTCTTCCCTGCTTTCCTCTTTATATCCATTGCTCCTGGACACAGAGGAGGTGATCATTGAACACTGTCCAGCTGTCCTGGGCCCCTCTTCCCTCTAGGGCTTTGTCCCATGATACTTTGGCCAGCAGATCCCTGAAGCAATCAAAGATCCCTGAAGCGATCCAAACAGAGATCTTAAACTCAAGCTGTCTTCAAAATGTTTCTCCTGGCACTGATGGCTAAAGCCTTGTATTGCTTCTTACCTTCCAAATGATTTAAAAGAGCATCTGAATGGTGGCATTTTTAACCAAGAGTTGTACTATTCTTCCTCTCTCTTTTTTTTTTTTAATTTTAAAAATTTTACTGTACTCTTCAAATGTTGTTTAACTTACCTTTTTAAAAATTGGACTGAAGTATTACACAGATCATAAAGCTGTGCTTGAATTAAAACAAGATCTGGAATTCCTTTATTTTTTTTAATATCTATACCTCTAGTTCCAGAACATGATGAGTAGGCTCTGTTAATGAGATAGGTATCTTTTTTCCCCCTACCCCTAACTGCAGGTTGGCATGCTTTAAGGTGGGATGCTAATCATAGTCTAATACCATGGTTGCTCTGAAAAGTAGGAAGGAACATCAGAATTATGATAAAAAAGGGCATAAAGCATCCATTATAGATGATTCTACTTCACAGGCCCCCCCCTTCCCACTCCCAAATCCATTGGCTGATTGATGCCTTGATGTATTCTTTATGAGTACATAAATCTTACTATGTGTGAAGGCCAAATATTCTTTTAAATCAATGAATTCCTGGTGTTGATTATTTGTTGCAGCATTTGCTGGGGTTAATTTATATATATTTTCTTTCCATAAGCTTGCCTTTTGGGTTCATTCTTTTGTATTTTGAAGGTACAATTAATAGACACACCAAGTGCACCTCTCTCTATATCTTTACCTTCTTGTGTTATCCTTTCTTACTTGACTTTCTGATCTGAAGAGTAGCAAACCCTTCTCAAGTCTTTTACAATTAGATATAGTGCAAATCATTTGCAAACAGAAGTCATGGAAAAGAATAAGAGATTTTTGTATACTGGATATGCAGAGATAGTTATCCAAGGAGGAAACAACTGGATTTGTATTATTTTGTTTGGTTGATTTTAATTTTTTTTTAAAAACAGCAATGTATTTTCAGCTTTATCCTCCATATTTTTCTTACTTCAGTATAAGACTTTTCTTGATGTTTTAGCAACAGTTGCACACTCATCAGAATCTCTCATTGAATCACTCAAACTCATTGCCAAGTGTTTCTTCCAAGTGACTCATGCAAGCTCCTGGAGAACACCTGTTTTATTCAAACTGGAAAGAAAAATGGGCCTGATTTCAGAACATGAACTCAGGCTAGCATCTTGTTGCCTTGTGGCTTCAATCTTGAAGATTGTCAGGGCCTTTGTTCTAGGCTTACTGGGAGACTTGGTTTATTGCAACTCAGTGCTGCTCAGAAGTTAGCTGAGCTGGGCAGGGACTCTGGAAGCAGTAGTCATAGGCTGCTCCACATAGTCTGATTAGCTCATGTTTAGTGTATGTGGAAGGGTACATTTAATGAATATGTGTTAGTCACACTCATCTGCAGATGGGACCTGGGCAAGCAAAGAAGTCTCTATTTTGCATTCTAGGCATGCATTGGAAAAGAGATATCACTGAAGGAGCTCTCCATTCCAACACAAATCTGACAAGAAGCTGAAGCTGTACTGTGATGCCAGTTAGGAAGCTGGCTATTAGCAAGAATGCTATTGATCAAAGCAAATTTGCCAAAATTTTAACAATGAATGCAGAGCAGATAAATTATCTGGATGAATGCTAAGCCTAAGAAAGAATGCATCAGCTAAAATATTGACAGTAAATTATATTTTCACGTCCAGTGTCAGGACTGACAAGTGCAGTGTTACCTGCTGAGCTGAGCCTTCTCCTTCTCTTTATAATGAAAATATTTTCTGGGCTTTAGTTTCCAGACATTAAAACTGGAAGGACTTCTTGCATTATCCATCCTGGCTTTTGTTGACACTGCTGGGTCACTACACTCCCTAATGCGTTAGTGCTTTAAATAAAACAAGCCTCAAATTTCCCCCTTTTCCCCCTGCCTGTGTTGGTTTGAGCTAATTGGAAAATTTGAGTGGGAAATTGGACTATTGACTGAGAGAGAGTTAAACCTACAGTGTCACTTCACCGAGTTTCACTGAGACAGAGAAAAAAAAAATGTTTTGAGAAATGTTCTGAAAACATCCAGATAAGCCAGTCTGCTTGCGGGGCCAGTCTGCTCTGGGTCCGTGGGTCAGCAGCATTTTCCTTTGTCTCTATGCCTTTGAACTAATTCAGAGTTAAACCACTAAAACAACTAATTTCTTCTCCTATCATTAATCTCCCTGATCTTCAGCTTATCTGCAGCATCATCAAGTGGTGAGATAAAGCTGGGGGAAGGGGGGAAAGGTGGTTGGGGGGTTTATTTACCCTCTTCTGGGTATTCTGGTCTCTGGGAGGGGTGTGGTGTGTATTACCCTTTTTACTGTATATTTCTGTAAATATCTGTTATATCTTGTAAATATTTGCTTGTATATTTGCGTTGCTGTAAATATAAAGCTTCATTTATTAACTTCCAGTGTGTTTTCCTGAGTTTTAGCCGGGGTTTTAAAAGGTGGGGGGGGGGCAGGTCACTGCAAACCCACTACACTGCCCAAACTCCTGCCTGAATCTTGCCTACGTCTGAATTCTCCTGATACAATCATTAAAACGTCTTTCAGCAGCACAGTCTTCTCTGACAAGGCAAAGTCTCTGCTAGTTTTACTACAATGCAGCTGTGTCAGTGTAGGCAAGAGAGAGCAAAGGGTGACTCTGGCAACATGATGAATTATAAAACAGTTTGCTAGCAAAGCTCCTGATGTTGATACACATTTTGCAGTGAGCACAATGAAAAGGCATTTCATCTAATTCAGGGTACTAATTGAAAGCCTGCTCTCCTTAACTTGTTGATATCTGGGAAAAAAAACAAACCCAACCTAAAAAAAAAATTAAAATTATGTCAGACCTCTACAGATTATTGTATCCCTGAAAACCTTATAAAATTTCAGTTTAAAAATTATGATCAGTGTGGGTTAATGTAAGGTGGTTTTTTTTTTTTATCTGCCCAGAGATTAACATAAGGTTGAGTTGTTAGAATATGTAAATCAGTGGCAAGAATGGTTTCAAAACAAATGGCTTTTAAGCTTAATTTATTTAAATATCTTAAAGCATCTGAAGAGGGCTGTTGTCGTAGGGCTAAATAGGCCAAAATAGGCTTGAATGTGTCCTGGCTTGCCCAGACATGTTTTTCTGCTCTACCTCCTTCTGCTGTGGGGAGAAACAATGGTGGGAAAGAGGACAAAGAATCTGGAGCCACTGAGACTAGGGACCCTGCCTTGCTCAAATTTGTTTTGCTCCTGTTTACATCCAGTGGTAAACAAGACACATACACTTGTCTTGTGCCTGCCTCATGCGAGGCCTATGTTTTCCCCAAATTTGGGCAAAGCAAGCCTATGGCTTTGCCTAATATGGTCAAGCTTAGCTAACTGCCATTCTGATTGGCTATTCTGTGTCCAAATGTCCATTACTCTCAGAATGTATTGATAAAAGAGATAATCAGGTAACACAACATGCTCTGCTGCTGTATTTGTGCTTGCCTGCTGCCATTGCTCTCTACCTCTGGCAGTAATTCTGCCATGCTTTATAGCATTATGCTTTGCTAAGCTATAAGCTAGCTCTGCCACAAAGTAACAAACCACAATACTCAGTTTGCCTGATAAAGTGTCTGCTTTGAGTTTACCAAGAACAGGCATAATTGCCTTCATGCAATAGGCTTGCTTAGCCAGTGTGACACCTGCCAGTCTTCTGCTAAGACGGCACATTGCAAGAGACAAGGAGCCCTGGGACACACAGATGGTCCAGAGAAATCAGGATAAGGTCAGAGATTGCCTGCCTCTTTCCCCAGCACTGTGTGAAGCCTGGGAAGAATTACAAGCCTCAGCAGCTCACAAGACACTGACAGAATTCCCTGAAAGAATTTGGGTTCTGTCTGAAGCTGTAGCTAGCTCTTCAAATTGGGAGCTAATATTTGTGAGTAAATACTTAAAGCCTCTTGTAATTCACTAATTGCCATCTGCCATGAACAGGAAGGAGCTTCCTTGAGTGTATCTAGTGGGCAAGCAGTGTTTTGGCCACAAGAACCTTCTCTTCCAGTTCAATTGAGTGTAATCCTTTTTCTAGTTATTTCTTGAGTTTTATACTTTTTTCTAGTTATTCTTAAATGCTCTAGATCCTATGTTATCATCTGTATAATGTTTCCATGACCGTGTGAAGAACCAATTATTACTAAAAAATACTGGTCGGGGTGGTGAGAGTTCTGAATACCAAAATTAATAAACAATGTTAATGTTGAAAAATTGTATCTCACATTAATTAATTATCCCTCCATTACAAGGGCTCTCACCTTTATTTACTGCTGCTGCTGCTAAATAGAAACTTTCTATTTGCCAGGTGTCCTTCACAGAGAAAAGTTAGACTCATAGAATGGTCTGGCTGGAAGGGACCTCCAAAGGTCATCTAGTCCAACCCCCTCTTACCCCTAGTCAGCAGGGTAGACCACAACTAGATCATGCTGCCCCATTGAACCTCACCTTGAATATCTCCATGGAAGGGGCTGCAACCTCCTTCCTGGGCAACTTGTTCCAGTGTTCAACCACCCTCATGGTGCAGAACTTGTTCCTAATACCCAATCTAAATCTGCTATTCTCCAGTTTGAACCCATTGCCCCTTTTTCTGTCACTGCGGGCCTTTGTGCACAGTCTCCGTACTTCTCGTAGTCCCCTTCAGCTACCGGAAGGTTGCTATCAGGTCTCCCTGGAGCCTCCTCTTCTCCAGACTTAACACCCCAGTCTCCCTCAGCCTGTCCTTGTAGCAGAGGTGCTCCAACCCCCTGATATTTTTTGTGGCCCTCCTCTGGACCCACTCCATCAGGTCCATGTCCTTCCTATATCCAGACCTGGATGCAGTACTCCAGGAGGTCTCACCAGAGCAGAGTAAAGTGGCAGAATCACCTCTCTGGATCTGCTGGCAACACATCTCCAGGAGACTTGCCCTGGTTCTGTGTAGCAAGAATTCAGCCATTCTGCAGCTGGCTTTTAGCCCCTTAGCTCAAGCTCCCTGGTGTTCTCTGTCCTCAGTGTCTGGCACATGCTGAAGCACTCTGAAGCCTTAGCCTTACAAATCCATGCTTTCTATTTCAGCAGCTTTTTAGGTCTCGGAAACCTGTGACTGCTGAAGAAGGTCTGAGAAGGCTGGACTTCCAAATGGGTGTAGGCCATGTAATGGTCAGCTTCTCAGCTCTGAGCTTGTAGATGTTACATCCCTAATTCCTTAAAAACGGATATTTGGACCTTCCTACTGTATACCTACTCTGACTCTTGAGAGTGTCGGCTGAAATTGCTGCTGTACGGACAAGCCCCCATTCAGAGAACAGCCATGTTCTTTGGGCTCCAAGTGCCTTGCTTAGAGCTCCGACAAGTCTGAGCTAAACCTTCTCATCCCCTGTGAGAGCACTAATTACATGGACTAATTACAAGCAATGAGACTGGTGAGGGGGCTGGTGGGAAAGTCTGACGAGGAGAAGCTGAGGGAGCTGGGGCTGTTCAGCCTGGAGAAGAAGAGACTTAGCGGGGACCTTATCACTCTCTACAACTACCTGAAGGGAAGTTATTGTCAAGTGGGGTCAGGCTCTTCTCCCAGGCAACTTGTGACAGGACAAGAGGGCATGGCCTAAAGCTGTGCTAGGGGAGGTTTAGGTTGGATGTTACGAAGCACTTCCTCATGGAAAGGGTGATTAGGCACTGGAATGGACTGCCCAGGGAGGTGGTGGAGTCACCATCCTTGAAGGTTTTTAAGAAAAGATTGGATGTGGCACTTGGTGGCATGGTGTAGTGGTGTTAGATTATAGGCTGGACTCAATGATCTCAGGGGTCTTTTGCAGCCTCAGTGATTCTGTGATCTTCCAGGATGTCACACGCATACACCTGTGGCAGGGTGGTGACAGCCACACTGACTGTGACATCCCCTTCCCGAGAAAAAATACAGTTGGGAGCTCACGACCACTATACAGAATTGGGCAATGTACAACAGCTACTATGCCCTGCTGCCCAGGTGTCAGCTGACGCTTTAGCTGCAGGAGCATCCTTCTCTTCCCTTGTTTCTCTATAAATGAGAGTAAATTTTGCAATATGGTACTAGCAGGTAGTCACCACATTTGAAATTGGCATAATTATTTAGTGGCCTGAATAATTTAGAAGCTTCTTTTCATGCATTCAGGGTTGAAAGCCTTCTCTTGATCATTTTTCCATGCTTTGTATATCATGTTGCTGTGCACTCTGTGTGCAGTGCTGGTTAGAGAGCTGAGCTGTAATCCAGCCCCTGTGCTGCACTGAGCCACATTGATTCACAAGGCACCCATATCTACAGAGAACACCAAATAGATTTAAAGTGGCAGTTTCAATCTGTGGCAGCAGTGGGGGATGTTACAGTCTGGTTGCTGGAGAATTTACTGTAGTCTGTGTCACTGCAATCAGCTGAGTACATCAGTTGATAAGAGATATTAGGGTTCATCCTGAAGAGATGGTGAACTGTCAAATAATGAAGATGAAGTAAGGGATTTATGCCATCCCTGCTATTATGCTCCATGTCTGTGTCCCATTATGTTTTCCTGCTACTACTGCGTATATCATGTTGTGCTGCAGTTCATGGAGTGGATTTCTGAGAGCTTGAAATACTGCTTGCAGGGCTGCTTGTGTGGGTCACTGCTTGGTCAGCCTGGATTTTCTGTTACATGAGGCAGAACTGTGTAGCCTTGAGGCAGAACTGTACAGTCTTGAGCCCTGAAGGAAGAGGAAAACATGCTACTAGAAAAATGTGAGGGTAAAAAAAGAATGGGCCTGGATGTGCCCAGATATAATAATTCTAGTGGTGTACAACTTTATGCTATGGTGTGAAGTGGAATGCCTGGAGAGGGAAATATCTGGGGCCAGGCTTCCCTCTTAAGACAGGGATTTTTTAATTTCCTGAAGAGGAAGAGGCAGACACATCTGTTCTGGATGAGGCTGGACTTCGTGGTGCAAGCAGCAGTGTTTAACTTGCCTTCACCTCTCATCTCTGGCTGTTTCCAAGGCAGAAGGTGTCAGCTCTTTTGCCAGTGGCAAGCAAAAGGATGTCCAGATTTAGTCTGTCATACAGGTCAGGAGTGTCTTTTGCTCTGATGGTGGGGTTTGGGCTATGGCAGAGAAGAATGTGCTCAAGAAGAGAACCGTTGACTTCTTCCTTTGCCTGTCCTTGCTGATACATTTGGCCTATAGATGGCCTGTTGAATAACGAAGTGCCTGGAGTGGGCTGGTGGCACTGCCAGAGCATGTCTGGTCTTGTAGAGCAAGCTGTGCAGTCAGGGTCTCTGGGTGCAGCAGTGGAGGCTTTTGTGCTCTGTGCAGTGGCTGGTTGGGCATGGGCAGGGTTGGCCTGCAGCTGAGCACACAGAATCTAGCAGGTGCCTTTGCCTCTGGAAAACCTGGTGTGGTTTGTCCCAGTATTACTGCACAAAGGGGTACCTCCAACATGGAGACTGGAATGGGGAGCTGCTTTCAGCTTGACTTTTAAGACTGGGCTCTTCAAGCTCTTGGATTTCAGCTGCTTTCAGTTTCTTTAAACCATCCCCACTTTCTGTGTTTGATGGTTACTGATACCTCTGGATCTAAAATTAGCATCTTCCTGCTCTGCATCACTTAGCTCGAACACTGGCACATTGTGACATGTAAACCTGTGCTGGTCCATCTCATACAGCGTTTCAGAGGCTGCAGCTCACTGCCTCAGTACCAGAGCCACTGAAACCATTGCTATAAAGCTGAGTTCATGTGTGCAGCTGGGCTGTCAGCAAGGATGTGGGCGAGTGGCTGAGGGAGCATGAATGAATGATTGAGCAGAGGTACAAGTAACAAAAGCTGTAGGTGGAAAGTGAAGGCTTGAAAGTGGCTCACCCACCAAGGTAATATGTTCTTTACAATGCTGTATACAAGTGAGAGGAGGGTGGAGGGGTCTTTACTCCCCCAGCTGTTTTGAGTTCAATGTGGTTTTGTCTTGGGCACAGTTTTGTTTCTACACTCTCTTTAGGAATGGGGAAAATGCTCTCTGGCTGCTGCTGTTCTTAAAAGTATGCTTGAATTCCTGGATAAAAAGCTGCAGTTCTTGTGGTGAGTGTGGGAAACCTTGCTTTATTTAATGCTCCAGGGAAAGCTAGTAGTTAAGAAGAGCTTGGCTGTGTGAGACTGAGCAAACAACTGTCTCTGAGTTTTCCTGATATCCTAAACCTCAAAGTCTTCAGTAAGCAGTAGCAGATTAGGTTAGTGAAACAAAACAGACATGTGGAAGTTACTTTGGTCTGTTCAATCTGATGATATCTGTGACCTGTTCATCAGGGAAAAAAAACAAACAAATGAGAATGTTTCCCACCACTGAACTGGTTTCTGTCTGGACTGTGTTATGGTTTGAGTGTAGCTCACTTGCAGAAATGTACTTTACTGTAAGGGTCACAGAGCACTGGAAGAGGCTCCCTGGAGAGGTTGTGGAGTCTCCTTCTCTGGAGAATTTCAAGGCTTGTCTGGTTGTATTCCTCTGTGCCCTGAGCTAGATTGTATGGTCCTGCTCTGGCAGGAGAGTCCCTTCCAACCCCTGACATCCTGTGATTCTGTAAGGGAATATAAAAAAGAGCTCAGTCTCTGTGTGGCTGCGTAAGGTTCTCTGGCATGCCATGGGGAAAGCCTGTCCTCTATGGCTTTCAGAGAAGGCAGCCAATGAGGAATACAAAGTATGTGGGTGGGATATTGGCTTCCTTCCCCAAGGCATGTACCAAGCTGAAGTGGGAGGGAAGGGAAGGAGGAGGAGTGTGTTGGGCTGAGCTGTTCATACAGACGCAGTACGTGTTTGAGCAAGGTAGAAAAGGAGAGAAACAAACATATTGTGTGGCCTCCTTTGAGCTGGGGGATTTCTATGCTTTCTTGCAGTGCATCACACTTGCGGTACCCTTATCTAATCTCATTAGCTTTGATTTTAATTTAGGGTAATTTAGTATCCTGAGGAAAAGGGGTGCAGTCTCTCAAATGCCTTTTGTCAACTGCCCATAAAAAAGGTATCTCAAGGTTTGCTTTGTAACCTTGAAGGTCTTAACCTGGTCAGTGATCTAAAATAGCTTTCTCCCATTGGCAAAGCAGTTCCCTTTCACCCTGTTGTTAGTGCCACAGAATATGGATGCATTCCTGCATCTGTAATTCCATCCCAGTGCCTCACCAGGATCCCATTTTGTTCTAAGGTTTTCCTGAAGGGCTGCTTAAATTAGCTTGGAGAAGTAGAGCTTACTATAACCACACAAAATTTTGTTGAACCTTGACTTCAGTTGGACAGTGGTCAGATAGGCTATTCAGGTCACATTTCTGTTTTTTCTTTAGTAGTGCCATAAGCACTTTAAATGATGAGTTTTTTACAGTCTTGGCTGTTATTCCAGGTTATTTGGTACAAGCCAAACACCTTGCACTTGAAGTTGAATTAGAGAGTGAAATGTGAATGTGAACCCTGTGAAATGAAGACTCCCTGGGTAATGGTGACCACCAAGCCTGGATAACTGACCAACAGTTATGTGGTTGTGGACCTGACAGTCAAATTTCACCTCTGAAGCAGTGGCTGATTTGTACTGCAAATGGGGACCTATGCTTTTCTCACCATTTCAACATCAGATATTTGTCACTGTCTTTTTAGTCATCACTCAGTTAACCCTGGTCCTAAGTGGGGCTGACAACAGCTCAGTCACTGTTCTGGGTGACTTGGAAATAGAAGACTTTGAGGGAATACCCTAGTGCAAGGGGTATTTGATAGCCAACTCCCATGCTGGGGTTAAGCCATCTTGTCTCTCATGGGAGGAGGAAGGGAGCCCACTTTGAATTCAGAAACCCATTTACTTACTTTGGTTTCTAAAAGAATACTACACCTGCTGCCCTTACAAGGCAGAATGGTTTGCATTGCCAGCACTGGTTTGTAGGAAGTGTTGCTGTTCCAGAACAGCTGATGCTCGGGTGGGGTAGGGATGGCACGAGCAGAAGGGTAGCTTTCCCTAAGACTATTTTGGGAACCCAACCCATGCTGAAGACAGCTCATTTTGTTAAAGTTGTGACCTCAGCTTAATTTTGCAAACAGTGAATGCTTTTACTCTGAAATGCTTCCTGTGTGCAGTTTTGTTTATTTTGTGTGTGTTTGCAAGGCATTAGAGACAAATCTGGCACCTAGGATGTAAAACTGGCAAAAGAAAAGAAATGGGAACTGTATCCAGGTCAAAACTCAGAAATAGAACACAAGGTGCTGCTAATAATGCTTGTGCAAAACATCCCAAAACCCACTGAAGTAACACTTACTGTGTGATGGCAAAGTGAATCTAGTGTTCGTGCTCATTCACAGAATCACAGAATGCATCAAAGCTCATCCAGTCCAACCCTCGACCCAGTACTGATGGGTTGGCACTAAACCATGTCCCTAAGCCCCAGGTCCACAGAATGACTCCCAACACTACCCTGGGCAGACCATTCCAATGCCTGATAATACTTTCAGTGAAGAAATATTTCCCAGCACCCAGCCTGAACCTCTGCTTGTGCAGCTTGAAACCATTTCCTCTAGTCCTGTCACTTGTCATCAGGGAGAAGAGTCTGGCCCCCTCCTTGCTCCAACCTCCTTTCTTGAGGAGGTATCCAGAAAAGAAGAAATGATCCTGCTTAAGGACTTTTATTATCTTATCTTTCCTCATAAACTTCTGTTTTAGATGGGCAGGAGAAAATAAGTAATGATGTGACAGTGCTGAAATGGCAATGAAATAACCTGAGCGGAGCAATGTTGTTGCCTCTTTCTTCCCCATCATTCTGCTGTTAGCCCAGGTGTCTAATGCTCACATTGGGTTCAGTTCAGCCATTTTTACCACAGCAGACAGATTGTTAATGTGATTTTCAGCCTTGCCTTAAGCTAAGGCAAGTCAGGTATGGTGTAAAGGCAACTTAAGCTCATTAGACAGATCAAGGAGAGAAGGGTCCTCTGTAGAACTGAGGCAGAAGCTGCTTACCTATTATGGTTTCATCACTTTTTGGTCAGTCTTGCTTAAACAGAGCACTCACAGCACCCTTGGGCCTGATACATCGAGTGACATTGAAACCATGGCAGAGGAAGGCTGTGGAAGCTGTGCACTGCAGTTTGGGAGCACTTCCAAGAGTCAGAGAGAGGGCTGAGTTAAACAAATCTCTGCTAGAACAACTCCTTTAGATAGTTGTTATTCCTGTGAGTCTTGCCTTAAAACATACTGGATCCAAGCTTGCTTGCTGAAGAGCTGCTGTAATCCCACCAGGCTTCATGGGTTAATGCCTGGGCTGAAATGTTCTGGCCTGTCTTCTGCCAGGAGTGAAATCACAGGTTCAGAATGAGACATCCTAGCATTAGAATCAGTGAACTTGAACACTGGTTGATTAAAAATACTGCTTTTAGCACATAGTCTTGGTTTTGTGGGGGTTTTCTTTATTTGATTTTTTTTTTTTCTGGTAGAAATTCCACGCATAGTTTTACTTCCTTTCTTTTCTTTTCT
>VWZI01023722.1:7159-23400 GCA_013396835.1 Psilopogon haemacephalus | reverse complement strand
GGGCGGGGAGGCGATGATGATGCTGGCGGGGCGGGAAGGCTGGCGCAAGGCTGGCTCGGCGCCGGCGAGCTGCAGAGCTTTTCAGCATTGATTAGCATCTCGAGGGATCCCTGTTCCGGAAACGCTTGGAAAATTCCTCACGGAGGAAGATTTCCTCTTCCCGGAAAGCAGGACCCCGAGTCCTTTCCTCGTCTGTGCGGAGCTTTGGCCGACGTGCTGTGTTTGGGAGAGGGCTGTCTGGGGTGAGAGGGATCCTTTGCTGCGTGCGGGGGCGGAGACTGCAGAGTTGGTGGAGCAGAAGAGCGATGTGAGGCTGGCTGCTGCCTGTGCCTCCAGTCCTCAGCAGAGAGGGCAGGGAAGCTGCAGGGGAGCTGCTGTCTGCACCGACTGCCACCAAACCTCTGGTTAAACGGAAGCAATCCTCAATTCTGGTTCTTGCTTTTATCTTGCTTGCTTGGCATTTGCATTGCCTTTTCCCTCATCCTCATTTTTTGGGAGTGTGCCGACTTGCCTTTTCTCTCTCTGCCTGCCCAGATATCGATATGCCGGGATTTGCCCAACATCGAGGTGATCACATTCAGGTGAATGTCCAAGTGCCAGCTTCGGAGGGTTTGGGGAAGATCACCTGCCTCATGGGCTGATACCTTGCCATCTTTCTGTGGTTGTGTGTCCGAGCTGCCCAGTTCTTCGTGCTCAATTTCTCAAGTGGCAGAGATGCAGAAGTGATTATTCTCCTGCTAGAATCATAGACTCATAGAATGGATTCGGTTGGAAGGGACCTCACAGATCATCCAGTTCCAACCCCCTGCCATAGGCAAGGACACCTCCCACTAGAACAGGTCGCTCAAGGCCTCATCCAACCTGGCCATGAACACATCCAGGGAGGGAGCAGCCACAGCCTCCCTGGGCAACCTGTGCCAGTGCCTCACCACCCTCACTGTGAAGAACTTCCTCCTAACATCCCATTTAAGTCTCCCCTCTGCCAGTTCAAACCCATTCCCCCTCGTCCTGTCATAACAAGACCTTGTGAATAGTCCCTCCCCAGTCCTCCTGTAGCCCCCTTCAGATACTGGAAGGTTACTATAAGGTCTCCTCGAAGCCTTCTCTTCTCCAGGGTGCAGAGCCCCAACTCTTGTAGCCTGTCCTCATAGCAGAGGTGCTCCAGCCCTTTGATCATCTTTGTGGCCCTCCTCTGGACTCTCTCCAACAGTTCCATGTCCTTCTTGTGTTGGGGGCTCCAGAACTGCACACAGTACTCCAGGCGGGGTCTGATGAGAACAGAGTAGCTTTCCCTTTGCTACTTGAGTAAATAATTCTGGTTTCAAGAGGTGTTAAAACCTCTCAGCATTGTTGCTCCCCAAGTCCTGTTCAGTTGTTTAGATGGACTCATCCAGGCTTCTCAATAGGGCCAGTTTGCAGAATGCCTGTTGAAGTGCTTCTTGGATCTTGCAAAGCTTTCATACCTATAAGCTTCCCTCCAACACTCCCGTCCTTCACCTGCCCTAGGGATCCTGTAGGATCAATGCTGGCTGCAAATTTGAGCTTTTTAGATTGGAAATATTAAATAGGCTCTCATTCAGTGGGTGGAGAACTGCTACAGTGAAGCTGGTGTAGGAGAAAGTTGGAAAGCTACTGTGCTGTGAGATGGGCTCCCCCCAGGGAAGGTGCTGTGCTGTAGGTGCTATGCTCCCAGCTGGAGAGCTGCCATGGTGGTACAGGGCTATGCTCTCACCTGGGCAACACAGCAAAGAAGGGATGAGCTCGGTGGCCTCTGACCCTGTGATTTCCCCACAGCGTGAATGGCATCTCCAACCTGGAGCCTCTCAACCAGTGCCAGAATCTGAGCGAGCTCTACCTGAGGAAGAACAACATTGCAAGCCTGAATGAGCTCTTCTACCTCAAAAACCTGCCCCGGTTGAGGGTCCTGTGGCTGTCAGAAAATCCCTGTTGTGGCTCAGACCCCCACCGCTACCGGATGACAGTGTTGCGTAACCTGCCTGGCCTGCAGAAGCTTGATAACCAAGGTGGGTGAACAGATGGCCCTAAACCATGGGCAGGAGGGAGTGGAAACTGCTGGTGTATTGGTTCCTCTTGTTTAGGTGTCCTTTGATGACTCCACGATGCATCTGCTTGAGGCTATGTCCCCTCTGAGAGATCCACCACTTCTAAGCTCTTTTCTCCCTTCCTTGCAGTGCCAGAGTTAACAATAGCCCAGAGAGCCTCATTATAGCTGAGACAGTCCCACTAATTAGTGGGGTTTTAGAGCTCTCTCCTTTGCTGTGGCAAAGCAAAGATTCTGTAATTGGATCTGCTGTCGTAACGAAAACGAGAAGCCTTTTTTTTCATCTGGGTAGCAGTAATTTGGTGGCTTTTGGAGCCTTCACCAGAGACAGGAAGTGGCAACGTCTCCCCCTTGTCCCACTTTGAGAGACTGGATGCAGCTGCCAGCGTTCCCCTGCATGGGTTTTACCACAGGAGGATGAAAGCAAAGGGCCAGTGCAAAAGGCAGGTTTTGGACCAGAGCCTTGGGGTGTGGGACTCTGGAGCAGCAGTACCTGCCCCTTTGCAAACGTGGTCTTCTGGGCTGTTGGAGTTTATTGCCTCAGGTGTTTGTTCTGGATTTTGCAGCTGTGACAGAGGAAGAGCTGTCCCAAGCGCTGGTGGATGGCGAGGAGATCACAGCTCCACCAGCTAGGAGGAATGTGGAGAATGGCTGCCCTGAATCCAGTGCATCCGAGTCCACAACGGAGACTGAGAGTGAACTGCTGAACTTCAGTCTGGAGGAGACAAAGTGAGGACTTCTGGGCTGAACTTGAGTGTAGCATGAAGGGATCCTGTCAGCCAATGCTGATATGCCATGGGCCAGGCCTGCAGCTGGTGCAGATTCCTGTTGTTCCAGTTGCCATGGGGGAGCTGTACTGGTTTAATAGCACTTGTGGGGCTGGTTCTGTATCTGCAAACCTGCCTGTCCCCTAGGTGGGTACTGAAGCATGGCAGCTGCATGTGCAGGCAGAGATGGATCTTCTTTGAAGTGTGAGCTCCAGTGTGCTCCTGCTTAGCTCTGCTTCTGCCACGTGCTCTGGTGCATGGCAGGGCTGTGGCACATGCAATATTCCATGGGCTACAATCCCAGCTAGCACTGGGCATGGGAATCTGTCACCCTAGGCAGGGCTGTGAGCAGACTCCCTGTGGCAGTGTGCTCCTTTTCTTTTTATAGCTGTGAGGCTCTTGCTTGACCTGTGTGAGCTCTGCCTGGGGCATTGTGGCCAGCAGGTAGTGGTGGGGTGTGAGTAGTTGTGCCTTGAATCCTTCAGCTAGATACTTCTCGTGTGGTTACCCAGCCAGGATGAGAGAGGATTGGCCTGGCAGAGGGAGGTTGTCCCAGCTGCTCATAGCGACATTTGCTCTTCCCCTTCAGCAAAATCCGAGAGGGGCAGTGTTGGGGTGTGAATAGGTGTGCCTTGAAGCCTTCAGCTGGATACTTCTCGTGTGGTTACCCAGCCAGGATGAGAGAGGACTGGCCTGGCAGAGGGAGGTTGTCCCAGCTGCTCATAGCAACATTTGTTCTTCCTCCCCTTCAGCAAAATCCGAGAGGAGCTTGGTATGAAGCCTCTTCCCAGGGATAAGTTTTCCTCCTTTTCACCTCGAGAGACAGACTGCAACCGAAAGAAGAGGGTGAGTATCCCTAAAGACCAAGTTACTTCTCATCTTTCAGATGCCGTGCCGTGCAAGGAAGGCCCCGTGGGGTTTGCCCTCTTGATGGGGCTGCTCAGGAGCTCACGTTTACTGGGGTTGTGCCAAGAACACATGGGAGTAGGGCAGCCTCTGAAATGCAGCCAGCAGGCTGCCTGGTGGAAAGGAGACTGCTGAGTTGAAAGCTTAGGTGGTTCCCTCAGCTTCCTCCATGGTGTAACCTTGGGTGAGCCTCTTGGCTGTTGGGGTGGGAATTGCTGTCTGCTGGGCTCGGTGCCACCTCAGTTAGCATGGGAAGGCCAGGGTGAGATCTGTCTTATCTTAGTTGCCTGCAATGTGTCTTTTGCTCCTGTTGGAAGCATAGTTCAGTGTATTGCTTTGAAGTGGTGTGGGGCTGACCTGGCCTTCAGATGAAAAGGAAGTGTTAGAGAAGGGGAAACAGCCACAGGTTGCAGCAGGGCAGGCTCAGGCTGGATGTTAGGAAAGATGTGCCCTATAAGGAGAGTTATTTAGAGAGGCTGGAGAATCTCTCCCTGGGGCTTTTCAAGACTTGGTTTGACAAGAGCCATGGTCTAGTGTTGGCAGTGGTCCTGCATTGGTGGGAGGTTGGGCTGGGGCCCCTCAAGGGTTCCTTCAGTCTAGAGATTTCATCATTCTACCAGCTCTTAGTGCTCAGATTGGAGGGTTTCTGTCCTTCCCCATCTTGCACACGGTGACACTGAAGGAGGGCAGCAGCAACTGAGTGTGTCTTTCCTCACAAGAAGCCAGTGTGGGGGTGGTGGCCAGCAGCCAGAGGCATGTAGGCAGCCTGTGCTGGAGCTGGCTGGTGGTTTGTCCTGCATTCCAGTTAGCCTGGCTCATCTCCTGCAGCTTCTGCCCACGTTTGCCACCAGGGCTTGGTTGTTCTGGTCCTATAGCTGCAGGTGGCTGTTGCAAACTGCTGCCTGTGCTGGTGGTGGCAGTGACGGTGACAGTTCCTGGAGAGAGCATCTCCTTGAAAATCCAATGTCCTTTTCCAGGCTGGCACTAACAGGCTTTTGTAAAGCAGCGTCTGTCTTGTCCCGACAGAACAACGTCCTGAATGCCATCCTGCTTCTGATGAAGGAACTGGACACGGAGGGTCTGGAGATTGTTCAGCAGACAGTGGGGAGGAGACTCCAGGCCGTTCGGAAGAAGGAGCTGCAGGAGGAGTGACGGTGCCCATTACAAACCTCCCTGGAGCACCAGCCAGCCCCAGGGTGCTGCTCTGCCCACACATGCCTGGCTGCAGCCAAAGCCTCTGTGCTTCCTGCTCTATTTCCCCTGCAGTGCAGCTGGGACCGGGTGCTGCTGGTTGCCCCTGTAGCTCCTGCCATGGTCCCTCAGCTGTGCCCACGGTGCCAGGGCTGGCAGCGCCTGCCCTGGCTCTCAGGAGCTTTCCTGCTCGCATATCAGGCTCCGTTAACCTTTGGATCTAGGGTGGCTGGGGTGGTTTGGGGGGGAGCAGGCAGTGCAGCAGGAGGGAGCAGGGCTCAGCGAGGGATGCTGCTGTGTGATCGAAGGGGATGGCAGAGCCTATTGGTGGCTGAAAAGGTCACTGCTGCTTGGTGCCTCCCTGCCAGGCCAGCTCTGTGGGAAGCAGACTCTGAAGGCAGTTTCTACCGCAAGAATTGGCTTTTGTGAAGTCTCTCAGGGAGATGCTGCCTGGAATGATTACTGAGAGCCGTCTGGTGCAGACTGTGAAGGTCAAATGTCTGTTTTTTATTTCTCTTCAGTTCCTGACCTCCCTAGGCCCCCATTAGCACATGTAGCATCTGACTGGGCAGTCAGGCAGCCCAGGGAAGAACCCGTGGCCGCCTAGGTGAGGCAGAAATTTCTCTGTGCCAGATCCTGAATGCTCAGCTGTGCTCTTACCCCCACCTGCCCCTGCAGGCATTAGAGCAGCTTAAGGAGCTGTCAGGTCAGAGATAGAAGCTGCTGTGCTTTCTGCAGTCAGGGGAGGAAAACAATCCGAGCTTTACTGCCCAGTTTGCACAGGCAGCTGCATTTACCCAGGTTTGATAGAGAGCTGTTAAAGACAAACTTAAAAACCTTGCGACACACCCAATAAAACAAACCAGCCCTCTGGGACCTGTCACTTGTGGCTGGACTTCAGCAAACGTGGCAAGAGCAAGTGACCCTAGGCATTGCTCCATTAGGTCTGGTTCACAGCTCACATTGTTTATGCCACAGAGCTGGAGGAGGGCTGTGGGCCCCTGGCCCTTCCCACTTCGCTGGCCCTGGGAAATAGCTCCCCTGCCTCCAGGCTGCTGCAGGGCTGCTCTTCAAAGCCATTGTGCTGTGTAGGAGCCTTGCACATGGAGCACAGGAAGCAAAAGAGCTGGTGAGCAGATCTCACTTGTGTGTGTGGAGCCTGCCCAAGGGGGATGGTGCCCTTCTGCTGCAGGGCACAAGGCCTCTGTGCTGCTCAGCTGTGGCCCCCGCTGCTGCCTAGGGCAGTGTGGCCCCTCCAAATCGCCACTCTCCCTCCTTTAAATGTGTCTGAGCTGCTTTGGGCTGGTTCATGCTGCTAGAAAACAGTGCTCCTTGGTGATGATGACAGCCCTGTGTGCCTAAGCCTGCTTGCTTGACCTTGATGGGAGGAAACACGGTTTGAGCCTCAGCACTTGAGTGAAGATAGCCTTGAACTGCTCAAATGACCTAGAATCACAGAATCACACACTCATTTTGGTTGGAAAAGACCTTTAAGATCATCAAGTCCACCCATTATCTCTCTCCACTACGTCAATGTCCCTCAACACCACATCTCTGCATCTTTTGGCCACCTTCAGAGATGGGGAGTCAACCATGACCTAGTTCTTGCCAGCCGCATTGAAAGGGACAGAGTGATTTACAAGCTAACAGACTTCCCTTGACAGCCAGGGCCCAAGAGACTTGGCCATCAGCTTGTTTACTTGTTTGTCCTTTCCCAGGCACTCTGCTGGGTGACAGAAGTCACGCCTTTCCCACGTTGGAGAAGAGGAGAGCTGCAGTTTGGGTGTGCTGGAGGGAGAGCGATGGGAGCCAGCGTCACCATTTGTCATCAGGGTTGCTTTGTGGTGGAGGTGGCTAATGGAGCAACGGCCATGGCCTGAGGCTGCTCTTGTCCCAGAGCAGAGCTCACTGCTTACGTGCTGTGCTTGTCATACTTGGCCTCTACCAGTGCTCCAGCTGCCAAGCGAGCCACCCTTGGTGCTCCCAACCATGTCCTGCTGGGTGACCCTGCAGCATCCTGCTTGCTCTGGGCACAGCCCAGAGGGGAGACTGGGCCCTTTGGCTCTTGCCTCCTCACAACAGGGACCTGGCAGCCTGCCTTACCCTGCAAGACACTCATGGATTTTTTTGCTCTGACTTCCCTTTGGGGCTGGGGCTGGATATGTCAGGGAGCCTGGGTGCAGTCCCTTCCTGCTCTTCCTGGCAGGGCACAGGGTGGTTGCCTCACAGGATGCAGGAGCTGTGCCTGCCCCATTTCCCTCCAGGGATTTGGCACTCCAGGGTTTTTTTCCTGGGTGGAAGTGAGATGTTAGGGCTGCAGTGAGCCCTGTGCAGCTGGTTTGGAGTGTGAGGGCAACCTCTTCCCCCCTCTGTTCACACCCTGCAGTGAGCCTTGTGCAGCTCGTTTGGAGTGTGAGGGCAACCTCTTCCCCCCTCTGTTCACACCCTGCAGGGAGCCCTGTGCAGCTGGTTTGGAGTGTGAGGGCAACCTCTTCCCCTCTCTGTTCACACCCTGCAGTGAGCCCTGTGCAGCTGGTTTGGAGTGTGAGGGCAATCTCTTCCCCCCTCTGTTCACACCCTGCAGTGAGCCCTGTGCAGCTGATGTGGAGTGTGAGGGCAACCCCTTTCCCTGCCCCCATTCAGGCTCTAAAGTTGGCTGCTGGAGGGCTGTGATGCTGCGCAAGCCCCTCCAGTGCCCAGCCTGGTGCTGAGAGCAGCAGGCTGGAGAGGAGCCAAGTGCCTAGGGCTTGCCAGCTGCGCCTGGGCATGAGGCTCCACCTGGGCTCTAGTACAACCACAGGGTGTTTCAGCATGACCTGCCTTCACCCTGATCTGTTTCCAGGGGAACATTGAGTGGTGAGGGTGGATGTCTCCTGGGCATGGAAAACGCCAGCAGCTGTCTGCCCATGGGCACGGGTCCAGCATTTACTTGTGCTCAAAGCAGCCATGGGGACTCATGGAGGCCAATAGTGAGGCAGGCATGTGGGACCACTGCAGTAAGGGGGAACTGTGGCTGCTGGGAGGTCCCACAGGAAGGTAGAATGAGAGAGTGGCTCAGGTTGGAAGAGACCTTGGAGCTCATCTACTCCAACTTCCCTGCCACGGGCGGGGACACCTCTCAACTAGGCTTGGTGGCTCAAGGCCTCATCCAACCTGGCCTTGAACACCTCCATGGAGGGGGCAACCACAACATCCCTGGGCAACCAATTCTAGGGTCTCACCACCCTCCTACTGAAGAACTTCCTAAGATCCAGTTTCACCCTGCCCTCCCCTCAGCTTCAAACCATTCCCTCTTGTCCTGTCTCTAGACACCATTATGAAAACTCCCTTTGCAGCCTTCCTGCAGGATCACATCAGGGATTGGAAAACTTGTTTCTCACCTGCTGATGCTGGGAGGAGCATCCAGGTCTCTCCCTGGGGTCCTTAGAGCAGATACTGGCCCAAGAAGTGGCAGCAGTGCTGCCTCCATTGGCTAGGTCTGCTGATTCTCAGCGCCTCCAGCTCTGGCAGGGAAGATACTGTGACCATCATCTTCCTCAGAGCCTAAAGCAAGTGATGTGGCCAGCTAGGGGGAAAAGCCCTGACGTTAAGGGGCACTTGAGACTTGGGGACAGCTCCATGGGGAGGAAAACATAACCCCTTGTTCCACCCAAAATACTGTCACGTGTCTTCATGATGGCAATGTCCCAGATGCTGGAGCTGTGAGCCAGAAGTGGCCTGGGAAAGGGGCTACACGCAGCAGAGCCCTGCCAAGCTCCAGCACTGTACACAGGAGCCAGCACACTTGGCAGCCACCCTGCTGAGCAGCTGTAGCCAGCAGACGTTGCCTTCAGACGCTGCTGCTGTGCTCTCTGCTAAGGTGGCAACCAGAACAAGCAGCAGTTGTTTTTTTTCTCCACGATGGTGAAGCCTGCCCACAGAGGGATGCTGACCTTGCACCCGGTGCAGTGCAAGATCAGGTCTGGGAGAGGCCACCCTGCACTCTGCCAGGATCTGAGGACACACAAAGCAGGGTATCATCCTGGCCTGGCATTCATCTGGCTGCAGCAAACCATCTGGCTGGCTGTCAGCCTCGTCCCTTCCCGGCGGGGGCTCGGCGCACACTGATCACTCTCATGCAAGGGAAAGTTTGGCTCCAGGAAGTTTTATCTCTAGAGGAGGAGGAGAGCAGCGCTGCAAACAGTAGGAGACTGGGGGGAGGGCTCACAGAGCAGCGGTGAGCTGACGTGCACGGCACCCAGGGCCGCATGGTGACGGTGGCAGCCAAGCGTCATGCGATGTGGCTGGGAAAGGGGGGGCTTGCCGGGACCCGTGCTCTGCACCGAGCCCTCCACACACCCTACTGGGCAAACACCACCAGAGGACCCAGCTTTACCGGAGCTCACAGGGCAGTCAAGAGCCCCTGGGACCAGCCACTACCTGCTCTGGACTAGCACCACGTCCTGCTTGGCTCCTTTACCGCACGCGGGGCAGGCGACTAAAAGCAGCAGCAGTTGGCTCAGGCAGTCAAGCTGCCAAGTAAGGAATGGAGTTGGCCCATCATTAAATAACAGGAACAGGCTAGGAAGCAAAGAGCCAGGGCTCTAGGGCTCAGCATCTGGCCTCTAGCAACACCTCCTCTGCGTCTGCACAGGGACCAGACCCCGGCACGTTGATTTGGAGCTGATTTGTACCGTCTGGGAGCTGGGACCAGGCTCTGCCCGCTTTAAGGGATGGATGGCAAAGCTACACGGCTACTGAGAACAGGAGGGACCCGATGCTCCCCGAGCAGCGTGTGGGGGGTGGAGTTTGGAGTTGGAGAGGGAGGCTACGGCTCAGGCTGGTGAGACTAGAAGCCCTTCTCGATGCTGAGCGTGCGGCGGGTGACGTGCTCCATCTTGCCCGAGATGTACTCGGTCAGGCTGATCTGGTAGTTGGCCAACATCTTCAGCATCAGCCGCAGGTTCAGCCACCACTGTTCCTGGGGCAGCCTGTGCCTGCACACAGCGGAAACACAGCTCCAGAGCGGCCCTGGGGACCACTGGAAAGGTTCTCCCAGGACCCGTTAAACTGATAGGGCACAGGGACGGGGACTTACTCGAAATCGGTGACTTTCTTAAGCTCCGTGACGGGGCTGAAGGCCACCACCTTCTTCCTGAGCCCGATCACGCAGGCAGAGTCGCCCGAGTTGGCAAACACGCGCCCTGGGAACGGGACACAGCTGGCCATGGGCACCTTTCCAGGGGCTGAGTGGCCAAGTCTAGAGCAGCAGGTGCTGCTCAGACTCCCCCCTACGCCAGCAGAGGACCTCCTCGGCCCTTGACTCACCCTTGCGGTAGGCCTCCTGCAGCTTCTCTGACATCCACAGCACCGCCTTCACTCCTAGCTTGGTCCCATAGTTGCGGTCAAAAGGGGTGGGGGCTCCCCCCTAGGGGCACAGAAATAGCAACGTCAAGCCCACCCAGCTCTTGGGTCAAACGGTGACCCATGTTGCCCAGTCTCCCATACCTGCTGGAGGTGGCCCAGGACATTAATCCTGCAGTCAAAGATGCCTTTGCCCTCAGAGGAGTAGAGGTTGTAGAGGAACTCGGTGGTGTAGTGCTCGTGGCATTTCTCGTTGCTGGGGGAACAGAGAGAAGCGAGTCAGGGGCTGTCTCTTAATCTGGAAGGTCCCTCCACGGTCCACTAAACACTTCAGCCTGAGGCCCAGAGCTGCAGGCCATCTTCCTGGCATGACCCTGGGGCTGGGGACACCATCCCGTGCAGGCCTGTCCCCCTGGCTGAATACAGTGGCATCCCTGGGCAGGATGCTGTGTGCCCATCGCGATGCTGAACCCCACTGCAGTTGCAAGAAGGGCTCAGATCTGGCCTTGCTTCCCGCCACAGGGCTGGGTTTTTGGTGCCACGTTCCCAGGGGTCCCCAACTCACCGCAGCACCAGCCCTCTCTGGATATCTGTCTTCATTTTGTCAGTCAAGTGCTCCACATTGGCCTGCAAGATGAATTCCAGGGTGCTGCTGGCAGCCTTCCTGGGTGCCCCTTGCCCTCTCATTCAGACCCAAGTGCCAGTAATGCCAACTGGCAGCTTCCTGGGGCCTGGCCACGCTCCTCCGAGTCCTGCCCTGCCCCAGAGCCCTCCCTTTCCCAATTTCCTTTCTTACTTTACCCAAACCATGCTGCTAGAAAGAGCTCCTGCCCTGCTCACCTTCAGGTCATGGATGGTGAAGGGATCTTCGTAGACGTAGGCGGCGTCAGCGCCCACCGCGATGCCAGTGACAGTGGACAGGTAGCCACAGTAGCCCCCCATGGTCTCCACAATGAAGACACGGCGCTTGGTGCCTGAGGCTGACTGCTTGATGCGGTCACAACTCTGTGCCAAGAGAAGCAGGAGGCGTCACACCGGAGGAACCCATCTTTGGTGCCCGGGATGGGATGCCGGTTCATTGCCCATGTCGCCCCAAAACATGACGGCCAGGCAGGAGGGCTGAGTGAGCTGCATCCCCTGCCCTGCCCCTCACCTCCATGGCCGCGTTGACGGCCGTGTCCGAGCCCAGACTGAAGTCGGTGCCAGGCACGTTGTTGCTGATGGTGGCAGGGATGACGCACATGATGATGCAGAGCTCCTCATACTGCCCACGGGCTTCCACCAGCTGCAGCACCCCCTCGTAGGCCTGCAAGCAATGGGGAGATGCTGGCCCTGGGGCTGGATCCACATCCCAAAAAGGATGGTCTGGGGTGCACGTGCCACCTGGGATGCCAACGGCCCACCCAGGCCCCTGCCAAAACAGGGCTGTGGGTCCCCCCTAGCCTGCACCTCGAAGCCACCAATGACCAGCAGCCCCTGGATGTTGAATTTCCGCACGTTCTCCACAATCTTTTCCATACAGGTCTTGGGCAGTGTCCTGCAGTGGGGAAGGGGGTAAGAGACTGATGGGTGGGAACAGGGGATCCCTGCAATCCCCAGAGACAACAGTGTCCCCCTCTGCTACAGCCCCTCATCCCTGACGGCCACGCTTACCTTTTGGTGCCCAGCATGGAGCCTCCACGTCCCAGCCAGCCTGCAACATCGTGCCAGCCCACCTCGCGGATCTGCAAGCAGCCAGCACTCAACTTGGGTTTGGGTTGGCGAAGAACACCCCACCCCACCAGCCCCTCCAAGCCTAAACTCATTCCCCTGGCAATCTCACAGCACCCAGGCTTGCTGCTTCTCTCACCTGCCCCTTGGCCAAGCCCTCGAAGCCATCGTTCACCACATAGACCGTGTGCCCCTGGCAGATGCTGATCCGCACGGCCGATCTGACAGCAGCGTTCATGCCAGCAGCAGGGGCACCCACATTCAGGATGGCCAGGCTGAAGGGGCTCTGTGGGGACAAAGATGGAGACAGCACATCGCTCTGTGTCCCCAGGGTGGGGACGGTGTCCCCTGCCACCCCCCATTCCTTCTCACCTTCTCCTGCGCTGGCTTCTGGTGTGCCAGCAGCTTGTAGATGTTCCAATTGTTCTCAAAGCTCCTGCAAGGACAAGGTGGCATGGCCCAGAGGGGTTGGGGGGGTGACCTTCCCTGGCTGCAAGAGCTGCTGGTTTCCCTTCCCCCACGGAGGAGACCCCATCTCAACATGTCACAGAATCACAGACCACCAGCTTGGAAAGGACCTCAGGCACCATCTGCTCCAACCTTTCTAGCTGATGGTGCAGTTGAAATGAGCTGGCTCAGCACCCTGGCAAGCTGAGTCTTCAAAGTGTCCAATGGAGGGGACTCCACCACTTCCCTTCGGAGATGATTCCAAGGTCTGACTGTGCTCACAGGGAAACATTTTCTTCTGGAGCCCAAGAGGAATCTCCCCATCAGCCCTTGTCTTTTCTATGGGATTCCTTGTCAAAGGGAGTCTCCATCCTCTTGGCAACCACTTTTTATGTACTGGTGATAGCCACAATGATATCCCTTTGGCCACTCCATAAGGATATCTTCCCCCCATCCCAATCTCTACTCCTCACCTCCCACGGAGCTGGATGGCCTCATCAAACCTCTTCTCATCCATGGCCTTCTGCACATCCTTTGTCTTGGAGGGGGAAGAGAAGCAGCACCATGACACTCATGCTGATGGGGAGGGGAGCCAGCCCCCTACCCAGTGGGCTGCTGTGCCTGCTGTGGCCCCAGTACTCACCACCTGCACACACTCCATGAGCGGCAGCCGCACGGACTGGTTCCCCGAGAGGCTCACCACACAGGCAGGGGTGTCCGGCGTGGCCTCCAGCAGTGCCATCACAGCCTCCATCCCCATCTTGCTGCTCTGCAAAGGGAAAAGGGCACCCCCCACCCCATAGCACCAGGGCCATCACCCATGCCAGATGGGTGGGACGCTCCCCTAGGCTCACATGGAGATGTTCTCAAGGGCATGGCTGCTGGCACGGCTGATGTGCGGCCAGGTTGACTGAGAGCCCTGTGACATTTGCACCTAACGAGGGGAAACGGCCACACAGGGACTGTGTGAGCCGTGTCCCAGCTGGCAAGTCCTTTGCTATGGGTGAAGGGAAGGCAGAAGCAGGGCTCCCCGAGTGCCTGCTTCTTTCTGCAGGGTGATTCCTGCAGTTGTGTGTCCCCCTCCCCAAGACCTACCAGCACCCGGTCAAAGGCTGACGGGGTCCCTCCACGCTGCACGTGGCCAAGGACAGTGACGCGCGTGTCGAATCCCAAGCGTTTCACCACCAGCTGCAGGAAAGAGAGGACGTTACAGAGGGCACGTGTGAGCCACCAGGGGTTGCAGAGCAGGTGCTGGGGTGGGCACCTACGTCCTTGACGTAGTTGGAGGAGATGGGTTTGCCGCTGCGGTCGATAGCGCCCTCAGCGATGATGATGATGTTGAGCCGCGATCCTCTGCTGCGCGTCTGGGGGTGAGGGAAACAGCTGCTGCAGCTTGCCCCAAACTCACTGCTGGTGGCCAAGTCTGAGCATCCTTCACCCACTAGCTGGTTGCTGGCTGGAGGGGAGCTGCTCGGCTTGCGGGTAGCCGCGTCCCCAAGCCAGCCAGAGCTGCCCCTGGCACGCCAGGGCTGGATTTGCGCTCGGCTGAGTGCCCCGTTACACAGGGACAATGGCAGCAGCTCCCGAAGCTTTGCGGGGACCAGGCAACAGCCACAGAGCTCAGCCTGGCTCCTTGTGGGGGGAAAAAAGGGGGATGAGGCTGCAGGAACCATCCCCAGTCTCACCTCCCCAAGCCTCTCGCACATGAGGTCCTCCCAGCCATCCTCTGGAGGGGATTCGGGGATGAAGAGCCAGTCAGCACCGGAGGCCAAGCCAGACACCAGGGCCAGGTACCTGGAGGGACACAGCGGGGGCAGCACCAGTCCCAGATGGTGGTATCCTGTCCCAGCAATGGGCATCCCCACCCAGCAGGCCTTACCCGCAGTGGCGGCCCATGACCTCCAGCACAAAGGTCCGCTGGTGGCTGCAAAGGCACAGGTGGGAAGAGGAGGGTAAGTGCGATGCCCAGAGCTGTCCGGCAGCCAGCAGCCAGCTCGCTCACCTCTGTGCCGTGGTGGTGATGGCATCAATCACCTCCATGATGCGGTGCAGCGCCGAGTCGGTGCCGATGGTCATGTCGGTGCCGCAGAAGTCGTTGTCGATGGAGCCCACCAGCCCGACAATGTTCAGGTGGCAGTTCTCCCGTGCCACCTCCTCGCTGATCTGCCCTGCAGAGGGAATGGTTATTTTAGGGTGCCCCTGTGGGCCAGATCCTGCAGAGCAGCGGAGGAGCCCATTAAGGTCATAGCAATGTGGTAGACCTCCAGAACTCCGCATAGCTTGAACACTGCCAGCTCTGGCCACAGAGGGGTATTGGGAAGTGGGGGGTTCACTCACTGTCTCGGACCAGCTCCTCCAGCAGGCCACCCCACTCGGAGCGGAAGATGTCAGCCCCCGTCAGGCTGCCATCCCCACCGATGACGCAGAGGTTGGTGATGCCATGCTCCACCAGGTTACGGGCAGCCCGCAGCCGGCCTGCCCGCGTGGTGAAGGCTTTGCAGCGGGCACTGCCTATCACTGTCCCACCCTGGAGAGATAAAGGGGGAACACAGCACATCAGACAGGTTTGGGAGAGGATTTCAGGGTCCCATGTCCCCACCAATGGGTCCTCACCAGCTGGATGATGTTGGAGACGCTGAGCCAGTTGGCTTGCTTGATGTTGTCTCCCCCCTCCACCAGCCCCTCGTAGCCCTGTAAAGAAGTGGGATTCAGAGGTGAGGGGTACCCTGGCAGTGATGCCCCCCAACTTACTGGGTGATGGAGAGCAAGGAGGGACACCAACCTCATAGATGAGGAAGACCTTGGCTCCTACGTATATCCCCATGCGGGTGACAGCACGGACAGCAGCATTCATCCCTGGAAAAGCGAAATGTGAGCCAGGCTGGTCCCAAGGACCCCATGCACAATGGGGAACTGGATCCTATAGGTGACCCTGAAGTGTCCCCTCGAATGGGGGGCTTCAGTGGGGAACTGGATCCTATAGGTGACCCTGAAGCGTCCCCTCGACTGGAGGGCATCAACACGGGCAGAGACTGGGGACACTCAATGCACAGGTGAGAGCTGCAGATGAGCAACTGCCCCAGAGTGAGATTTACCGGGAACAGCTGCTTAGTCCCGGGTGGGGTGGCAGAGACCCACCGCAGAGCCTCCTCGTGGGGCCCGTGACCTCCCACAGAGGGCACTCCGGAGGTGATGGGGACAGGGAATGGCCGCGGGTGGCACGCACCGACCCTGCCCCCCAGCGGGGGTCGGGGAGGAATATGGGAAGGGGGGGCAATACGGGAAGAAAAGGGGCATCCTCCCGCTCCCTCCGGCCGATCGCCCTGGGGTGAGCACGGGCCACCTTTCCACCCCGAGGCCCCGCGGACTCTGTCCCCACCGCGCCCACGAACAGCGACACGAAGAGCTCCCAGCGAGGCCGAGGCCGGGACCGGGCTGCCCTTCCTCACCTTCACCTCCCGTCGGACCCTACCTTGCGCGTCCCCGCCGCTGGTGAGAACGGCGATGGCCATGCCGGCCCCCGCCATCCGCAGCCGCTCCAGCTCCGCCGCCGCCATCGCTGCGCTCCCGGCACCGGCGCCTCCGCGGGACACGCCCCCCACAGGACACGCCCACCGCCGGCCGGACCACGCCCCCGACCACGCCCCCCGACCACGCCCTGGCGTTAGGCCACGCCCCCTCGCCCGCGCTCCGACCCTCGAGGCAGGGCGAGAGGAGGGTCCTGGTCCGGGGGGGTCTGATCTAGGCGGGACCCTGATCCGGGGAGTCCTGATCTAGGCGGGATCCTAATCTGGGGCATCCTGATCTAGGGGGGA
>VWZI01023721.1:16013-33370 GCA_013396835.1 Psilopogon haemacephalus | reverse complement strand
GAAAAAGTTACTTACGAACACAGTAAATATATGCACAGTGAATATAGTCGTTTAAAACCCACTATATTAATGTCTCTGAGATTATTTTACAGAGCTTGCTTTCGGGGTTCCCTATTGATTTACCTGACAAACCTTTAAGGAGAAGTGACATGCTGTGTGTAAAAGCAGATGTAATATTATCATATTTGGTATGTAAAGACCTTTTTGTAAGTACATACGTAGTTATGGACTGTGCAAAAATACTCTTTATTTTGTTTGTGCTCAAGCATGTTCATAAAGGTATTGTACTATTAAGTGTACTAGGTATTGCCTGATTTATGACTACATGTAGGGATAAACAGCTTACGGGCACTGTAGACTTAAACCTTTTCTGAACACTAATTAATGTCTAGCAGATGCATTTTATGCTGAGTTAAACTGAGATGTTAAACTCCAAGGTGCAAGTAATGCAATTTTCCTTTCAGAGGGAAAAGATGAGATAGAGCCTTATGTTTTAGGAATGTCTTCTACTATTCTCAACATCCTTTTGGAAATTTCTATTGAATGAGGAAATTTCAACAAGTAACAGTTTGAAGTGGGAGTAAGTGGTATCGTTTTGTGCTTGCCTGAGATAGAGAAATTACTTGACAAACGCCAGATCATTATCTGAGAATGACATTAAATGAATATTTTTGTCTTGCTACTATATTAATTAATCAAATGTATGTATTTGCTCATAAAATGTGAATGAGCTTTGGAATCTAAAATACTAGTTTTAGTACAGTATTATATCACATTTTCTGTCGATTTTTTTTCTGTGTGATCAAGATAAAGCTATTCATGGTTAGTTACAGCCCGTTTGTTTGGAAGACTATCAGACCCTTTCTTAATAACCTTTCTAATGTTCTTCTTCCTTAAAAAAAAGTCACTGAACCTGTAAAAGAGTTTTTCCACTTATGTACAGTTAACAAGATTGGATTCTTGTGGGAATTTTTCACTTTTTAATGGCCATATAGTTAGATTCAATACCTTTTTAAAGCTAATGCAGAGTATTGCAATTTAGGGCTCTAGCTTCATCTGCAAACTCTAAAAATAGGATTGTTTATGCTTCAGTAGTAACTTGCTAAGTTGTTCTATCATTAGATGTACCAAAGTTACACATATCCGTAACATCTTTACACCTGTAAAGAAAGAGTAAAGTTGTAAAGGAGTTTGCAATGCTGCTTCTTCACAGTTTAAGATCACTGTTTCAACTGGAAACTATTTGGAAGTGTTTTCAGTCAGTCTTGTGTACCCTACCTGGAGTTGTATAAGTGAAAGTGCTGACAGTGCTTAAGGGAAGAGTCGAACAATGCCTTTCAGCAGTGATCTGTGCTTAGATGATCTTTAACTGATTGTGATACTTGAATTTAGTATTAAAACAGGGATGTTGTATTTCCAAGGAGCACCTAATGTAGCCCTGGAAGAGCAGGCAAAATGCAAGAATTATAACGTGTTTGCTTTGTTTCTGAGCCTTTAGCATTTTCGGAACTCTTTTGAGATTGCTCTGTAATTGTTTTCCTTGATCTACTAAAAGGTAAGAAAGTAACATTTATTTAATTGTTGCACAATTTAAGGAAATCCATAATTTGAACTTACTTTTCTATTTGACTATGCCTTTACAAGTTCATTCTTCTTTTTCAGGCAATCCTGAATTTGAATTTATATTTATTTTTGGCTATGCAGGTATTTTAATGCTCTCTTAATGCTGCTGCAGAACCGATGCAGTGAAAGCAGCTCCAGTGCTGAGCTTGTTTTTTTGAGTGTAGCCTCTCAGACATTGTCAGTGGGCTTCTAGGACTTTTTTTGGGCCATAGTTGGAATAGTTCAGTGAAGAAAAGTGTGTATGCTTAAGCTGAATAGCTGCATAAATAAAAGCAGATTAAGAAAATAGTTAAAATGATGGTTGTGGATACAGTGACTGGAACATCTGTCCCTCCCTGTGACCTTAGGTAAGCCACTTAAAATTAATGTCTCCTCTTTAGGACAAGGAGAATGTAGGAGGGGAAACATTACACACCAGTCTATGATGTAGAATTGATTTGAAATAATCTGTTTACATAGAGAATTTCCTGAATGCAGTACTTTGAAAGGAAGTTCTAAAACTCTTAGTGCAGTGTTCATCCATGTTAAAAAAAAAAAAAATCAGATTTAGTTCACGTGTTATATTTTAATTCTAATGTTCAGTTGATACATTCATTGGCTTGAATGCTTGGGGACAATTCTGTCTAAGAAAAGGTGCAGAGAATATTTTAAAATATTAAATATGTAACACTTTAGGAGTACAACAAATGTGTTCATCCATGCATTCTCCTGGGATGACTGTTCAGCTGCATTGTCCTTCACCTGTTGTGTAGAATATTCTTGTTTGAACTCATTTCAATATAGTTGCCCCTTATCCACTCTTCTGTCTCCTGCTTACTACTTACTTGGTGTTTTAAAGTATGTCTACATGTAAAAAGCTTAGCATACATTTTAGAAAAACATTTTAATAAAAGATAGGCAACATCTGCTTTTGGCTGTTCAAAGAGGAATATTTTATGCAAAATAAGTGTACCTTATGAAAAAATACAGACTTTCTTCTTTTTAGTGTGTTTAGAATTCTATTGCTGCCTTGTGCAGTGGAGTTAGGCATGGGAAGAGACATCGGTCAGAACTGTGTTTGCAAAATTCCTTACTCAGATAACTGTAGATCACAGAAGTCCATGACACACACACACGGGTAAAACTTGTGTACTTCAAGTAGATGTATTACTGCAGAACGTTGCTAATGTAATTGCAGTTGTTTTCCTATGTTTTATGATCTTCCATCTAAGTTTACTAGCCTGTTTAACTTTTAACATGCTAAGGCTTTTAAAATAACTCTTCTGCTTAACTAAAATCTGTCAGGAATTTAATTTTCCTAGAAAGACTTTATTTTAATTCCACACTAGATGGATGTAATTTGCTCTGTGGACATTTATAATCTTCATCAACCACATGTTTAAGTTAGATAATATATATATTATGGCAATGGAGGATAATGTCTTCAGTAGTACAAAAATAGAGATTTCTTTTTTTTTTTTACAAACAGTGCCTACATTCCAGTTTAAATTAAGTGGTGTGCCACTCTTTTAGTTTCTGTGTTTGTTCATTGAGTGATTTTTGAGGTGCCATGTTCTTTATTCAGCAAATCACATGCAATAACACAAAGTAGATGCAACAGTTTCAGTCGTAAGCTTAGTTAATGGTGGTGTTTGGATGACACCTTGTGGAGGTCACTGACAACAAAAAGTGTATTTTAAGAGATGCACTAAATGTGCTGTGAAACAGCAGCCACCGAAATTGTTGCAGGCTGTTAAGATCATCCTCTCCAATATAGGGTATTTGTTTCCTTGCCTGGTTCCTGGCTCTGCAGATTTCTACTTCAGCTCTTGCTGTGCATGTGTCTCCTTTATCCCTCAAGGAGTTGATTAAGCTTATGTTCAGTGGCAAGTTACTGCTGAGCATGCAAACTTTGTGCTAGATTGGTGAGTCTAATGGCTTCATGGAGGTGCTTGAGAATAGAGCCTGGTCTAAAGTAAGCAACATATGCAGCAAGTACCTTTAACTAGAGACAGCAGAAGAGAGCCCTCACACTGAGCTACTATGTTGTCCAATTGTGTTTTTCAAAGCAAAATTTCAGATTTGGGTTGTATTGTTGTGTTGCATTGTATAGACTGAAAATTTTTTTTGCTTCATTTTATCTTTGGGCTTATGGTGCTAGTTAGAATCTTCGTAGAATCCTAAAATTACTTACTAAATGTTAATCTCTTTATGTTTGGAAGGCTTCATGGACTATATTTTTATACAAAATGATATTGTGCTTCAGAAGTACAGATTTTTGGCAGATTACCTTTGTGATGATAGTACTTGTGATTTAATCCAGGATAGGACACACTTTTGCAGCCTAGTAGAAATTACTATTTAAAAATTGTATCGTTATGTATAGACAAATATCTTGAATAGACTTCTATATTTAAGGTACTAAATATTTTCCATTTTAAGTTTTTATATCTGGACTTAAATGAAAGAGCTTGCGTTTCTATATATAAAGGCATAAAAGTTTCAGTGTTACTTTAGCAGAGTTCTGTTGGCTTAAAATTATATTGTTTATATTGTTATATGTATAAATGTAGATAATATCCATATAAATACAGATATCTTCAACTATGCAGTGAACTTGGGAAGCTGAAGTAGTATAGAGATTACTGTTAGGGATGTGCTCTAAGGGTCATGGGAAACATTTTACTCTGACCCTGTCCAATATTTTCTATTTGTGCCTTTCAAACACTGATTTTTGAAAACAAAAAAGTTTAATATAAAACAGTATTTCTTTCTCTTTTTGTGGAAGATTGCCTCAACAATTGCTACTCAGTAATTTTGAATAGAAGCAGGTTGCTCAATGTATCCTATTTTGAAGGTTTTTACTTTTGTTTAATATATGCTGCCTGTAGGTTGAGGCATCCCTAAACCTGGAGAGATAACAAGTGGTGAAACCTGAATTTACAAATAATAGTAAACAGGCAGAGAACAATTTTATCAACAGCAGGAAGAGAGAATGGCTAGATTTACTTTTCAGCTTTTGCCAAACTGAGTAGATAATATCTTTGCCTTCCAAGAATGCCTTTTTAGTGTTTGCTTTTAGTTTTCTGACTTTGAGCTTTAAGTAGATCCTGTTGGTTGTACTTGGAAAAAAAAAAAAGTCCTGTGTTTTCCGAAAATAAGTATTTCTGATCTGAAGCTTTCTTCTCTGCTGCCTGTACAAGTGTGGAACTTGGGCAGTTTTAACCTAGCTTAAATCTTTTTAGAATGCTGACAATGTGTTCCTAAAAGCTTCAAATAAAGCAATTTAGGTAGATATTTGCTAGCTATTCATACTGAATAAAGAATATTATCTGCTGTGCATGGCAGATGCTGAAGAGCTTGCAATGTGTAATACTGAGCAAGCAGCAGTATCTCTTTAGCTGAATAGATAGTGAAGGTAAGAGTTTTATTGTGTTAATAGACTAATGATTTTGCAAAAGCCAAGCTCAAGATGTAACAGAGGGAGGCTGGGAATACTATGGAAACATGGAAGATACCCAACAGGCTGCAGCGGCAGTGAGGCTGTGTGGGTGGTGAACACTAATATGTAGAGATGAGCTACATTGTTGCTTTTGAGGAACAATTTGATTCCTCTGAATCTGTTTTAGTCTCCTTAAGTAGTAAATTAAGAGTTTATTACACAGTGCCTATGTAAATACTAACGTTTTCTCATTTCGTTGCATGAGAATTGTGATAAAAATTAGTGTATTTAACTGCCATCAGATCTCAGCAAAACTGGTATCAGTAGCATACAGGTTACTTTGTTCTCAAAACTTTTAATTTGCACCAGATGATTTAAAATTCAGTGGGTTTGTGTAACCAATAGTTTTTGGGAGAACTAAATTTTTTCCCCGCTAAGATCCATAGGATGTCGCTAGTTTAAGTATGTTTTGCATTGATGAGTAATGATGACTTTTCACATCTTAACTGTGGCTATTTTTTTTTCTTTAAATTTATTTCATGATATATGTTATGGGTTCAATATGAAGATGGCAACCATTTTTCTGGTTTATGTGGTATTTGAGTTTTTTTCTGTGTAATGTTTTATTCTTAAACTTACAAAGAAGGCTTTATAGAGGCCTTCTTGAGACTATAATGCTGTAATTTAATTTTAATAAAGACAATTTAGCTGGACTTTGTAATGAAAGCTTTACCATGTGAGGGGAGAGCTGTAGGTATAGCTGATAGTAAGGTACTTGGAATTCATTCCTATAGGAGGTACCTGTCTAATTTACAAAGGCTGTTAAAACAGTAGAATACTTTGATTTCCATGTAGTTTGCTATTGTCAGAAAATTTGACTGATTCACAGATGCAAAACTTTGGGGATGTTTTGTTGTACTATGAGTTATTCCTTTTCTTAGTGCAGGGCTGGCAGGAACATTTTGTAAGCTTGTGCATCATCATTGGCAAAAACATTGTCAAATTAAGTCTGAGGAGTTTTCTACTAGTTTCTGCCTCAAACAGAAATAGTAACTACTTGTCTGATTTGGAAAATGAGCATAGGAAAGAACCTGCCAGTAGGAAAGGCGAAAACAAAGCCAAAGAAAAACTCTTACCCATTTATCCTACTTGATAACTTCTGATGCTGTTAAGTTAAAGTGCATGCTAGAGTTTTTATGTGGTGGTTTATTAATCTCTTGTTCAAGTTTTGCTGAGGTCTAAGACTGTTTGAAACACCACTTATTACAGTCCAACAGAACTGATGGTTTGGAGAAAACTATGAAAATTATGTCCTAACTGTTCATGTCTGGGCTGTGTGAATGAAATAAAACTTTTTTGAACCTGCTTTGTCAGGTGGAAATTGCTTAACACTGGAATTCAACATAGAGTGACTTTCCAGTTTGATGTATACATTTTCTTTTTTCTACCCAGGAAAAGGGTGAAAGGTGTTACTTAAATAGTGAGTGGCTAGGACGGTGACTTGGGGTTTTCCTGAACTGGGGGACAAAGGATTATTCCTAACGTCTTCTATCACAGTGTATCTGCAATGGCTGTCCATACAATAGCATATAGTTTAAGCTGAGGTTCGGTATGGTTGTAGATGGACTGAAGTAGGTGAGCTATAGTGCGGCAGAAATAAACCTCAAATTCAAAAGCAGCTGAGAGGGCAAATAAATGTTAGTAAGGTCAGAAAGAGGAAAGACAAAAGTCCTAAACATTCTCAGTATTTCCATATTGTCTAAGTCTGAAACTTAAGTACGTGCCTTTGAAGATCTGCTGATGTAGAAGTGAATAATGTTTAATACTACTGCAGTTAAATTACTTGATCAAATCATGATCTGTCAGACATGAGCAGGTGATGTGTTGTTTTCTATGCTTGTTTTTCAGGACTGCAATTTAGCACAGCAATTAGTATCTGATGTGATTCCAGTTGCAAATTGAAACATTTCAGAGTTGAAATACTTTAATATGAATTTGGTTTCCGTCTAGGTTCTTAAGTAGAATAGGACCATGTAATTAAAGATAAGGGCAAGGAGAAATTTAGTCTCAGTGAATTAAATAGGCTTTTCAGTTTAAAAACTGCTCTTACTCATCACTGTGGAATACTAAGAGCATGCTATCTACTTTATCCTGTCCAAATTCTAACCTGAAACCAAAATTAGTCTTTTGGAATCTTGGAATTACTACGTGTTTGGTGTACTGGAGGTCTTCACAATTGTACTTATTTTTGTTTCCAGGCATAGTTGTGGTGTAAGATGAAAAGCAATCATTGCTTTGCTTTCTAACTTTTAGATGTGTTTAATTTTACAGTTTATTTTGCCTAACTTTAAGCTAATCTGTACCTTTCAGTAGTTCTGCAATGACTGTTGAGTACTGATGTTGCAATGCTTGATGTAGAAAATTGAAGCATCCATTATGCAGCATTAGCTAGCTCAGCATTAGCTTTCCATCAGCCCATTTAAATCGATGTTGGGCTTGGTGTTGACAAAGTGAAGAAACATTACTGGAATGCTGCTTACCTGTTTTCAGAAAATTGACTTTCAACTGGTACTGTAATAAGACCTAATCAAGTACATGCATTCACTTGTGTGGAATTCTGAAGTGAATTTGGTGGGATTTTGTGGTGAAAGACTGTAATGAAGTGTGATTTGTGGATTAGGGGCTAACTTCTCTTCTAGGTCAGTGAGAAAGTATAAATGTTTATGCACTGAAGAGAAGATAGAAGTCTTCAGTTGATGTTGATTTTAAGCTTGCAGAGATGAAAGAATTGTTTGGGTATTTAAATTATGTAGTTAGTCCAGTCTGCCATTTGAGGGGAAATTACATTGATTTAGGGTAAATCTGAGTACTGTACATGTCTTCTGATGTGACAGCATTTTGACCTGAAGTTGCAGTTTAGATGGTGGAGAAGACTGCCTTATTGTTGGTTAGGTAGCAGTCTTTCAAGTTACAAGATGGAAGGTGCAGGTCAGATACTAAAGCTTTGATATAGATAGTCCTTAAATTTCACATTCTATAGAAGAATTACAAGAGGCCCTATGTGGCTTGCTGAAGAACTTTCCCTAAGGATGTAGTTATAGGTGCAAATTTAAAAGCTTATGTGTTTGTGATCTAAGATTGTTTATAGAGACTTGGATTCAATTACATAAAACTTAATGTTGTATGGGGAGAATCTTATGAATTTATACATCAAAATATTTTTTAATTTAAAAGTTGATAATCTCATTTTTATTCCAGAATTCCTAAGTTCAGTTCTTTTGTATTGCAAAACTGTTCTATTAACTTGCAGAAGCAGGAAAAAAACTGGATATTGCCTGAACAGTACATTTGTCTGAAGTGGTCGTACAAAGTGAACAGAAGAATCTCTGCAAAATGTAGGCTTTTAAGTAAAAAAGACAAGTAGTAATGTAGAAGGTACTTCAGACAGAAATACCTCATTGTTGGAAGTGATTCTGATGCAAACAATTTAATTGCACTTCTAATGTGTTAGTTGCCTTGCAGCCTTGAAGAGCACAAATAAAACTAAAGATCTTTTGAGACTGTGTGTACTGAAAACAAATTGTGTATTTGAGCTCCTACATGATCTGTTATAAAAAGATTTCATTTGTCTTTGAAATTAGGGTATTGTGCTTGCTTTCTGAAATGTGAATCTTCTGAACTGTGAAGAGTTTGATCTGCCTGTGATCAAGAGATATTAGCTGCTTTGCTTGTTTTCCCTCTTTGCTTCTGAAACTCTAAGAAGGATGTCCAACTCATTAATATATTGCATACTTTGTGGAATAAATGTAGCAAATATGATATCTGCTCTTCAGTATTGTGAAAGGTGAGTTGGTTGCAAAAGAACATGACCAATGTTTTTTGATGGTCTGAATGGAGATGGCTGCAGGTGGTGTGACTCAAATCCCTCTGCACTTCTAGTGTGTTCCATGTGTTTCTCATTTTAATCATGTAGAGGAGTACTCCTCTTACATGAAGCTGAAAAGGTTAATACTTATTTCTTGGATTAGTTCATATTTACTGCAAATTATTGGGGTTTTTTTTGGGGGGGAGGGGGAGAATTGTGTTGCTTCAGAGGATGTAAATTTTACAGCGCTTCTGAGGTAGGTGCTTACCTGACTGAAGTTAAAATGGTACTAATAGGTAGATTAGGTAGATTATTCCATAAAATCTGTGTTCTGTTAGGTGAAAGCTCCTGGAAATCTATATGTGATGGTGGTAAGGGTACAAGATTTTATTTTTTCAAAATGAATATAATTCATTAATTTTGATATTCAGGGCTCTTGCCCAGAACCAGTATTTTTAATAGTAGGTTCTTTGCAATGGCCATGAAAACATTACACAAAGGAAAACACAGGATCTAGGACACTTGAGAAATAACTAGCAATAATACAACAAACATTAAACTATTAGAACTGGAAGAGAGTTTCTTGCAGTCAGTTACACCTCTTGCCCACTAGAGGAACTCGAGAAGCTCCTTTCTTTAGAAGGGACTTAGATTCAATTATGAGGAGGCTTTAAGTATTTACTCACAAAAGTTATCTCTGGATTCCTGAGGCTAACTGGTTTCCAGACAGTGCACAAATACTTGCAGGGAGTTCTGTCAATGTCTTGATAGATGTTGAAGCTTCCCAGGCTCTAACAGGGTACTGGGATAGAAGCAGATGATCTCTGACCTGATCCTGGTTCCTTTTGCATGACTCCAGATTTAGCATAGAGGTTTGCAGAGGTTCACACAGGATGTTTTGTGGATGCGCAGGCTTGGCATGATGTCACGCTGGTCTAAGTGAGCCTATCGTGTGATGGCACTTAATGCCTCTTGCCTGGTAAACTGAGGCAAGGAAGGTTTCCAGGTAGACAAACCCAGAGTATCAGGACTTGTTATTGTGTAGCAGGCAGAGTGTTGCAGAGTACTACAGAATGCAATGGCAATGAGCAATAAGGCAGGAGCAATGGTAGAAGTACAATATGGCAGAGCACATTAAGGCACAGCAGGTTGTGTTTACCTGCTCATCTCTTTTTATCAGTGTAGCTCTAGACTACATCTTTGGCCACAGATTAGCAAATCAGAGTGGCAGTTTTACAAACTTAACCATATTAGGTAAAGTCAGGGCTTGCTTTTACCCTTCTAGAGCAGAACACAAACAAGTGTATAAACACGTGAAGGTACCTGTTTACAAGTTTTGAAGGGATATAGTAGTGCCAGGCCTTTTGTCCTGCTTTCCCAGAGTTACTTCTCCCATCAGCAGAAGGAGGGAGAGCAGAAAACGTGTCTGGAGAAGCCAGGACATGTTTAGGCCTATTTTGGCCTTCCATGACACTATAGTAGAAGCTCTAGAACTTCTCTGGACTCCTCTAGAAGATGTGAGAAGCTTTGCTGCTAGATTAGTATCAGTGCCAAAGCCCGTAATACCTTGGAAGTAGAAGAACATTAACAAAGAAGCAGGACAAATAAGGAGAACAGAAGATGTATGAAAAGTGTTAGGAGCCTTGTTTTGTGGAATCTTTTGTTTTCCTTCCCACTTCTTGTGCTGTAGCATGCTTTTTTCTGAAATAGATAGAAATGTTATTATATCACTGCTAGTGTCAGGATGTTATCTTGTAATTAAACTCCGAAAGAAAGTGTGAATTATACCTAAGGGAGCAGTTATGGTTGTTTGTTTCATTTAACTTTGTCACTTCCAGACAATGTTTATTTAGGAGATTTAATGTTATATTAATAGGTTTATTTAAAAGTACATCTGGAACATAAAAAAGGAAGTAGCCAGTGAGTTTTAGTTTTAAAGGTGAATTGCACGTTTGAATATGAACATTGTTATGACATACATCTTCAAATGTGTAAACTTGAGTGCAGTTACACTAGTACTGCTGCTGCAAGCACAGTCATTTGGGAGATGCTTGAATACAGTTAAATGAGTTATTATTGCATCAGAGTAGGGTACATATGTGGTGTATAGTCTTTGTTAGTGTTAATTGGAATATTTTCAGATGAAATGGAAAAATGTTTTTATATATGTATCTTTGTAGTCTAGGATTGTCTAAAGTGTTTTCTAATTGTCACTTCTCCTTGTGTGGCCAATCCTTGTATTACAATTTGAGTTTTGGTAGCCTGCCAATTTCTGGCAATAATTTGACTAAATAAAGCAAACTTTGAATGTGATGTTCCTAGGTAAGTGTGGCTGTGTAAGAAGTTAGATATACTTGTGTTGTAATAAAACTCAGTGGTAATTTCAAATTACCAGCCTTACTGAGGCTTTGAGATTTTCTTTTCATTGGTAGATGTGAAAGAGGCTGTGCTTGAGAGTGTGTGTGATATTTGGTAATGGTACAATGAAAAGAACTGGCAGTTGTTTCCTGGGCAGTTGAGCGCTTTAATATGAATATGTACAGAAGATGTGATCAAATTTTCGTGGCCTTCTGTAATTATTGTTTTTTCTTATAGCTGATGTTACAGTGCTCTATTGTTTCTTGAATGCTGAGTCAAGAAGGAAAGGATTAGGAGGATTTAAAGGAAACTTTCTTCAGTGTAGATTTAGGTGAGGATTCTTTTGCTTCACAGATTTTCTGTAGCAGCATATGCTTGCTTAATTTAAAATGTGTTCTTCTGGATGATGTGTGAACTTGGAACAGTAGCAGTAAAGCTGTTGGGCATACTTTGTATGTAATGGAACAGAAGAAAGAATAGAGCCTGAATATATTTTCCTAACTCACCCATGTATTTATGATGCATATACATCATTGTAGTATTTTTTTTTTCAGTGCCTTTAAACAGTTTTCTTTAATTTGCTCAGAGATCATAATTTATCCATTAGAAGGAAAAAGAAGTAACCAAACAAAACCTAACCAAACACAACCAGTAAAAAGCCTGAAATATCCCTTTGTTGAATTTATTTGGAAGTGAGATACTTGCTTGATTTTATTATCTATGTATCTAATTCTGTATGTATTCTTAGGGAATTTTGAGTGTTCTGAGGTCTTCAGGATTATACGACTGCACCACATGAATTTAAATAAAAATAATTTGAGTATACTGGTGACCTTAGTATCATTTTTGTTTATGGAACTTGTCTACTTCCATTAAAACTCCAACGAGGTGTTCTCTGTGGAGAATTTTATGCAGCAGAGGGAGTGCAAAACAAATGTTTCAAACAGGATGGATTTTCGGCATTGTCTCCTTGTCTATAAAGTAAGCAAACTGTGTGTGCAAGTCATCAGTGGTTGTGTCTTGGAAAACATACCCTGTAGATTAGAAGTATCCCTTCAGGGAAATAATTGCTTGCCCGTTCTATTCAAATATGGCAAAATTGCTCATCCAACCTTCAGAGTGTAGAGATCTTTAGGCAACAATCCCTTAAGTCCTTGTTTTGGATTTCTTAAAGAAGTATTTATCATCTATTTTAATGCAGAAAGAACATGACTGAAGTTGTGGTTGTGAGGTCAGGTGTGTCGAGTTTTGGGAATGACAACACCTGTAGGTGAACTGCATGTTAATTTCAGGGAGCAGAGACTCTAGTCCTAAGGCTAAGTTTGTATTTATTTGCTTAATTTGACTGTGTGTTCTATGTTTAAGTTTTGCATTGAAGCAGATCAGTAGTCTGTCTGTCTTTTGCAATCAGTTCTAAATCTGAGCTTGAGATTCCATTTCTGCAGATACTAGGTGTGTGACTGCTGTCAGTTGAAATGATTATCTAACTATTGTCTTCATACTTCTCAATTGCCCTCATCACATCTTTTCTTGAATTTTTGGCATTCACTCTGCAATGCTTGGGAACGTCTAGTAAGTTCCATCAAATAAATAAAACCTGCATTAGATTATGTTAATTTTGTGTCTCAGTTATTCTGATTACTTCATTAAAGGTCTTCTGTTTCACCTTCTAGCCTCAATCTACATGGTTTGTAGGTCTGATTTCAACTTAATGATTTGATTACTTTTACTGCTACATAATACCATTTCAACCTTTTTCATAGCTTCTTCTTTGTACTTCAGCATAGCTATTTCACTTCCATAACATTGCTTGTCTTTGATGGTAGGTTTGCCATTATACTGATACTTAATCACATTTTTTAAAACAAATATGCTTATTTAAATCCTAGCAATATTCTCCAATGTCTGGCTGAAGTGTACGGGTTAAGTGTGCTCATTTATGTAGGCAGAGATGGAAAATGAAAATTAAAGTGAAGCTGTCAAGTGAAGCTCTCTAACTAGCATGTAACAAGAAAAGGTTTATGCAAATAATTTAGAATGTTCACGCTGTGTGTGTTATTTTTTTATCTTTAGATGATGCATGCTTTTGAGTGGTGTCTGACTTCAGAGCCCTACAAATTCTCCTAAGCCATTGAAAAAAATAAGCTGTATCTTCCTTGACATTTAAGGAAAATTAATGCAATTCCTGTAACTTGTAATTTACTAGCATTCTGTATCACAACTTTTTGCATGCTTGAATAATTGCAAATACTTGTATTTGTCTTTGTCTTTAAGTGTTTTCCTCTATAACGTGAGCGTTATGGTGAAGAAAAGATACTGCGTTCAGAGTATAACTCTGTCATAGGTATGTACATATAAATGGACAAATTCATGAATGCCTTCTGTATTTCTAAGGTAAATACATTATAAAATGTTGCATTTGAGCTTCAATGTGAAGAAAGTCTAAGTGCTCTCCTCATTTTGAATTAGCTGCAGATGTATTTTATAAGGAAATAAAGAGAACGCTTTCATCCTTGAGAAACTGGCAGGAATCTGTGTGTCTCTACCTTCTGATATGTAGTATGTGGGAAAATATGAGGCTTCCAATATTTGTTTAGCAGGAATCTCATAAAAGGTGCTAATTTCAGTTTATATTAAAAAGCATACCCTGATTATACCTGGAATATCTGTTCATTCAGCAGCAGAAGAAGGGAAGGGCACAAGTTACCATATAATTCATAGATTGATAGAATGATTTGGGTTGAAAGGGAACTTAGAGATCATCTAGTTCCATCCCCCTTGCCATAGGCAGGGATGCCTTCCACTAGACCAGATTGCTTAAGGCCTCATCTAACCTGACCTTGAACACCTTCAGGGAGGGGTTATCTACTACCTCTCTGGGAAACTTGTTTTAGTGTCTTTCTAATATCTAGTCTAAATCTGTCCTCCTCAAGCTTCAATCCACTCATTCTTATCCTGTCATTACAAGACCTTATGAAAAAGTTCTGGCTTTGTTGTTGGGCTTGCTTTCAAGTTCTGGAAGGCTGCTGTAAGATCTCCCCTGAGCCTTCTTTTCTCCAGGCTAGACAGCCTCAGCTATCATAGCATGTCTGCATAGGGGAGGTGCTGCAGCCCTCTGATGGGCTTTGGGAGATGAAATTGATGTAGTTAATGTATTGGGTTTCATGCAGTTTTGCCTTAACTTTCAGTAAAATAGTCAGCATTATGTTAAACATGAGATATTTTTAAAGGTGATAGGTTAGACTTAATGATCTTGAAGGTCTTTTCCAACCTGGTTAATTCTATGATTATGTGAATTTGGCTATCAGTTTATTTACTATTGCTCCAAAGTAATTTGTTGGATTTTATTAAATTTATTTCCTTCTCTGTGATTTGCTTTCAAAATGGTAATATAATTTGCAAAACTAATCCACCTGGTAACCGCTGAAACTTAAACTCATCTTTAACACTTGAATCCGTGGTATACTTAGCTCTTCTGTTAGTGCAAGTTTTAAAACTACTCTGACAAACAGTCTGTGTGCAGACACAAAGTTTCAGAAGTAGTGCTTTCTTAAACAGAAACGTCTATGGTCAGCTCTTCTCCTGGAAGTACTTTCTGCTTTGAAGAAGCAGTTTGCTGATCTGTAGATTGCAATTTCACAAATTTACTCTTCTTAATGCACTGGGTAAACCCACCCCCATTCCCTGTCCCTCTGTGCTGTTTGGGAGAGGGAAGGGAGTAAAGGAATAGGAAGTTAAGAAGTGAAGCTACACTTGGGAAATACAGGTGTGGGGGAAAACTTTTTTAGCTTTGTCTTTGTTTCTCACAATTTTGCTCTATTTAATTTGCAATAATAATCTAGCCAAGTCAAATCTGTTCTGTGACCATCACTGGTGAGTGATCTTCCTGTCTTGATCTTGACACATCAGCTTTTTCATCTTGCTTTCTTTCCTGTATGCTTTTGGGGAGGGGGAATAGTGAAAAAGCATCTGTGTGGGCACCTTGCAAAAGATTTGAAAAAGGGCAAAAAACAATTTCTCATAAATTAGCTCAGATTTTAAAACGAATTAAAACCTAACTGCTGCAACTTCAGCTTCAGAGTTAGGAGTGGAACTAAAAATTTCTGGCAGCAGTATATTTGATAGTATTCTGTTCCAAATTGGCTGGTTCAATTAACACATTTGCTTAGGAATTGCTTAAAAGAGCATCCAATTTGATATTTAAATGCAGTGTTATACAATAAGAGATTTTCAGAGTCTGAGGCTGCATGTCTGTTGAGTAATCTTAAACTAGTGTTGGTATAAACTGCCTTGAGAGATTCTGTTGTCATTAATGCCTAATAAACTGGTACATAAAATACTAAATAGAGGAAAATTATATTTAAGTGTGCAGGTAAGGTATTTTAAAAATGCAGATTCTAAATGTATTTCAGGTCTCTGTCTCTGGTTTCAGTACTATTAAGGGATAGATTTGGTTGATTTGGACTTTCCAAATTAGAGATCTTCCTGTGCTTATATATAGGTTAAAAAATATATTGTGTAGATTCATTTCTTACTGGTAGAGCTTCAGTTTCTTGTGAACTATTCAGCTTCTCCAGGACCAGTGTAGTGGGTTAGCATTTACCTGCCTCCACCCCCCACCTTAATAAACCCCGGCTAAAACTCCGGACACTGGAAGTTAATAAATGAAGCTTTATATTTACAGCAATGCACAATAAACAAGCAAATATTTACAGGATATTACAGATATTTACAGATATATACAGTGAAAAGGTAATACAGACACCATACCCCTCCCAGAGACCAAAGTCCCCAAAAGAGGGTAACCAAATCCCCCCTACCACCTTTCCCCAGCCTTATCTCACCACCAGTTGATGCTGCAGATAAACTGAAGATTCGTCAGAGAGATTAGTGGCAAGAAGGAGATAGTAATTTTAGTGATTTTACTCTGAATTAGCTACCAAAGAGAGACAAAAAGGGATCATGCCAGAGAAGCAGCCGCTGCCAGACACAGACAGAAGCAATCTGCTAATCTGGTTGTTTTGAGAACACTTCTTAAAACAACTTTTTTTTTTTTTTTTTCTTTCTCAGCAAAAGTCAGTGAAGTGACACACTGTGTGTAACTCTCTCTCAGCCAATAGTCTAATTTCTCAGTCAGATTCTCCAATTAGCTCAAACCAACACAACCAGTGTGCAGATAGAGCAGCTCATATGCTTTGCGTAAACAACAAATAATCTGTCTTTGACTTTGCAGCTTAGCTTCTTTTGAATGGCTTATTCCTATGTTAGCTGAAACAGTGTGACATTGGAAGCTTTTCTAGTGATTATGGATGTCCTTGGGCTCACAAGTACTTTCTTAAATATCTTGGAGATCACCACTGCCCTGCTACTGAGTTTCTGTTCGCCTTTGTCCCATGTTACCAGTTTGTTACTCCATGCTTCTGATGCATGGTGCCTTAATTCTCAGTGCATCCAGATCCCAATCTGTTACAGCTAAGAGATAATAATCTGAAGGCTGTACCAGGTTATGAAGTTTTCTTGTCACATCTTTAACCAGGGCCCCAGGAATACAGTAGGTGCCCATAAGAAGTGTGTCCATTCTGCAAATGAGGCCTTGTGTTCCCATTCGAAGGGAGATACCTATGACAGTAACTTGTCTTTTTTTCCATTGTGGAAGAAAAAAGAGACTGTCACCTTCATCTTGACACCCACCCCTTAGATATTTATAGATGTTGATAAGCTCCCCTCTCAGCTGTCTCTTCTGAAAACTAAACAACCCCTTTTCTCACAGTCTTTCTTCACAGGAGAGATGTTTGAGTACTAGAGTGTAGTGGTTTTGCAGTTACCTGCCCCCCCTCTTTTTGAAACAAACCCCAACTAGGACTNTTGCAGATATATACAATGAAAAGGTAATACAGAAACACCACACCCCTCCCAGAGACCAAAATCCCCAAGAGGGGTAACCAACCACTCCTACCACCTTTCCCCCCTTCCCCAGTCTTATATCACCACCTGTTGATGCTGCAGATAGATGGAGGTGGATCAGCCACAGGGGTTAGGGGTAGGAAAGAAGTTAGTAGTATTACTGAGAATTACCTACCAAGGCAGAGA
>VWZI01023721.1:0-15998 GCA_013396835.1 Psilopogon haemacephalus | reverse complement strand
GTCTGAAACTGTCTCCGTAATCTATGTTTTGGTTACACTTTTTGGAAACAATTTTTTTTCTTTCTCATTAAAGCTCTGGGCGAAGTGACATACTGTGTTTTCCTCTCTCAGCCAACAGTCTAATTTCTCACTCAGATTCTTCCGTTAGTTCAAACCAGCACATGCAGTCATCCTTGTAGCTCTCTGTTGGACTCTATTCATCAGATTCCTGTCTGTTTTGAATTGGGAAGCTCAAAAGTGGCCATAGTGTTCCAGGTGTGGTCTCACCGGTGCAGAGTAGAGGAGTAGGAGAACCTCCCTAGACTTGCTGGACATACTTTTCTTAATGCACCCCAGGATGTGGTCCTCTTGTTTACAAGGGCACATTGTTGTCCCCTGGACAGCTTGTCATAGTGGACAACTAGGACACCATGGAGCTGCTTTTCAGCAGCACAACCCATAGTCTGTGCTGGTGCCTGCTGTTACTCCTCTCCAGGTGCAGGACTCCACACCTGTCTTTACTGAACTTCATGAGGTTGGTCTTTGCTCCGATCTCCATCCTGTCCATAATGTTGCTGAGTGGCAGCACGGCCTTCCAGTATGTCAGCCCTGCCACCCTGTCCTGAGTTTCATATCAACAGTGGACTTGCTTGAGGGCACACTTCATTCGGGTCAAAATTTCTTGAAATTATTTTTTATGGTATTAAGTCAAGATTATTTTTGCTAAAATCTGTGTTGCAGTGGCAATGGTGGACTAGGAGTGGGGAAGCAAATTCATGACATAACTGAATGGGGCAGGAGAGAATAGATAAATATATTTTATTTTCAGACTCTGAAAGTTAGTGAAAGAACTGAAATGGCCATGAGATCATAAATTGTGCCTCTCATAATTCAGAAAAGGAAAGGGAGTAATTTAAAGTTTGCCTCTTTTGATAACTTCAGTAACTGCATCTTGAGCATTTCCTTACATCAGCAGATATTACTTGCTGGGGAAAGACCCTCAGAAATAAAAATATGGAACTGGCATAAAATGTAACATGTCTACATGTTGATTTTAAGTGTTTGTTGACTTAAGAAGTAGTTTTATAGGGTTTGGGTTTTTTTAAAAGATATCTGTTGCATTAAGCCTTGACATCTTTTAGGTTTTTTTTTTTAAGCTCACTTCAGGTATGCTAGACTTTCTTGCTATTATGTGCTAGAATAGAGGCTTTTAACTTACAGCATCTGAAAAGCAAATGTAATTAGCTATTGCTTAATTGCATGACAGTGAAGTGAAAGGTAATTTTGTACAAAAATCTTAGTGTATTAAAAAACTTTGTTGAGTGTTGGGTTTTGTTTTTTGTTTGTTTTTTTTTTTTTTTAACAGAATTCCTGAAAATACTGCTGAATATTGCTGGTGCTGTGCATTCTGGAGATTGTTTTTTACTACAGATGCTACCAAGGCTTTGCGAATGGGATGAACGTGCTGCTGTTGACTGCTTACTGACAGTAACTAGCTGGGCACTTCACTGGTGATGTTTCCATCCTCACTCTGTCCAGCTGGCATTTGCTTATACTGATTTTTAAAAAGAGGAGGGAATCTGAGCGGAGTATTGTTAACCTGACATGGATAATGAAAAGAAAGACAAGGATAAGGTAGATGAGAGAATCACACGGCCTAGTGGGAGGTCAGGCCATAATTCACGTGGAACTGGTTCTTCAAGCTCTGGAGTGTTAATGGTTGGCCCTAACTTCCGAGTTGGCAAAAAAATCGGATGTGGTAATTTTGGAGAGCTACGGTTAGGTAAGATCCTTATTTCTTTATTTCATCTTACATTATTAAAGCTATTGCATGCATTCCAGGCTTAAAAATGTTTATATGAACACAGCGTACAGCTCTTCAAACTAGTTTAAATTTGTCTTGCACATCTTTTGTGGCTTGACCGTGGCCAGGACAGGCTGTATCACATGAATAATCTCTGTATCAGGAGGCTTTCTGGGACTGAAAATGTTTCAGACTTCTATGTAGTTTAGTCCTCCAAGATGCATAAATGACTTAAAGGTGACTGTATTTTTCTACATTTTCATGGCTTACTGAAGCAGTTTATTCAGATGTATTTGTTACGTGTTATGTGAAATGCATTGTCCTGCTGTAGGTCCACATTATAGAACTGTGCTCTTAGAGTTCTCCTGGTAAGTGTAGTGGGCACTACAATGTTTTTAATAGCAGTAAGCTTTTGAATTCCTCTGTTTCCTTTCCATCAGCAGTAGTGTAGTGAGGCTTAATAATGAGCTGCTGTTAGACAGGGACAGTCAGAATCCATATGTAGAGAGAATCTTGGAGATGAGTAATTCAGTCATTTAGTTCCCTGCTGAACAGATGAATGGAAGTCAAATGGTAAAGAAAGGACAGATAGAGAAGAATGTGTAGAACTTTGAAGAATTTGGGCAATAAGGCTGGAAGTATTGCCATTTATTAAAATAGGCATTAAACGATGGGAGTTCACTTTTGGAAGACCATAATTTAAGTCCCCAAAATGAAACTTTTCATGATGGCAGTATGATTAGCGAGGGTTTTCAAGACTTGAGAATTCTGTATGTGCTAAATATAATTTGTCACTTCATGGCAATAATTCATTTCAGTACTTTTGGAAGTCTTGAGTTAGTGCACTGCTTCAAGGTTTAAGGAGAGGTGGATTCAAGAGGATGTTTGAGAGTAGGGTGAACTATGATTGACTGCACTCTCAATAAGCTGGCAGATGATACCAAGATAGATGGGAGTGTTGATCTGCTTGAGGGTAGGAAAGCTTTATAAAGGGACATGTACAAGCTGGATTGATGGTCAGAGACCAGTTCTATGGAATTGAAACCACCCAAGTGCCAGGTCCTGCACTTAGGGCACAACAACCCCAGATAGCACTACAGGCTTGGGGAAGAGTGGCTGGGAAGCTCTCTGCTTGAAAGCTCCTCAGGGTGCTGTTCAACAGCCAGCTGAACATGAGTGTGTTGGCCTGCATCAGGAATAGTGTGGCCAGCAGAACCAAGGAAGTGATGTACTCAGCACTGGTGGGGCCATGCCCTCAATACTATATTCAGTTTTGGGCCTTTCACTGTAAGAAAGATAGTGAGGTCCTGGAGTGAGTCCAGAAGGGCAGTAAAGGGTCTGGAGAACAAGTTTTACAAAGAGTGGCTGAGGGAAGTAGGGTTGTTTAGTCTGGAGAAGATGAGGCTGAGGGGAGACCTAGCTCTACAGCTACCTGGAAGGAGGTTGTAGGGTAGTGAGGTAGATGTCAGTCTCCCTTCCCTAGGAACAAGCATGAGAAAAAATGACTTCAGGTTGCACCAGGGGAGATTGAGTTTGGGTGTTAGAATAAACTTCTTCTCTACCTCCCCAGTTGATTGAATTCTCAACTTTTGAGGTGTTGAAAGGACATGTAGATGTGGTGCTAAGGGACAAGGATTAGCACTACATTTGATAGAGTTAGATAATGGTTGGGCTCTGAGTTTAAAGGTCTTTTCCAACCTGAACGATTCTGGGATTCTATGTAGATGTTGTTTCTGTTGATCTGCCTCTGTTACAACTACTACTCTTTACACTTCAGACAGTTTTTAATGTACTGGTTGCATACGATATCAAATGTATGTATATACATGTTTATAGCCTACATAAACCATGCTTTTGATACAGTGCTTTCAGGGAGCTTTATATCTAGTCTGAGCTAGAATGTAAACTAGCTTAATATATTAACGTTGTAGAGGGATGAAAGACAATATTGCTGGAGCTCTGACTGATGATCTTGAATGCAACACAGTCTCAGTTAGAGGTACTCTTGTTGTTTCATTATTCCTGTTAATAGTTAAACAAGACTGATATATTTTGACCTTTGCAGTTTTGTGTGTGCTGCTGCGGTTCAGGAGTCAAGCTGAAAGTCTGCTTTCAATTTTCCCTAAGCTTTCCTAAACTGTCTTTGAATGATAGTTTTTATTTTATATCTCCCATGAACTAAGTGTTTCGTTTACTACTGAAGGCCACTGTAATGAATGTTTAATTTTTTTCTGTCTGTTATCTTCATGTGCTCGCAACTCAGTTTCTCACAGATCAATATAATATTAGCTCATTTGCTTGCAGAATATGCAGGGTGAAATGTACTTGATTCTAAATAGAATATTGAAATAGTTAAGATCTAAGTCTGACAATGCTTTAAACAGCTAGACAAACAAGTAAGAGAAATAGGAAGAAGGTAGTGTTTTGTCCTGCAACAGCCACACCAGAACAAGTGCAGACTTTCTCTTCTTAACTTCTGCTTTTTTGCATGTATAGAAGATTTTTCAAATCCTTATTTATTGTTATTTGTGGGACAGGATAATTTAAATTATAAGTTACTGAAAACAGGAATTTAATTTGGTATTGCAAATTCTGATTTATGTTGGTTATTTTTGCATTTATATCAGTACAGTAGCAAGTAACTTAAAAGTTGGCATCCTTCCATCAAGCATTTAATTACTTCTATGTAATTCTGCAAACTGAAATATATTTTGGGCGTATGTCTTATTGTAAGATCCTAAAGACTTTTGGAAGGAAGTTATTTAAGAGCAGTTAAGATTCACTTCAGGAGATAAAAATTCAGTTCCAAATTGGTAACTAAGTTCTTCTACCTGGGAAGAAAGCAGTAGCCAAAATTCTGTAGTGTCTTATGGATCAAATGGTAAATTTGCTGTATCTAGCAAGTGATTGACTTAATGACTTGCAAAGGACTATATTGTTTTAAATATTAAGCTGTTAAGACTGAGGAATTTCTGAGTTACAGTGAAAGTAAATGGAAAGCTTGTTCATGCTGCATCTGATGCATTATTACACAATGCCTGCTCTGTATTTAGATCAACTGTGGTGTCAATTCTTCTGTCTTCCGTATTTTTAAGACTATTGTCCTGAATCACCTCATGGGACGCTATCATGTCCTTACTGATATTGCTTCAGAATAAGCTTATAATTGCTGCATTTGGTTACTGTAACCTGAAGTCTAGTCACATAAATGTAACTGAATTTGTTAGCTACTCCAATAACCGATTTGTGTGTCTTAACAGACTGAATAACTAGAGCTTCTGGCAGAGATTCTTTTAATATCTTCTAGATTGCAGTGTCATGAAAAGGTGTAGGAGCAATTTGAAACAAAGTATATCTATTTTGTTTTTCAAAAATATAACCCAAGTGATTATAACAAGAAATAATTATTGAACATGGCTGGATTTCTGCTCTAGTCCCTGGAAAGGTCTTGGAGTTATCCATTCTTTTGGTGCATGGATCCGGCTGTGCTTTCTGTACCTATTCTGTTTATTACTGTGCAGCCTCTAGTAACTTTTAATGAAGTTGATCCCTTAAGAGATCTTTTTTGTCTTTGTGAGAGTACTCTATTTTTAAAAATAGGGATTACAGCTGAGATTATAGCCTTTGACTTAACTCTGTCTTTGCAGAGAGTAACCTTTACATTTTTGTCTGTGACTTTTCCCTGTTTGATTTCTTTAACAAAACTGAGATAAACATGGGAAATCCAGTCCTGGATACAGAGGAGAAAATAGGTTTATCATTAATACACACTAATCTATAGACTATAAACAAATGAAATACCAATTTTTTTCCCTTTATCTGCTATTTTTTTACTTTTACAGCTATGAAGTTTAATGTTTCATAGGTGCATACAGTTTGAATTAATGCATGTTGAAATATGCTTATCCAGTTATAAAATCACTTCTAAAGCAGCGGATGGGTTTTTGTAAAGGGTGTAAACTGTTAAATCAGTAATATTGTTGCCCTGTTTTTCCTAACTTTAAGATTAGTTAATAACAGAATTGAGGAGAAAAAGGCCTAGTTAATTCTAACTTTAACTAGTGTCTGATTTTCCAAAATCATATGAAAATTTAAAAATAAAATGTAAATAATGTTATACAGTAAATACCAAAATGTAGAAAACCACATTCAACTTAATGTACCAATTTTCAAGCTTTTCTAATGTATATAAATTATAAAAACTTGGTGAAATGTCTGAAACTGTCAGTGAAACTTCCGTTATTTAACACTGTTAGAGTGGAGTTCTCTTTGAGGTGTACTATCAGACTAATAAGGACTAATAAAGCCACTTTTCTCTGCCAAACACCAATCACCCTAGATCAAAAATATTTCAAAGACTTTCTTAAGGTTTAAATGGTGTTTTACTGCAGCACAAAAGGAAATATCTCATATTCTTATTTTTTGTTCTCTTTTTTTCAAGGAAAAAATTTATACACAAATGAATATGTGGCAATTAAACTGGTAAGTTGTTTTTGGTGTTGTGGGCTTCTGGGTTTTTTTAAGATTTGGGATTAAAAAAAATCATAATTTTTCTTTCATGTGTAATGGCTTGAGTTTCTTATCTGAAATCCGTAATAGTCAGATGACTAGATGTAATTATGTACTTAGGCCATGTTGAATAAAAGCAGGGTTAATTGTCACTGTTCAAAAGGCTGATTCTGTTGATAAAGTTGAGGTGATTGACTGCTGCCTCAAGCCTACTTAGCAGATTTGTTTTCTGTGCAACAAGTGCAGGAACAATAGATTTAATATGCATCTGGCATCAGTAAGGATAAGCTCCAGAAATTTTGCATTTGTATTTAGGCACCCATATTCCTACAAGAAATTGGGCTTTGTCTGTAAATGCTGTTATTTGGACATCTCTTTTGGTACACGTGTGTAAAATGTTTTCCTCACTTGGTAAATTTGGATATTGTGTTCTTATGCCATTGTTCTGCTTTTTAATCAGAACTACTCAGTTTACTTTAATTTTCGCTTCTGGATACTTATAACTTCTTGGTAAATTATTATGTTCATAACCACAATATTTCAAGTTTAAATTAGCTTTTTGTTGTTGCAGATATTTTAGGATTTGTGTTAGTTTCTTATTTCTGCATTAGGTTAGAATGTTTTTTATAATGTGCTGTAGTGAATTACTGGTTGCATAATATGAGAGTTAAACAATGGAACTAGAAGTACACTACTGTAGATAAGTAATCTAAAAAACATTATAAATGTGTTAAATGAACTCCTGAAAAATACTTAAATCACTGTCCTTGCTTGGAAAAATACATGCTTCAGAAGTTACAGATTTAAAAATGTCCAAGTTGTGGTTTGAAAAAGCAACACTGGAGGCAGTTTTGAAGATTATTATGTATGTGTTATACCAGGTTTAAATTAAATTTCTTCTAAAATATTTTGAACTTACTTTGTATGTTTAAAAGTCAAATAGCCTGAAAATACTTTAAAGCCCTGTTCAGAAATAGTTTGCAAAATAACTGTTAAATCTGATCAGTGGGTTTTGGTTAAACCATTTTTATTCTACATATAACTGTTAGTAAGTTCAGATACTATTTCAAACTATTTAAATTTCCAAAGATGTTGTTCAATGGCAGCTTTTACTGTATTTGTTTCTAAGTTAGTCAGTCTTAAAGATGTTCATTTACAGTTATACAAAAGCTTGAAGCATCGTTATCAAATAAATTACTTTGAAGTCACTATAGAACCAGTGTAGAAAGGTATGTAATTTAACAAGGCCAAGTGTAAGGTCCTGCACCTGGGTTGCTGCAATCCCAAGCACAAATACAGGCTGGATGGTGAGCAGCTGGAAAGCAGCTCTGAGGAAAAGGACCTGGGGGTCTGGGTGGATGAGAAGCTCAACATGAGCCTGCAGTGTGCACACGCAGCTCAGACAGCCAACCGTGTCCTAGGCTGCATTAAGAGAGGCATTACCAGCAGGGCAAGGGAGGTGATTCTCCCCTTTTACTCTGCTCTTGTCAGACCCCACCTGGAGTAGTGTGTGCAGTTCTGGAGCCCCCAGCACAGGAAGGACATGGAACTGTTGGAGAGAGTCCAGAGGAGGGCCACAAAGATGATCAGAGGACTGGAGCACCTCTGCTATGAGGACAGGCTGAGAGAGTTGGGGCTTTTCAGCCTGGAAAAGAGAAGGCTTCGAGGAGACCTTATAGCAGCCTACCAGTATCTGAGGGGGGCCTACAGGAGGGCTGTCGAGGGACTGTTCACAAGGTCTTGTAATGACAGGACGAGGGGGAATGGGTTCAAATTGGCGGAGGGGAGATTTGAACGGGATNTAGTGGGAGGTGTCCCTGCCTATGGCGGGGGGTTGGAACTGGATGATCTTTGAGGTCTCTTCCAACCTAAACCATTCTATGATTCTATGATTCTATGTATGTAATTTATTAACAGTGCTTAAAGTACTGTCAATATTTAGTGAACTTCTTACATTGTCCTCAACTTTCGTGATATGAAAAAAAGTATGCAGTAAACAGAAGGAAGAAATTGTAAGACAAAAATACATTTACTAGGTAAAACTGGTGGGTTCTTTTAGTGTGGTTCTCTTTTATATCTGTCAGCCTTTTAAAATTTGTCTTCAAATTGGAAGGGATTGGGGTCTGTTAAAAGCAGCTGGCGTCAAATCGTAGGATTTTTTTCCCCCTTTTTTATTGTTTTTCTTCTCTTACTGTACACAGTGCCAGGACTTTAACAGCTTGAAGTTGCTCATGGTAAACCATGTTTTGCCTTTAAAGTTTTTCTTTCTAGCACTTAAAACCTTTATGCTTTGAGAGCAGTCATTAGGCCTGTGCTCAGTCTTTGCTATTCTAAATGAGGCACTCATAATTTCCTCTGTGTTTTGCACTTGTTGTACTTCAAAGTTTAGCAGGATTACTTGAATTATGTTCTAATTTGAGCATTTACTCTTGGTAGGTATAGTTGTGGTAATCTCTTCTGCAATATTCTGAATGTGGTTTTGCATTGTTGATATACTCTTTTCCTGAGCAGCAAGACTTCTTCTGTGCCAGATGTTCTCTGTATTAATGGTAACTGTATACTCTAATGCAGGAGGATTTTATGGGATTCTCTTGAGAGAATGAGGTATAATGTCTAAACTTATACAGCAGCTTGCAGGAGTGCTTCTGATGTTACAAATAAATGCGGTTTATAGCTACTGTTTTGAACTAAACTTTTCTTTATGTTGAATTTATTTCACTCATGGACAAAATTATACAAGTACTCTCCTCATTATGATACTTACGGCAACTTTAGTGGTTTATATGTAAATTATGTTTAATCTGCTAAAGCAGTTAGACTTCCAGGACTTTACTCTTAATCTGGCTTTTTTTTCATTGTGGCCTGTTTGGGATGGTCAGATAGTTGAGTTGGAGAGCTATCCTAAGTGTGAGACTTGTATAAGAACTGGGATTTGTGAGTTTTGCCCTACCCAATGATATTTGCATGTTTCTTCAAGTATATTAGTACGCAAATTGGTATCTTGGGATCTGTTAGTTCTTCAGGAATAATAATTTGGAATATATGAACTGTACCTTTCCTACTTACTTTTTCAGTTAGCATTAGATTTACTATTTATATTACATGACCATATACTTCACTTAAAACTCCTGCTACCTATTCAGATATTCCCTCTCCTCTGACATTCTTCTTCACTTTGATACTTTTCATCCCTTTCCTTTTCACAACTTTTCTCTACTGCCCAAAGTTATGGCCTTTGCAGGATGCTTAACCACTCACCAGATCCTGACAAAGGAATTTCTACTTGAGCTGCTTCTGGAAATAAGTCCATTTTTCTTTCTCTCTTTGTGTTAAAGATAGCAAATGGTGAGGTAGTTGTTGTTGCTTTAAATCTGTAACCTTTAATTCGCTGATTCATGAATCATTCAACTGCTAAGACTTTAATCCTTAAAATTTTAACTGAGGTGTGTGGAGAAAGACTGTGGTTGATTCCAAGACTAGAATGTGGGTTTTTTTCCTTCTTTTTAATTTCAAAATAATTTTTGCAGTCTAGAACATTGTTGTTTCTGAACCTCTTTAGAAGGTTGTATAGCAAATCCAAATCAAATGCAACTCTACACAGACTGGTCTTTTCATATAGAAAGAGTTTTATCTTTCAAAAGAATCTTTTTCTGGAAATAGCTTTTTTTGCTGTTGCTTTAGAAAACATGAAGCAGGTATGGAAGATATGATTAGGACTTCTCACTGGATAGGTAAACCTATGAGAAGTAGATAGTAGCTGAATGTTTATATGATGCTTTGGGTTAACGTTAGAGTTCTTGAAAATTCCCAATGTTATTGTTAGACTAAACTGTTTACTCAGAGCCCTTTAGAAGGGAAGTGGCATATCTTGAAAATAGTATAGTAGTTTATTCTGTGTGTTTGACACATTATGAACTTGAACTAAATTTCACATTTTGGGTGTCTTTGTTTGAGCGCATAAACATCCACAGAAGGAAAAATGGAGGCAAAAACTCTTGGTCCAAAAAATATCTGTAATTAAGTAGCTTTTTTCTTTGTTTCTCAGTTAACTTCTGCTTAGTGAACTCCACATTTAATTTTTTGGCAGCAATATTCCTTGTTAATAGGGTGAAAAGCTCTTTTGCATCTAAGAGAATCTATCTAGTCTTTAATGTAGAAGTGTTGAAATCATGAGAATTGAGCGTAAAAGCAGTGTAGTGAAGGTCATTCACAGAACATTTAGAAATCCTGGAACAGGTCTTTCCTAAAGTATCCTATAAGAATTGAGCTTTTTCAAATAAACAAAAGACATTAGTAGGAGAACTTGGCTTCAGAGTTCTTTGGAATTAACATAAATGGTTTAAGTAATATGTTTTAGGTGCCTGTGTGTACTGAAACACTAAGGAAATAGAATGAACCATGATTTATCCTTTTTAAAATTATCAAGTATACTTTTTAGACTTTATCTTGCATTTTAATAAATATTCTTCAGTCTTTCATTATGAGAGAAGATTAAATTTCAACATGACTTACGTTGATTTCTATCTGTCCATCCATCTTTTTTTTTTTTCTCACTTATCAATAGTTGTCATGATCGGATTTCCCAAGCCAACTGTGGGCAGTGTGGAGGTCATGATAGATCATGATAGATTAAAAAGTTCCCTTGGAGTAAGTTAAGGTGAACTGACACCAAATAGTGAATGAGTTCTGTTTATTTGTTACAAAGAGTGTTATGTGAAAGCCCTTGCTCACTTGTACCTTGGTTAGATGGGAGGAGAGGGAAAAACAAAGAAAAGGAAAGAAGAGAGAGTGAGATAAGAAGTAAGGAAGACAGGTATCACCACTCTTGGATCCAGTGGCATCTTCACAAGATTAGTCCAAGTTCTTTATGGTGGGTGTACATCTGGCAGGGGCTTGTGGGCTACGTGTAACAACCGAGGCCCAAGAAGTTGTAGTCATTTTATACTCTTTGGGCATGGGCTGGCCTCCCCAGTTCACAAAGTGAGGCTGTGCTGATTTGCACAAGGCCTATTCAATGGATGGAAGATTACATTTAACATAACTTATCTTGATTTATTCCTATTTCTCTTTCTTCATTTATCAGTAGTTTACTTCATATTGCAAAGAGGGAGAAACAAAACACATTTAATGTGAGGAGCTTATTGTGCTTACCCTTTCACAAGGATGATTAGATAAAACATTTTATTTGCTTTGTATGTTTGAAGTCTAAGCTTTCTTGCAAAAATAAGGCAATTCCGGCAGACTGACAGCAAATAAATGGACTGTAAATATATTTTACCAATTTTTTCCCCACTGTTGCTTTAGTAAGTAAAATTATTTGTTTCCTTAAGAATTTTACTTGAGTCTTTGACTGGTGGTGTGACGTAGATTTGTTTGACTGTTTGAGGAAATCTTTTCAGTCTATTTAGTTGTGTTTCAATGATACCTTTTGAGAGCTGCAAAATGCATCACCTGTGTCCTCTGGAGAGACAGGCTAGCTGTTCCGTTGTGGATCATGATTGGGTTTTCATACTGAATCCCAGCGCTGTGGAGGAGTACAATATATGCTCTAGTGTCACTTGACTGATGTTTTAAGTTTTTTAGTCTCTTAATTATGAGCAATTTTGGAAGAAACATTCAAACTTTCCATGTGGCTTGGAAGCAGCTGAGTTAGGGTGACAAGTAGTGGGCTAGTGTCTTAGTTTGTAGACTTTGGCAGTGATGCTTTGTTTTAAATGTTGTTTTTGTTTTAAAATCAGGAGCCAATGAAGTCGAGAGCACCACAGCTACATTTGGAATACAGATTCTACAAGCAGCTAGGATCTGGAGGTAAAAAGCAGTGTGATACATTTTACTGTGATATAATGCAGGATCAGTCTTCTCACATAATTTTTATGGTTCGGGGATATAAGTCTATTTTCAGGAAAAAGCCCTGTGAGTCAGTGGAGTACTGTATAAATTTTTCTAGTATGGTAAGACTTTTCTGTTCTACTCTTTAAAGTGCGTCTATGAAATCCTGACACAAACTCTAATGTCTTGAATGTCACAGAATTTGTTCATATAGATACGCCTTAAACCGAACAGTCTTAGACTATTCCCAATACATAGTCTTTGAGCAAACACTATAAATGACCAAATCACTGATCTACTAATCACGTATTTTTACTTAAAATTGCTATATGTCAGTAGATTCAGTATCAGTTCTACTTTATTTTCGTTGATACATCGTTTCTTACTAGTTTTAAGTCTCTTAAAAATATATGGTTTAAATGCAGTTTAAGATTCGAATTTCTCGTTTTGTTCCCCTAAATTATTTTATACCCAGAAGTGCAGGCAGGCTTTATTTCAATTACTATAGTTTGTTATTTTTTATATTAATACATTTAATCTTGCCATATTACTTATTTTTAATCAGGTTCTTTGCAGGGTCATGATAAACATTACGCAGTAAAAAAACACAGAGGCAATCTGGAACACTTAGGAAATAACTAGCAATAATATAACAAACAGTAAACTCTTAGAGCTGTAAAGAGGTTCTTGTGATTGATTATGGTGCTTGCCTACCACAGGGACTCAAGAAGCTTCTTTCTGCTTAAGGCATAAGGCACTTGGATTTAACTAGAGAAGGTTAAAGTATTTGCTCACAAAATATTATCTCCAGATTCCCAGGGCTAACTACAGTTCCCAAACAGTACCCAAACACTAGAAGGGAATTCTGTCAATGTCTTAATAGCTGTTAAGGCTTCTAGGTCTTCGCAAGCTCTTAACAGGGAGAGAGACAGACAATCTCTGACCTGATCCTGGTTCCTCTTTGACTCCTGACTTGCCATGGTGGTTTGCAGAGGTGCAGCCAGGATGTCTTGCAGATGGGCACAATATTGATGGCACTTTTCAGTATGTTGTGATGCACTTAGTGCCTAGTCCTGGTAAAATTAGGCAAGGTGCTTGTCAGGTGTACAAACTCAAATATCAGGGCCTGTTATTAGGTAGCAGGCAGAGCACGGCAGATGTGATGGCAGAGAGCAATGAGGCAGAAGCACCATAAGGCAGAAGCACAGAGATGTAATGGCTCTTTGGCCATAGATTAGCCAACCAGAATGGTAGTTTGCCTAACTTCGCCATATTAGGTGAGCTAGGTCCTCGTTTTACCCTTTTGGGGCAAAACACAAACAAGTGTATAAACATGAGCAGGTACCCTGTTTACAACTTGGAAGAGACATGGTGGCACCAGGCTTTTGTCTTCCTTTCCTGTGGTTGCTTCCCCCAATATCAAGCTGGGACATGTTTAGGTGAATTTTGGCCTTCCATGACACATTTATCACTTCTTGCTTTTATCGGTGCTTTTATTCTTCAGTGCCTTTCACAAAGCTCTACGTAGTCAGCAATATGTCAAGTTTTTTAAACAAAGAAGCTGATTATAAATCTTAGCTGAATTGGTTCACCCTAGGAAGAAATCTTTCATATTTTCTTTGAAAATATTCCTTTGATTCCAAGAATAATTATTCAGAATTTTTATAGTTAGCTAAAAGTAGAAAAAGTAACTAACGTAAAAGTTTATTGTATAGTAATTGTTTTCTTTGTACACTTTTCTTTTTTTTTTTTCTCTATCAAAGGCAGCATAGTGATTTTAAAGTTGTTCTTAATCTGTAACAGAATGCTATTCATGCTGAAAAGTCATCTCAGAAAGTCAGGGAATGCAAAATGAACGTGCCTCTACCACTTCCATTTTGGTGACTTTTGTATGTGTTGTGATGAAATTTTAATACTTCAAAAATATTCTCTCTGAAAAATTCAGGACATGCACTCTTTGATGTGCAGACTGGATAGTCTTTCACTGTTTATGTAGCGTTCAAGGTTTTGTGCTCTTCTTTAGTGACTGTCTCTGGGGAAACATAATGCTGTAGAACAATTGCTCTGCAAACAGGAATCTGCAGAGGTGGCTCTGAGCAAGATGTGACATTGTCTATTCCTGTTCTTAGATACGGAGTAAAATTGCAGTATATCTGATCAAAATACTGAGTCCTGTATGCTCCCAAATTGGAGAAAGTAATTAGGGTTTAATGTCTGCTTTTTTCATAGGTAGTTGTAAATAGTCAACCCATGCTAGAGTAGCTTTGTAAAATAGCTCCTAATTGAAAGTCAAAGATCTGAATTGCTTAACTAGTGTGACACAGCAACCCACAAGTTACGGACAGTACTCAGCAGTGAAACCCAGCTACCTAAAATTGACATAGAGCTGTATAGTGGAGGTAGGGATGTTCACGTCTTGTGAAGAACATCTTAGCAAATGTAACATGTTTTACCATTTTATTTACTGAATAAGATTGCAGAACAACATTTAATATAAGAATGTAGGCAAGTCAGAGCCTGCTTTACCTGGGATATCCGTCAGTCTCTAACCCTATTTATTGGTTGCAACAATGTTACCAATTTTATTGAAGCATTACAGGAGAATGATGTATGAAGGAAGATGGAGACTTTTGGGATGAAAACTGAAAGATAAAGCTGATGAATTACTAGCTGTCCTCATTTTTTATGAAGAGCCTATTACAGACCTCCTAGTCTTGAAATAATCTGTGAAAGCCTCCTCTGGCAAGCGTAGAACCCTGTAAGCTTTGTTTTGAGTCTCAGGAACCTTACTTGATACTCATATTAATGGATTTTGAGAGAGACTCATCATGAAGAAAGTATTATTCATGCTCCATTCTTCTTAGAAGTTAAAAAGAATTGGCAGTTCATTGGCTTTCTACAGCACTTCCCCTTTTTCTGTCTGTGCAGGGAGTAGGCCCTCAAGTATAGGAAGTTAAGCATTCTAGGATTTTGCAACTAAAAATTTTTGGTTAAAGAATTAAGCAATTTCTATCTGAGATAATTGTCTTTATGTACTGATTTTTTTGTAATGTATGTGTTTACTTTCAAGTGTAGGTTTAGAAAATTCTATCACTTGAACAGCTGGAAAACACGGTGGCCGAAAATTGATAGACCAAGTGATAAATTCAGGAAGCAGCTATTCCTTCCTGTGCAGAACAGGAGACAATCATACAGCAGATCTATCCATATAAGTAGCATTGCTTTATGGGCAACAGGTGTACTTTTGAAGGAAGTGCAAGTAGGAGAACAGTCTATTATAGAATGTATAAAATTAACTGTTACTTCTGAAATAAATTTAAAATAGAGTAATTCTGAGCAGATAAGAAGTCTCTGTGGTAAGTAATTACTCTCTGTACTTCTGGTCCAGTTATCTGGAGCATTCTGGATTTGTAAGCAACTAAAAACCCAGCTTCTCAGGCTTTCTTATTCCCAGTGAAGTAGTATTTTCCTTAGGTATTTCTTTGTATTTGCACAGAAATTTAATGTAATTTGGCTGATATTTTTGTATGTGAATGTGGACTTCCTACTTTGCATGTAGTTGTATTAAATTTCCACCTTTTTTTAACCTGTATATATTTATGTGCTAGTTTAAACTAATTGGAGGATTTGAATGAGAAATTAGACTGAGAAAGGAAAACACTGATGATGCTACTTCACTCATAGCTTTACTGAGAAAAAAAAATAAGAGTTGTAAGCTAAATATAGATAAGTCAGACCGCTTTGGGCTGTGTCTGCTTTTGCATGGCTCTTTCTCCCTGCCTTTCGTAGCTGGATCTGAATAATTTCACTAACTCTTTTCCTGCTACTAATGCCCCTGGCTGATCTACCTTTGCCTGTCTGCTGCATGAAACAGATG
>VWZI01023719.1:8429-43500 GCA_013396835.1 Psilopogon haemacephalus | reverse complement strand
GCAGCAATGCCAGAAGAGTAGCTGTCACTTCTTCAGCTTCTCAGAACAACTGCAATTATTCTAATAATTGTAATTCCTCTCACAACAGCAACACCAACCACTGTGTACACCCTACATGCCATGTTCAGCATTAGAGGTGCCTTTCCTCTAGCCAGGAGGAGGACAGGGATAGTGGAGAAAACCAAATCTATTGGAATGTATTCATTAGGTGGCCTGGCAGTTCAAAAGTTTGGAAATACAGGGCTTTAGTTGATATATGTGCTCAGTGTACTTTGTTGCCATCAAATTCCAAAAGGGACAGAAACTATAACTTATTTCTGGAATTGCAGGGGAAAAGCCAGGGTGTTCCCACGAACAGCAGCAGTTTATCACTGAGTCAGGTCCCTGCAGCAGGTCCGGCTCAAAGTCCCTTCAAGGTCTGTGCAAGGTCTGTCTCTAGGTCCATGCAAGGGTCGACTCAGGGTCCGAGTCCAGGCTCCAGTTCAGGTTCCAGTTCAGGTCCGTGCAAGGGTCCATGTTCAGGTCCCAGTTCAGGTCCAACTCCAATCTATCCAGTTGCCATATATATGTATATATACTGGGCTGATTTGTTCCTTCCCTGTTCAAGCCCACGAGGGGTGGGAAAAGGTACTTTATGCCTATTCCAAAGCTCAGGTGACAGAGGTGGGGAGGGAGGAAGACTGTTTTCTGCCCCATTCACACCTCTGGTGGGGCAAGGACTTGGGTGTGCTGTGCCACAGTACTGTGTACAGTTCTGGAGCCTCCATCACAAGAAAGACATGGAACTGTTGGAGAGTGTCCAGAGGAGGGCCACAAAGATGATCAGAGAGCTGGAGCACCTCTGCTATGAGGACAGGCTGAGAGAGTTGGCGCTTTTAAGCCTGGATAAGAGGAGGCTTTGAGGAGACCTTATAGTAGCCTTCCAATATCTGAAGGGGTCTACAGGAGAGCTGTGGAGGAACTATTCACAGGGTCTTGTAATGACAGGATGAGGGATAATGGGTTTAAGCTGGCAGAGGGGCGATTTCAATGGGATGTTAGGAGAAAGTTCTTCACAGTGAGGGTGGTGAGACACTGGAACAGGTTGCCCAGGGAGGTTGTGGCTGCTCCCTCCCTGGAGGTGTTCAAGGCCAGGTTGGATGAGGCCTTGAGCAACCTGTTCTAGTGGGAAGTGTCCCTGCCTATGGCAGGGGGTTGGAACTGGATAATCTTTGAGGTCTCTTCCAAACCTAAACCATTCTATGATTCTATGATTCTATGAAGTGGGCTACAAGAAAGTTGTTTAGGAACATTTTAGCATGTCAGCTAGTGGTAGGACTGGGGGTAATGTATCCAAGCTAGAGCAGGGTTGATTCAGACAGTGTTAGGAAGAAGTTCTTCAGCATGAGGGTGGTGAGACACTGGAACAGGTTGCCCAGGGAGGTGATGGAAGCCTCATCCATGGTAGTTTTTAAGGCCAGGCTGGATGTGGGTGTGGGAAACCTGATCTAGTGTGAGGTGTTGCTGTCCATGACAGGGAGTTTGGAGCTAGATGATTGGGAGAGCTGTAATCAATTGCTACAGACTCTTCAGGAGAGATACATGAGGGAGAAGGGGTGGAGGAGTCGCCCTGTATATTAGGGAGGCTCTGGATGTCATGGAAGTAGAGATTAAGGATGATCAGGTGGAGTCCCTATGGGTAAGAATTAGAGGCAAGTCCAACAAGGTTGACATCCTGGTTGGAGTCAGTTATAGACCATTCAGTCAAGAAGAAGAGGTTGATTTATTACTCTTTAAGCAGCTGGAAGCTGTCTGCCTCAAGATCACTTCCCCTCATTCTTGTGGGTGTCTTTAACTTGCCAGACATCTGCTGGGAATTTAAGACTGCAGAGAAGAAACTGTCTAGAAAGTTCGTAGAGTGCACGGAGGATAGCTTCTTAACCCAGCTGTTATGTGAGCCTTCCAGGAGTGCAGCCCTGCTTGACCTGCTGTTCACAAATAGAGAAGGGCTGGTGGGAGATGTGGTGGTTGAAGGCTGCCTGAGGTCCAGTGACCATGAAATAATAGAGTGAAACCAGTAGGGACATCAACAAAACCTTCACACTGGACTTCCACAGGGCAGACTTCAACTTATTTAAGGAACTAACTGGGAAAGTTCCTTGGGAAACAGCCCTTAAAAACAGAGGTCCAGGAAGGCTAGACCTACTTCAAGAAAGAACTCCTGAAGTGAAGAAACATGCTGTGCCAATGCGCCAGAAGGTGAGACAATGAGGGAGACAATTGGACTGGATGGGGAAGGAGCTTCTAAAGGAATTAAGGGAAAAAAAGAGGTTGTATCACCTTTAGAAAAAAGGAGAGGTATCCCAGGAAGAGTTTAGGGATGTTGCTAGGTCTTGTAGGAAAAAAATTAGAGAGGCAAAATCCCATTTAGAACTTAGATTGGTCACTGCTGTAAGGGAGAATAAAAGATGTTTGTATAAATATATTAATGGCAAAAGAAGGGGCAAGAACAACCTCCACTCCTTACTGGATGTGGAGTGGGATACAGTAACAAAAGATGAGGAAAAAGCAGAGACACTTAACACGTTCTTTGCCTCAATCTTCAACAGTGGGACAGCTGGCTTCCCAAACAGGCAGATGGAGCCAGGGACCAGTATAGTTCTCTTGTAATCCAGGAGGAAGCAGTAAGGAACCTGCTGAGCTACTTAGATCCTCAGAAGTCCATGAGACCAGATGGGATCCATCCTAGGGTGCTGAGAGATATGGCAGATGAGCTGGTTGAGCTGCTCTCTATCATCTCTCAACAGTCCTTGCTCACTGGAGAGGTCCCTAATGACTGGAAGCTGGCCAATGTGATGCCCATCCACAAGAAGGGCTGAAAGGAGGAACCAGGAAATTGCAGACCTGCCAGTCTGACCTCAGTGCCAGGTTATGGAAGAGGTTTTCTTGAGTGTAATCACACAGCACCTACAGGATGGCCAAGTGTATTGGGTTTAAGCTAGCTACCCCTGAGCCCAATAGCCCAATAAATACTCAATCCAATTTGGAAGTAAAAAAGGTATGAAACTTTAACAATAAATAGGAGAGAAAGGGGTTTTCTACAGAAGATGGGAGAAAAGGGGAACTAGAATGCAGGGTAGGGGGAATGAAAGAAAAATACAGAGGCTGGGGAGAAGGGGAAGAAAGGGAACAAAATACAAATACAACCCATGGAAGGCAATAGAGTCCAAAGGCTGAGATGGATGGTTTTGATGTTGGATGAAGGCAGAATGTAGGAATTTGATGGTGAAAAGCAGTTAGTCCAAGTTCCAAATAAAAATGGTGGTACTGTCCACGTGTTGGCTGAGAGCACGTGGTGGTCTGGCAGCAGAGAGCAGCGAACAGTTGCTCAGGTAGTCAGGATGAGAAGAAAAGAGAGAGAAGACAAGATATCTCCCCTTTTATAGTAAAGTCCTTATCAGGAAGTGGGAGTGGCTAACCATGATACCTGGAGGCAGGTCAGACTACCCCTTGGGGGAAGTCAGGGGTTTTCCAGGTGGGCTTAACCCTGTACACCAAGGGATCAAGCCCAGCCAGCATGGGTTTAGGAAGGGCAGGTCCCAACTGACCAACTCGATCGCCTTTTACAATCAGGTTACCTGCCTGGTGAATGCGGGGAAGGCTGTGGATGTAGTCTACCTGGACTTCAGCAAAGCCTTTCACACTGTCTGCCTATGATGGTTTAGCAGTTACCTGCCCCCCACACTTTGAAATGATCCAGGCTAAGACTCAGTCGGCTGGAAGTTAATAAATGAAGCTTTATATTTACAGCTATGTGCAATTGTGGCAGAGCAGGGCACTGCCCCACCGGAGGTTTGAATGGGGTGTTAACTTTGGCAGGGCACACTCCAGTCCACTGCCCCACTAGAGGTGTGAATGGGGCAGGAAACGGTCTTCCTCTCTCCCCACCTCTGTCACCGGAGGCTTAGTACAATAGGTGTGAAGTGCCTTCTCCACCCTCCGTGGGCTTGAACAGGGAGGCAACAAATCACTTCAGTATATATATGGCAGCTGGACAGATTGGAGCAGGACTTGCTCAGACCTTCACTGGGACTTGCACTGGGACCTGCACCGGGACCTGAACACGGACCTGGAGACACGAACCTCGCACGGACTTTGAGCTGGACCATGAGGAGCATCCTGGCTTCTTGCTGCAGAACCTGCCTCTAACGGTAAACTGCAGCCATTCGTGGGAACACCGTGGAGCACCCCAGCTTTCCCCTGCCTTGCTTCGCGATCGTGGCTTCGTGAAAGCTGTGCCTACAGAGATCTTGGACTCTCGCAGGCACTGGACTCTGGACACTGCCATGAAAGAGACAGTCTCCCATCTGTAAGTAGGGCAAAGCTGTTTCATGCCCAAACCTTTCAATTTTTCTGATTTTTCCTGAATTACAAGAAAAGGCATCCTCATGAAGACTTTTTCCCGACTGAATTAGAACCCAAACTTAAACTAATCTACACATAGATTGTGGGTGGGGCTCTTGGAAATTATAAAAGCTACATAACTTATAATTTCAGCCTCTTCAATTGCCCCCAATCAATACAGCAATATACAAGCAGATGTATACAATGTGTAACAGATATTTACAGATATATACAGTAAAAATGTAATACAGAAACACCACACCCCTCCCAGAGATTAAAATCCCTAATAGGGGTCTCTAATGATGCCTACCACTTCCCCCCTTCCCCAATCTTATCTCACCATCTGTTAATGCAGCAGGTAGGCAAAAGTAGATTGGCCAGGGGGGCAGCAGTAGGAAAAGAAGTTAGTGGAATTATTGAGAATCAGCTACAAAAGGCAGAGAGAAAGAGCCATGCAAAGCCACAGCCCAGAGCAGTCTGAAGCAGTCTGACCATCTGACTTATCTATATTTGGGTTACAACTCTTAAAATATTTTTATTCTTTCTCAGTAAAGCTATGAGTGAGGTAACATCATCAGTGCTTTCTTCTCTCAGCCTATAGTCTTAATTTCTCATTCAAATCCTCCAATTGGTTCAAACCAGCACACTGCTACAACAAGCTCCTAGCAAAGCTGGCAGCTTGTGACATGGATAGAATCACTCTGAAAGCATCAAGAACTGGCTGGATGACCAGGGACAGAGAGTGGTGGTGAATGGTGCCATATCCAGTTGGTGACCAGCCACTAGTGGTGTGCCCCAGGGATCAGAGCTGGGCCTGATCCTGTTCTATATCTTCTTTGATGATCTGGACAAGATTGAGTCCATCATCAGTAAGTTTGAAGATGACACCAAGTTAGGAGAAGGCATGGATTTGTTGGAGGGTAGGAGGGCCCTGCAGAAGTACGTGGACAGGCTGGATGGGTGAGCAGAGGCCAGTGGGATGAGATTTAAAAAGGCTAAGTGCAAGCTTCTGCACTTTGGCCACAACAACCCCAGGCAGAGCTACAGGCTAGGCACAGAGTGGCTGGAGAGCAGCCAGGCAGCCAGGAACCTGAGGGTGCTGGTAGATAGCAAGTTGAACATGAGCCAGCAATGTGCCCAGGTGGCCAAGAGAGCCAATGGCATCCTGGCCTATATCAGGAATAGTGTGGCCATCAGGGCAAGGGAGGTTATTCTCCCCTTTTATTCGGTACTGGTCAGTCCACACCCTGAGTACTGTGTCCAGTTCTGGGCCCCTCAATTCAAGAGAGATGTTGAGATACTGGAATGTGTCCAGAGAAGGGCAGCAAAGCTGGTGAGGGGCCTGGAGCACAGCCCTATGAGGAGAGGCTGAGGGAGCTGGGGTTGTCTAGCTTGGAGAAGAGAAGGCTCAGGGGTGACCATATTGTTGTCTACAACTACCTGAAGGGAGGTTGTAGCCAGGTGGGGGTTTGTCTCTTTTCCCAGAGAACCAGCAATAGAACAAGGGGACACAGTCTCAAGTTGTGCCAGGGGGGACATAGACTGGATATGAGGAGGAAGCTCTTCACAGAGAGAGTGATTTGCCATTGGAATGGGCTGCCCAGGGAGGTGGTGGAGTCACTGTCCCTGGAGGTGTTCAAGAAAAGACTGGATGTGGCACTTAGACCCATGCTCTAGTCGATTAAACAGGGCTGGGTGATAGGTTGGACTGGTTGATCTTGGAGGTCTCTTCCAACCTGGCTGATTCTATGATTCCATTCTATGATCCTTGAGGTCCCTTCCAATCCTGGTAATTCTATGATTTAAATCTTTTCCTTCTCCACTTACCTCTTTTGTTTCTTTTCACTTCCTGTTTTCTCTTGATCTCCAGTATAAACATAAATGATAAAACCTTGTAAGGAAAGCTTTAGTTCATGAAACTGGCTAATGTTTGGTACAAACATGTTACACCTGTTATCTATAGTAATTAAAACATCTCGCATGAAAGACATCAGCCTCTGTCGCAATGTAAGCATCATCTTTTCTGTGGAGGTGAGTGAAAAGCATTTAAAGGAAGTAAGGAGAAATTCCCATGGTGAGAATAGACATGATTTTCTTCACAGTTTTCAATAAATGTTTAAGGAAAATAGATTTTTTTCCTAAGTGAAGATCCCATTTATTTAGCTAACCTGTTGCCAGGTCAACAAGCAATTAAATTGCTATTTCCAGGAGTACTCGTCTGCTCCACGCACTCTCTCCGGTCACAAAGAGTACTAGTTCTGGTTAGATAAGAGAGGAGTGAGCAGAAATTTATGCTGCTAATTAGCATGTGGAAGGAACACTATATGCTGTTTCCTCAACTGCTTTGTCACTTGCGGGGTCCATATGAGTGACCTGACTAGGGTTTAATATTTGTCCTCTTCTTACTCTTATGAGAATGGATACAGCAGACTAGGCAATGAGGAAATTGGGTCACCATCTGGATTCATGCCAGATAAAATTCCACTCAACTGGCTCACGTTTTATCTAAAACCTAGGAAAGTCCAAAAATACAATTAATCTTTTGAATTCTTTTCCTTAGTTTGTTATTTCTGGAAGAGTGGCACAGCTTTTTTGATGCTATTTCCTTGCCCTCTTAGTCTACTGCAAGGCTTCATGGTTCTTGGTCATTCATGTTGATCAAGATGTGAAGGACAGTGTCAGGAGGACAGAGCCAGGCTCTGCTTGGTGATGCCCAGGACAAGGGGCAATGGGTGGAAGCTGAGGCACAGGAAGTTCCATGGAAACATGAGGAAAAGTTTTTCCATATGAGGGTAACAGAACTCTGGAACAGGCTGCCCAGGGGGCTTGTGGAGTATCCTTCTTTGGAGACCTGCATGACCTAGTCTAGGTTTTCTTGCCCTGGCAGGAGTTTGGACTGGATGATCTTTTGAAGTCACTTCCAACTCGTAGTGTTCTGTGATTTGGGGATTATGAACCCTTGCCCATTATGTGGATTGTAAACACGAGGCCAAATCTGCAGAGCTGTTGTGCGGACAACATTTACATATCACTATGCCTACAGTTAAACAATCTCTGTATTTGGCATTGCAAATTGTTGTTTTTATCATTTTGATATGGCTGAAGCATCTGCTTTGATGACTTCAAAACATTGTGTCTGTCAAGAAGGGCAAGACACACAGACCATCTTCTCTGTCTTTTAGGAACTATCTGTGCTTCTCCTGATGCCTCTCTGTAGAGGTATCAAATACGCTGAGGTTGGTCAGCCAATAATTTTGTTTTTTAAAATAGTTTCTATTTTCATAACACACATGTTCCGTCCACTGATTTGAAGACAGAAATATGAAAACTTCACAGTTTATTTGAGCTTACTTAAACAGTTACCCTCATTGCTAAAAGCTTGTGCTTGCTCTCTACCCTTACTTTAATAAAGATTTCACTTTACATCTATTAATAAAAACACACACAGAATCACACAGAAGCAATCAATCAGGTTGAAAAGGCCTTTGAGCTCATCAAGTTCAACATATCATCGAACATTATGTAATCAACTAAACCTTGACACCAAGTGACACATCCAACCTCTTTTTTAGCACCTCCAGGGATAGACACTCCATCACCTTCCTGGGGCAGCCCATTCCAATGCCAATCATTCTTTATGTGAAGAACTTCCTAACAACCCAGCCTAAAGCTCCTCTGGCACAGCTTGAGACTGTTCCCCCCTCTTTCCATTTTAGGTAAAAAATTTGAAACAGAAGCTACAAGAAATAATGAAGGTATGGACTGGAAGAGACCTGAGAAGAGGTGCAGATCCTTCTGAAACTCAGAAATACATAAATAAATAAATAAGCAAATAAGTAAGTTGTTGCAGTCAGGGTCTGGCGTTCTGAAGAATCTCACGTTGTAACGGAAAGATAGGAGTCCCTCCCTATAGCCAATAGCCTTGAGTTAGGACGTAGAAAGATGGATGTGACATTTTGTACACTATAAGAAGCACTGCTACGTTTTAATAAATGCCATTTTGCCATTTTGCCTTTTGCTATCCATCACATTGATGTTTGTAGCTGATGGTCCGAGCAGCCTGGGTTTGGCTGTTTGTGTTGCCCTTGAACCAGGTCGTCACGCCTTTTCAGAGAAAGGCAACAGTAAGTGCAAACATTTCCGAATTTGTAAATTAGGTGACTTTAAAAGGCACAAGAAGGTGTCTTTAAAGTGGGTTGTTTTATATGTAGCCATTTGCACTGACTTTAACTTGGAGATGATTTCAGGATGAAATACTTTTTTTTTGGTTACAGACTAAAAAATGTGTTTCAGATTGATCATTTTAGAGAAGGCAGATTAAAAAAAAGAGAAAAGACAACAAATGCCCTGATTTAATTTGATATAAAGAAGTGGTTGAAATGCAAACATGGAAAAACAGCCAACTTATTTGCCAGCTCGATTTTTTACTCCTTTTCATATTCTCTCTCTGCAATTTCACTTTCATTATTTTGCTAAAGGCTTAATCCTGCTACTTTTTAAATTGTCCATTATCCTCAAGACTAAATTAACTCCTGAGGGAAGTATTTAAAAGGAAGAAAAATGGGGATATTTAGACTTCTTGCCATTTAGCAGCTAACTTAAATATCTAAATTAGAAGAGTGCTTTCCCTCAGTTTGCCATATGACTAATAGAGAGAGGACATTTTAGCAGGCAGTCCAAACTGCTGGACTGAATTATTGCTGTAAATAATCTGTCAGAGGTCCTATATTTCCCCCATCCTGTTGCCCCCCTAGACACCACAAGAAGTGTAGGAAGGTTAAGATAATAATGTAGGTGATATTAACATACCTGAAATATCTCGGTAGGCTCCTGAATTGATAGATATCAGCTGATGCCAATGAGTGCACCATTATGACATACCGACTGTTAGTCTGGAACTGCTAAGAATTTCTTAGGCTGGGTCTCGACATATTAAATTGCCCTACATGGGTATGATTTACAGTATCTATTGTGAGGGAGCTGGAATCAATATGCTGAATTGATACGATTGAAGCATTGTTCACTTTATTAGGTACAGAATCACACTTATATACTGTTAGCTCATTAGCAGAAGGCAAATGTGTCCAATTTTGATTCAGCCACACAAATTCTGCAGGATGGTGTCCATCCTAGCTGCTTAATTGTACCAATCCTACTGATTGGTTGGTACAATTAAGCACGAACCCCTTCATTAATATTCATGACAAGTTACTATCACAAACCAGATGTTTCCCATATCTCTGACTCGCTGCAGGAGGAAACTGCTGCTATGGGAAACCAGAGGCCTTAGGCCAGGTCGTTCTGCACTACCTGTGAGATCCAAGGTTGGCTGCCTTCTATCACACCCCACCAAGTATCACAGAATGTTAAGGTCTGGAAGGGACCTCAAAAGCTCATCCAGTCCAGCCCCTCTGCCTGAGCACCTATGCCAGATCACAGAGGAACACATCCAGTCAGGTTTTGAATATTTCCAGAAATGAAGACTCCACAACCCCCCTGCACAGCCTGTTCCAGCGTTTTGTCACCGTCACAGTGAAGATTTTTTCCTCATGTTTCCATGAAACCTCCTATGCCTCAGCTTCCACCCATTGTCCTTTGTCCTGTCATTGGGCATCACTAAACAGAGCCTGGATCCATCCTCCTGGCACTCACCTTTACACCTTTATTAACATGAATGAGGTCACTTCTCAGTCTCCTCCTCTCCAAGCAACAGAACCTCAGCTCCCTCAGGCTCTCCTCATAAGGAAGATGTTACTCTTCCTTCAGCATCTTTCTGGCTCTGTGCTGGACTCTTTCAAGCATTTCCCTGATGTCTTTAAACTGAGGGGTCAAGAAGTGGACACAATATTCTGGACATGGCTTCACCAGGCCTCAACCTACTAACCACAGCCCTTCCAATATACCCCAGAATGGTGTTGACCTTCTTGGCCACAAGAGTATATTGCTGGTTCTACCATTTCACAGAATCACAGAATGTTAGAGGTTGGAAGGGATCTCCAGAGATCATCCAGTCCAAACCCCCTGCCAAAAGCAGGATCACCCAGGGCAGTCCACACAGGAATGCATCCAGGTGGGTTTGGAAAGTCTCCAGAGAAGGAGACTCCACAACCTCTCTGGGCAGCCTGTTCCAAGGCTCTGTCACCCTCACTGTAAGGAAGTTTCTCCTCATGTTGAGGTGAAGCCTTCTGTAATGGTGGCAAGGTGTGAGAGATTTTATTTTCCAAAATTAATATAGTTTATTAATTTTGATATTCAGAAGTCTCAGTACTGGCCACAATTTTTAATATTAATTGGTCCTTTGCAATGGTTATGAAAACATTACACATATGAGAACAGAATCAGGAACACTTAAGAAATAACTACCAAAACACAAACATTAAACCATTGAAACTGGAAAGAGGTTCTTGCAGTCGATTACACCACTTGCCCACTAGAGGGAGTTGGGAAGATCCTTTCTGCTTAAGGCAGAAGGCTTGGATTCAATTAGAGAATGACAGGGTTTTGCTAAGGGATTTTGAATATTTACTCACAAAAAAACTATGTCCAGAGTCCTGGGACTAATTATAGTTTCCAGACAGTACCCAAACACTTGCAGGGAGTTCTGTCATTGTCTTCTTAGCCTTCAAGGTCTTCTAGATCTTTAACAGGGGTTCTGGGAGAGGCAGATAATCTCTGACCTGATCCTGGTTTCTCTTGGATGATCTATGTCCCTTCCAGGCCTCCCAGTCTTGCAGATGTGCAGCCTTGGCTAAGCAAGCCTATCACACGAAGCTACCTAAGGTCTATTCCTCATAAACTTAAGGCACGGTTAGTTTCCAGATAGACAAACCCAAAGCATCAGGGCTTGTTATTATGTAGCAGGCAGAATGTTGCAGATCATGGCAGTATTCAACAGCAGAGAGCACATAAAGGCAGAGGCATGATGTGTTTACCTGTTCATCTCTTTTTATCAATGCATTCCGAGATTAATGGCTCTTTGGCCACAGATTAGTCATTTGGAATGGCAGTTTGCCAAACTTAACCATATTAGGTGAAGTCAGGGCTTACTTTTACCTTTTAGGGCAGAACACAAACAAGTGTATAAACACATGCGGGTATGCTGTAAACAAGTTTGGACAGACATGGAGGCACCAGGCCCTTTGTCTTCCTTTTCTGTGGTTGCTTCTCCCATCAGCAGGAGAAGGGAGAGCACAAAACATGTCTGGGCAAGCCAGGACATGTTTAGGGCTAATTTGACCTATTTTGGCCTTCCAGTTTGTATACTTTGTTCCTTGTCTTATTGCTGCTGACCAGCAAAAAGAGATAGGCCCCATTCTCTTGAAGGAATCTAAGCAGAGACTTCCTAGAGAAGCATAGCTGTAAGAGGGTTTTAACCTCTCACTTAATTTCCAGTTTTCTTGTCATGGTGATGAAAACTTGCACCATCTTTTGAAAACTCTGCCTCTTCTCCCTTGCTTTCAGCCAGTTACACAAAATTATAGAACAGTCTGGGTTGGAAGGGACCTCCAAAAGTCATCTAGTCCAAACCCCTCTGGAGTAAGCAGGGGCATCCTTTACTAGATAAAGTTGCCCAAAGCCCTGCCAAGCCTCACCTGTGCTGATGGAGCAGAAATGAAAGTGATGCACAACACGGGCAGGTGAATGGGGGAAAGAATTACATCCTTCAGCATCATGCAGCATCTTCATCCTTCTTCTGCAAGGTGCAAGACTGTGTCCACTTTGAGGGAATAATCTGGTCTAACACATTATTCATCATCAAAAGCTCTTTTCTATGGCATCAGCAAATCTTTTTGAAGAGCATTTTTTTGCAATGGAATAGAATAGAGAGGGAAACAAAATTCTGAATTCCTGTTTCTGTTTTGGATAGATATGTGAAAATCTTGGAGAGCTTGGTGAACATCTTGGTGAAACCCACATTGCATTAAACATTCCACCTGACTCTCATTTGCCAACCTTCTGGACATTCACTCCAACAGAATCATCCCAGTCAACATTTAGCACAGATGATTGAATCACAGAATTACAGAATGACTCAGGTTGGAAGGGACCTTAGAGATCATCTACTCCGTTCTCCCCACTATGGGCAGGGGCACCTCTCAACTAGACTCAGCTGCTCAAGGCCTCATCCAACTTAGACTTAACACCCCCAAGGAGGAGGCATCCACAACCTCCCTGAGCAGCATATTCCTGAGTCTCACCATCCTTGCACTGAAGAACTTCTTCCTCTGCATTTAACCATTTCCCCTTGTCCTGTTGTTAGACACGCTGATGAAAAGCCCCTCTGCAGCCTTCCTGTAGAATGCCTTCAGGTACGGGAAGGCATCTCTAAGGTCCCCCCTCCAAGAGGCTCCTCCAGGCTGATTTGTGAAGCTGTGTTATTTTCAGTTTAACTACGCTTTGCTCTACAGAATTTCCTAACAGTTTAAAAACCTGCAAATGAAAGAGGTCTACTTCTCACTTCACAAACTGCATCAACTTACTCTAAGCCTTCTTGTCTCTCACCCTTCAGGGATGACCTAGTTTTGTGTAATTGACATCTTTTGACAGTTCAGAAGCTTTCTGGATGATACTCCATCATGAAGTTCAGCTCTTCCGTTGTGAAGATAGCTTCTTACTCTTCAACATAAACAAGATGCCCTTGCGATGATCACTGCTAACTCACTTTGGAAAACAAGCTCCACAGTAAAAGACCTCACTATAAAACAAAAATACTGTGGGCATTAAGAGTGAGAATAGACAGGGCAAGAACATTGCATAAGAGAAATAAAAAAGTTCCACTGTGCACTATTTCTCATTTGAAATATTTCAATACATGTTAAGTATATTTAAAGGACTTCAAGCTCAAATATACAGCAATGCTAAACCTAACCTTAACTATAAATATAGCAGAACTTATCAATCTAAAGAACAGCTGATAAAAGCACTTCTGATTTTCCTTTATCATATCTTTATGTGACATTGCTTTACATGATTTTAAACATAATTCCTATTAAAAATGCCAGACATGTCACACATGAAGCATATGTCTGTGTTCTATTGGAACATCTTAACTGTGCTTCCTGGTCACAACTAATACTGCAATAGGTATATTGTTCCTGTCCTCCCACTGGATGGATCTGTTCTGTTCTTTCCTCCCATATGTTTTCACATCTGCCATAGTGGGAGGTAACCAGTTTAGAAATGGAGAACAGCATCTTGGGCTAAATTCTGATCTCATTTACATCAGTCAGCAATGGAAGTTATGAGCCTTCTGTGGCTAAAATCCATTGCAATAGCTATTTCTAGTTCCCCCCTCCCTCAATAAGGATTTATTTTAGTTGTATAATTCACATTATAATATCATCTCTCTATATATGCACAGGGACAGAGGGCAAATCTACAGAATGATGAGATGCATGGAAATACTTGGAATATTTTTTATTTTAACAATCTTCTGTACCCCCTGTTCTGTGTAAACAAGCCCATCTTTTAAGTTTCTTTTCAAATGACAGCCCTTTCTGCCTTAATCAGTTTCTGTGGCATAAATACTCCTGTGCTTATCAATATTCCTATACCAAATTTAGTTTAAATACTATCACTATTAATATCATTCCTTATATACATCTCAATATCTTGTTCCCCTTTTTGCTTTCACTGAGCAGAGACCTTCACTGAACACTTCATGGCAATTTTGTCCAATTTCTGAGTAGCTACAGTTAACTGAGAACCCTGTTAGCTCTTAAGGACCCTGAAATTTGTAGGAAATAGACTGGGCAGGCTGGTCATAAGTACTGGCTTCTTTGATCCCCACTAGGATAGTTTTAACATCATGGGTCTTTATTCCAGCCTTAATTGTAACTGTAAAATTGGAGGACAATAGGAGGAGAAATTACCTCACTGGAAAACACACAAAAGAAGGAACAAATAATTCTGTCTGTAGGTCATTTATTATTAAAAATGACAGAAGCAATGGGAGCTCAATGTGTCAGTCACCATGTACAAATCCTGGATATTGACAGGAGCAGATCAGTGGAAGACAGAAATAGAGACCACACCAAAAAAGATTAAATTCTCAAAGGAAAGGTGATTTTTCTCCTAAGAACAACCTTTATACTTGCTGTGAAGTTAAAAAAGAGCATGCAGCAGAAAATTATACTTGATAGCAGCCACAACTTGGCTGCTCATAAAACTGTTAACTAAGCATATAGAGTATTTGTGTCTTGGAAATGCGTGGCTTTCCATGGAAATTTAAATCTGTGGATAAACGTCTGTATTGAAATTCATAGAAATGCTTACTCAATGCAAAAGAACTGTTCTATGCCCAAATTAGATGCCTTTCATGAGGCAGTCAAATATTACAAATTCAGCATTTTTACGTGCTTGCTTTCGAGCCAACTTTACACAGCACTTGCAGTAATACCAACATTGTCAGGTCTCTACCATTAAGAAACTAACTGGGATGTGAATGCACAGTCCATTTGTAAGTTCACCTACCTAAAGGTACAGCCTCTGTGAGGCAAGAACAGTCAATAAAAAGATGTCCTTCAGCACTTAGTTCAGCCTAGAAAAGGTTTCAGGGAGATCTTATGCAGCCTTTCAGTAGTTAAAGAGAGCCTAGGAGAAAGATGTGGAAGGTCTCAGCAGGGCCTGTTGTGGCAGGACAAGGCATGACATTTCTAAACCAAAGGAGGGTAAACATAGACTAGATAAAAGGAAGAATTGTTTACAACAAGGGTGATGAAACACTACACAGGTTGATTGGAGAGATGTAGATGTTCGATCACTGGAAGCACTCCAGGTCAGGCAGGAGAGGGCTCTGAACAACATGATCTTGTTGAAGATGTCCCTGCTTAGTGCAAGGGAGTTGGAACTAGGTAACCTTGAAAGGTTCCTTCCAACTCAGACTGTTCTATGACTTGTCACCTTGCTTCAAAGGGTGCCTGACTGGACTCCTGAGTTGACTGTTCAGTGGCTTGTACCTGTAGCATAGAATCATAGATTTCTCAGGGCTGGAAGGGACCTCAAGGATCATTTAACTCCAACCCACCTGCCATGCGCAGGGACACCTCACACTAGATCAGGTTGCCCACAGCCACATCCAGCCTGGCCTTAAAAGCTTCCAGGAATGGGACTTCTATGGCCTCCCTGGGCAACAGGTTTAAGTGTCTCACCACCGTCATGGTGAAGAACATCCAATCTGAATCTACCCACTTCTAATTTTGCTCCATCCCCCCTAGTCCCTGCCTTACACCCTAAAAAGTCCCTCAGCAGCTTTCTTGTAGCCCCTTCAGATACTGGAAGGCCACAATAAAGTCTCCTTGGAGCCTTGTCCTCTCTGAACTAAATGACCCCAACTCTCTCAACCTGTCCTCATAGCAGAGCAGCTCCAGCCTTCTGATCATCCTCGTGTCCCTTCTCTGGACATGTTTCAGCATGTCCATATTCTTCTTGTAACAGGGGCTCCTGATCTGGACACAGTATTCCAGGTGGGGTCTCACCAGAGTGGAGCAGATACAGAGAGAGTGGAGAAGAGGGGAAGAAGAATGGAGTAGAGGGGAAGTAGAGTAGTGAGGCATGAGCTTGCCCTACCAGCATGGCAGAGATCATGGTGTAATGGAGGACATTAATTAATGCAATATGGTATTTTTTTCAAAAATTAATGTTGTTTATTAATTTTGATATTCAATACTCTTGCTACCTTCCCAGTAAATTTTAATAATAATTATCAGGTTCTTGACAACATTCATGAAAACATTATACAAGGGAATAATTGGCTCTAGAACAAATAAGTAGCAATATTGCAACATTAAATTCAATTGAACTGGAAGATAAGTTCTTGTGCTCAATATACTGCTTGCCTACTAGATGAACTCAGGAGGTTCCTTTCTGTTTAAGACAGAAGACACTTGAAATTAGGTTAAATTACAGGTTTGCTGAAGATTTACTAGAGGCTTTGAGTATTTACTCACAAAATTAGCTCCCAACTAGCAGGGCTAGCTACAGCTTCAGACAGTACCGAAAGCACTTGCAGGGGGTTCTGTCAATGTCTTGTCAGCCATTGAGGCTTCTGATCTTCCCAGGCCCTTAGCAGGGGTGATAGGAGAGAAGCAGACAATGTCTGACCTAGTCCTGGCTTCTCTTGGCTCCAGACTCAGACTCAGCAGGGAGGCTTGCAGAGGGGCAGCCAGGATGTCTTACAAAAGTGCAGTCTTGGCAGAAGACTGACAGGTGTCATGCTGGCTAAGCAAGCCTATCAGGTGGAGGCATTTGGTGCCTCTTCCTAGTAAACTCAAAGGTAGTTTCCAAGCAGACAAGTCCAAAGTATCAGAGTTTGTTACTTTGTGGCAGAGCTAGCTTATAGTTTAGCACAGCATGGCAGGATGCAATTATAATGGCAGTAGCACTGCCAGAAGCAGAGAGCACAATAAGGCAGGAATAATGGTGGCAGCAGCAGAATGTTGTCTCTACCTGCCCATCTCTTTATCAATGTAGCCTGAGTCTAATGGGCCTTTGGACACAGATTAGCCAATCAGAATGGCATTTAGCCAACCCTAACCATATTAGGTGAAGTCAGGGCTTGCTTTTACTTTTTGGGGCAGAGCACAGTCAGGTGTATAAACATGTGTGGGTAAACTGTAAACAAATTTGGACAGACATGGTGGCATCAGGCCCTTTTGTCTTCCTTCCCACAGTTGCTTGTCCCAACAACAGAAGGAGAGAGAGCAGAAAAAACGTCTGCACAAGTCAGGACATGTTCAAGCCTATTTCAGCCTACTATGACACACAGCGTCAACATCTAAATAGACAAGTTTGTACCGGTTCAGCAGAGATCATGACAGTGCCCGTGAGGATGGTGTTTGTTGAGGGCTGTGAAGCACACAACAGCCACCTCTAGCTCAGGAGCCCTGCTTGCCCTGAGGGACATGGGCACTGGCCATGTGTTCCCACTGCTGCTGAGGCAATGCAATGAGCAGGTGGTTGGCCAGGAGTGTGGATGGCAGGCAGCTGCTCTGCCATCATCTGCTGAGCCCCATGAGATGCCTGATTGCTGGGCAAGTCTGATGTTGAATGTCTCCAGGCATGGGGCCTCAACCACATCCCTGGGCAGCCTTTTCCAGTATTTCACCACTCTCTTTGTGCAGAACTTCCTCCTTCCATCCAAACTAAATCTCCCCTACTCCAGTTTCAAACCATTGTCCCACGTCCTATCACTCCAAACCCTTCTAAACAATCTCTCCCCAGCCTTCCTGTTGGGCCCCATTTAGATACTGAAATGTAGCTCTAGGGTCTCTTTGGAGCCTTCTCTTCTCCATGCTGAACAACCCCAATTCTTTCCAGCTGTCTCTCAGGGCTGCCAGTTGACTGCTGACTGACTCAAGCAGGAGCAGGGAGGTGATTGTCTCCTTAGACTCAGCTCTGGTGAGGCCACATTTTGATTGTTTTGTTCAGTTTTGGGCACCTCAATACAAGAGAGATGTGGAGGTGCTGGAGGCAGTGCAGTGGAGGGCAAGGAAGCTGGGGAAGGGCCTGGAGAATAAATCTGATGAAGAGAGACTGAAGGAGCTGGGACTGAAGAAGAGGCTGTAGGAAGACTTCATGGCTCTCTAGAACTACCTGAAAGGACATTGTGGAAAGGTCAGTGCTGGTCTCTTCTCATACGTAAATAGTGATAGAACAAGAGGAAACAGCCTCAAGCTGCAACTGGGTAGGTTTAGACTGGATATTAGGAAACATTTTTCCCAGCAAGAGTGGTCAAGCACTGAAATGGGCTGCCCAGAGAGGTGATGGAGTTACTGACTCTGGCTGTGTTTAAAGGTGTTTTGGATGTGGTGCTTGGGGATATGGTTTAGGATGAACCTTGCAGAGTAGGGTTAGTGGTTGGTCTTGGAGATCCCCAGGGTCTTTCCAACCTGAGTGTTTCTGTGACTGCATTTGCAGCAGTCTGGGCAAAGTGAGCTGCTATCTGAGGGCATGAGGGCAACGCAGTAGGATGTGTGAGCCTGGGTGTCAGTGAATATAACTTAAACCAAAAAATAACAATTCAAAACTCCAATGTTTTGTGCCTCAAAGAGCTGCTGAGGGGCTTGGCAGTTTGCCTCATCCTGAGGGACATTGTTTTGTGTAGAGAGGGCTGTGGTATACAAGCCTATGGGTACTCTGGGGCAGAACAGCCTGCTTGTAAGGTATCTTATGGGCTATTTTTCTCATTAATATTTTACAACATTTGGCTTTTAAAAAGTTGGGTACTTTGGATGCTGAATAGAAACTTTATGGCTTGAGATTTTGATTGAATAATCACATAGAAGCCAATGTAGATTTAATTACACTTCATTATAGAGGAGTTTATGAGAGCACTCAATTTTTTTTCTCCATAAGACTTCTCACTTCAGGAGAAATCTTTTATGATTAAATATACTCCCTGGCTACTCCAGCTCTAGGTGCCTGTACATTTTATTTTTCTACCTGTGGCTAAGTTAGGACTGATGCTTTCCTTTCACCTTCAGGAGACTCAATGACTCAACTGTACCACAAAGCAATGCTAATTTGTGTTTTATCCTGTAAAGCTGTTAGCAATTATAAATTAAGATCTCCACAGTGCTCAGTGTGGCTGTTTCTCAGGAGATGGCAACTGTGGTGGGGCCTGATGTGTGCCAGTGGCAGGGCTGGTATGGTGTGCTCCCAGTGCTCCACCCAGACTGATTACCTGTGGTTTTCATAATCCCTCACTGTAAAGGGTTAAGCCCACCAGAGACCCCCTGCCTCTTCCCAAGTGATGGTTTGGCCCCTACCCAGGTGGGTCCCTCCCCACAAGGGGTGGTTTGACCCTTTTCTCCCAGGTATCATGGTTGGACACTCCCACTTCCTGCTGGGATTTGGGCTATAAAGTGAGGGACTCAGCCCCACCTTGCTCTCTTCTCCCGCTCTCTCCCCAGTCACCGCCGCACTGCTGGAGGCTGTGCCTGCCGTTCCCCGCTGCCATCCACGTGCTCAGCAACCCACCGCATGGAGATCGGGAACTGCTTATCTGTGTTTGCAGCCTGCTTCTTTCCATCAGCACCACCAAGCAGCGGGATCGCGTTTTCGGACTCAAAACCCCCGTGCCGTGGCGGTATTTTTTTTTTCTTTTTTTCCCTTCTCCCGTTTTTTTTATCTGTATCCCTTCCCTCGCTTCCACACAGTTGCATTCTCATTTTTTTCCCCTTCCTCCCACCTCCTGTAAAAACAAAAAGGCCCTTTTCCCCCGTTATTTATTATTTAAAAGTTTATACCCCTTTTCACTTCCAAACCCCTTTGAGTTTTCATTTGGGCTTTTGGGCTCAGGGTAACTGGGTCTTAAACCAATACACTCACACACAAATCCATCTGATGTGCTGTGTCTGTTAGGGGGCTGGCTCACAGAAGAAACTTCTTTACAGTGAGGGTGCTGGAGCCCTGGAACAGTTTGCTCAGAGGTATTGAGGACTCTCCTTCTATGGAGACTTTCAGGACTCATCTGGATGCATTCCTGTGTGGACTACCCTACGTGATCCTGCTTTGTCAGGGGGGTTGGAGTCAATGATCTGGAGGTCCCTTCCAACCTCTAACATTCTTTGATGCTCTGTGATCACTGGAACCACTTAAGGTCAGGCTAGATGGGGACTTTGAGCTACCCGGTCTAGTGAAAGACATTTCCTTCCCACACCAGGGCTGTTGGGAGCAGATGATCTTTTGACACAAACCATTCCACGATTCTATGAAGCAACCAACAATTCACAGGGATATCCCAAAATTTCAAGGAAGAAACCAGTTCCACAGACATTTTAGCTTGCCTTTCTTTCTTTTCTTCCAGAGGCTGTTCAGCATTTTCAACAAATAGCAGGCAAAAACATGACAAAGGGTCAGTTGAAGACACAAATACAGATTTTTTCCATATACCTGGATAACCAAACACACTCTCATATATGCTACTTACAAGCTCAGAATATTGAGACAGCTCTGCTTAGTGCCTTTGATGTGGACCTCTAAGTGTTTATTACCATAACAACCTGGCACAGGAGAGCCATTGTTATGCAGCACATGTGCTACACGTCAATACATATATTCCAGATAAAAGCCTGAAAAGCCTGGGCCCTCAGCAAAACACAAACACTGGTGGAATAAAGTGATGATACAAAACTTACACAGCAGCTTTAAATGTCAGCATACAGCCACATAGAACCTCTGCATCTGTGTCAAGGATTAGGACTGAACCAACCACTAAACACAAGTGATCACAGAAAACATCTGGTTGGAAGAGATCTCCAAGCTCATCCAGTGCAACCCTTGACCCAGCACTGAAGGCTCAACATAAACCATGTCCCTAAGTGCCAACTCCACAGGCTGCTTAAACACCTCCAGGAATGGTGGCTCCAGCACTGCCCTGGGCAAAAAATTCCAATGGCTGAGAACCCTCTCTGGGAAGAAATATTTCCTAGCATCCAGCCTGAACCTCCCCTGGGGCAGCTTAGGACCATTTCCTCTACTTCTGTCTCTTGCTACCAAGGAGCAGAGGCTGCCCCCTCTTTGCTCCAACCTCCCTTTAAGGGAGCTGTAGAGAGCAATCGGGTCTGCCCTCAGCCTCATCTTCTCCAGACTGAGCACGCCCAGCTCCCGCAGTGCCTCCTCATAGCCCAGGTGCTCCAGGCCCTTCTCCAGCCTCAATGCCCTTGTCTGAACATGCTCCAGTACCTCAATGTCTCTCTTGCAGTAAGGAGCCTAGAACACAACACTCACAGTGTGGCCTCACCAGTGCTGATCACAGGATGATCACTTCCCTGTTTCTGCTGCCCAGTGTTTCTAATCCAAGCCAGAATGCCATTGGCCTTCTTGGTCACTTGGCATGCTGCTGGCTTATGTTTAATCAACTGTCAACAATACCCCCAAGTACCTCTCAAAGTCACAAGTGACCAATGCTCTCATATTGACCCCTCTCCCCTCCAAAGGGAAGAGAAAGAGAATAAGGGAGAGGGACTCTAAGCCTGCACCCCAAATGCGATACACAAGATTTATCAGCCACCTTGGTTTGCACACCAATCCTTGGTAGTGACTATAATATTTGATTTTTATCACCCCAAGAAGCAGATACCGTCTGCAATAGATGTGGTTGCTTTCAGAAAGTGCAGCCACTTTAGAAGAGTCTGAGCTAAAAATGAAATCACCAAACGGAATTAATTCTGTTGTAACTCAGACCAGGACCAATCTACCAAAACGATCTACACAGCCTTATTCAAACAGACTTCTACTTCCACCAAGCTTCACTGTTTAAATGGATTTCTGTTCCACATCAGTCAAGTCCTGCAGTCCATTCTGCAGACATAGGATTAATTTTATTTGAAGGGTTTGTTGTTTATTTTTTTTTTCTTATCGTCATGCTTTCCCCAATATCATTAGAAAGAATGAGTGTTTGAATTAGTAATTGCCCAAGTTATGCTTTTGCTTCTTTATGGTTGTTTGCCATTGTATTTCGAATAAGCCAAAATGCAATTTTCAGAATTTAATGCAGCTTATTTTTAACAGTGCAGAAGCTCTGATTAAAATTTTTCCTTATTTATTATGTTTCTGTTTTATTTGGTAAAAAAGAAAAAAAGGACATTCACATTTAATCATACCCAGAGATTAACTGAATGAATACAAATGACTTACATTATCTTTAAATAAATGAATGCCAATATGTTCTAGGCTAACAGAAGTAATTGCATATTAATAACAGTCATTACCATAAGTCAGGGTTGCTAGCAGAAAACCCACTTTTATTTTTTTTAACAAGGTGCAATATTGTGGTCTATTTTGAGATGATAGCTTTCTATTTCCCCATACATAATACAATATCACTTCAATATTGCTAGACCCTGAGAACAGATAAAAATTTGGAATGTGAACCTGCAAACTGTAAGATTTTACAGCCTTTTGAAACTAGGGTGAGTATTTAATGCACCTCAGCAAAACTGATATGAATGGATCATTACCTGTGCTGGGCTGATGCACCTTCCAGAATATTCCCATGAAACCACACAGGCTGGCGATGGACCAACTTTCCAAAAAGAATCTGTGGGTTCCAGCTGGACAAGGAGTTTAATGTGAGCCCACAATGTGTGGATCATCAAGATCACAGTAAGTTCAGAGAAAGTGAGTGGCTCTAAGCCCCTGCTTTGCAGCTGTCAGGCCACACCTGGAGTACTCTGCCTAGTTATAAGCTTCTACACTGAGAACTACTGGCAGCTGGCCCTCCATGGAGGGAAGAATAGTGTCTCTAAAGTGGAGGCACGGGACTCACAATGTGCTGAAAGGGACCAAAAACCCCAGACTTTATTCCCACTGAAGAACAGGAGGCTTTAAAGAGCTGAATCTTACTGCTGAACTCAACAGTTGGAAGGATAGTCATAGACACTACATGACTTTTTCTCTTCCCCAAGAGATTCAGTGAAAGAAACAACAACCACAGGGTGCAGAAAAGGGAACTCAAATTACACAGAAAAAAAGAGGAATTTTGTTTCACCTTGCTCTGGTGAGATCTCACCTGGAGTACTGTGTCCAGCTCAGGAGCCCTCAATACAGGAAGGGCATGAAGCTGAGAGAGCAGGTCCAGAAGAGGACCATGAAAATCATCCGGAGGTTGGAGCAACTCTGATATGAGGACAGGATGAGGAAGCTGTGGTTGTTCAGCCTGGAGAAGAGGAGGTTCCAGGGAGACCAAATAACAACCTTTCAATAACTGAATGGGGCTAAAAGAAGGCTGGAGAGAGACAAAGGCCTACAGTGACAGGATAAGGGCAATGGCTTCAGTCTAGAGCAGAGCAGATGGAGACTGGATTTTAAGAACAGGTTCTTTACCATGAGGGTGGTGGAACACTGGAACAGGTTGTCCGGGGAGGTGGTTGGGGCCTCATCCCTGAAGATCTTCAAGGTGTGGCATGACACTGCTCTGGGTAGCCTGATCTAGTTGAGGATGTCCCTGCTGACTGCAGAAGGGGGTGGTCTAGATGGCGATCTCTTCCAACCTGGGTGATTCTATGATTCTATGCCATGTTGCCTTAATAGCAATTTGTAGCTCAATGTGATTAAGGGAGATTGGCTGATTCTGGAATTAACTGCAAAAACAAAGCAGTGATTTCAAAGGTCTGTCTCCAGAACGGTATCCTCAAAAGCCTAGCAAAATGAAGTTATGTGTCTCAGAAAACCATTTCTTATAACACAAGCTTGCTGGAAGGCAGCAAAGAATTCTCATGGGCACAGTAATTCCAAACTTTTATCAGCGAAACTAAACTTTAAGTTAACTGCTTGTTGCTTTAAGTAGGGCCCCACTGCAATATTGCTAATACTCTTAAGTTATTTTTCTTCCATATTATCTAAATATCAGTTTACCTCCAGTCTCAGGATGCAGTTGAAGTATTCATTGTAAACCCTCTTCAGTTAGGGGGCACTTGGCAACCAGTGTATCAAACTTAGAAGTAAGAAGACTTCCATTTCATTTGGGAGTAATGGTTTGTTCATTTGTTGCTGCAGGAAATTCTCCTGCTCTTATGAGTGATTTCTTCTGTACTTGTAATGCCTTATCTATGCTGACGGCTCCTGCAGGAGTTTGCAAGCACTTATGAAGTTGTTTCACCTGTCATATTTTGTGTGTACTTCTGCATAAATCAGACTATGCTCTGCTCTGTGACCCGACCCTAATCTGAAGTGAACTTGCTCTTCATTGGGAAAGTGAAGATGCAGAGGCCTTAGTCCTCTGAAGTAATGTTCATGGTTTCTTATCACCAGGTTTGTGGTGGCCCACGATGCTACTACATGTAACCCAACCCTTCTAACCTGCATTCGTGAGTGACATGAAACTGGTGTTTTCATCAGAGAGTACCTATAAGTGATTGAATATCACTAGCTTGTTGTGGTGGTTTAGCAGTTAGCTGTCCGNCCGCCCCCGCCCACCTTTTATAAACCCCAGCTAAAACTCAGCACACTGGAAGTTAATAAATGAAGCTTTATATTTACAGCAATGCACAATATACAAGCAGATATTTACAAGATATAACAAATATTTACAGATATATACAGTGAAAATGTAATATAGACACCATACCCCTCCTGGAGACAAAAATCCCCAAGAGAGGGTAACCAAAACCCCCCTACGACCTTTCCCCCCTTCCCCAGCCTTATCTCACCACCTATTTATGCTGCAGATAAGCTGAAGATCGGTCAGAGATTAGTAATAGGAAGGAGTTAGTAGTTTTTAGTGATTTTATTCTGAATTAGCCAAAAGACAGAGAGACAAAGGAGACAGAGCAGCCGGAGGCAGCACAGACAGAAGCAGACTGTTAATCTCATTGTTTTGAGAACATCTCTTAAAACAACTTTTTTTCTTCTCAGTAAAACTTGGTGAAGTGACACACACTGTGTTTAACTCTCTCTCAGCCAATAGTCTAATTTCTCACTCAAATTCTCCAGTTAGCTCAAACCAACACAAATAACCCAGGATAGGATGCAGAAAGCTGGAAGTTGATAAATGAAGCTTTATATTTACAGCTATGCACAATATACAAGCAGATATTTACAATGTATAACAGATATTTACAGATATATACAGTGCAAAGGTAATACAGAAACACCACATCCCTCCCAGAGATCAAAATCCTTAAGACTGGTTTCTAACCACCCCTACCACCTTTCCCCCCCTTCCCCAATCCTATCTCATCATCTGTTGATGCAACAGATAGGCAAAGGTAGATTGGCCAGGGGGATTAGCAGTAGAAAAGAAGTTAGTGGAATTATTAAGAATCAGCCACAAAAGGCAGGGTCAAAGGAGCCATGCAAGAGAAGCAGCCACAGCCCAGAGAGGCCTGAAGCGGTCTCGCTTATCTATATTTGGGTTACAACTCTTAAAACATTTTTTTTTCTTTCTCATTAGAGCTCTGAGTGGAGTAGCATCATCTGTTTTCCTCTCTCAGCCTATAGCCTAATTTTTAATCCAAATCCTCCAATTAGTTCAAACTAGCACACTTGTTTTGCTGATTAAACTCTCATCCGTTAAAAAAAACCCCACAAACCAATAAAAATAATAAGATTTTTTAAAAATTATTTTTTTTTGCCTTCAGAGAAATTCCCTAAGTGTCCAGGTAGATAGTAAAGTGACAAACAACTTTGAAGATAACATTAGATAAATATTTAGTGCTTTTAACCCTCAATGCTTCAGACAGATGAAGTAGCAGATGGTTTTCATGTGAAGCTTTGTCCACTGCTGGCTTGCAAGTACTTGTTCTGGCCCTTTGTGACACTTCTCAACACAAGGAAACCTAGGAAGGCAATATGGTAGTGTACAAGCAGTACAGGATTTCATCACAGAATCACAGCAATATGAGGCACCTCCAAAGGTCATCTAGTCCAATCCCCTCTGCAGTCAGCAGGGACATCCTCATCTATATCAGGTTGCTCAAGCCCTGTCGAGCCTCGCCTTCTCCAGGGATGGGAACCCAACCACCTCCCTGGACAACCTGTTTCTGTGTTCCACCACTCTCGTTGTAAAGAACCTACTCCTAACATTCAATCTGAACCTGCTCTTCTCTAGTCTGAAGCCATTGCCTTCATCCTATCACTGCAGGCCTTTTTAAACAGTCTCTCTGCAGCCTTCTTGTAGCCTCATTCAGGTACTGGAAAGTAATTATTAGGTCTCCCCAAAGCCTTCTCTTCTCCAGGCTGAACAACCTCAGCTCTCTCAGCCTGTCCTCATAGCAGAGCTGCTCCAACCCCCTGATTATTTTTGTGGCCCTCTTCCAGACCTACACCATCAGGTTCATGTCTTTCCTGTATTGAAGGCTCCAGAGCTGGACACAGTACTCCAGATGAGGTCTCACCAGAGCATAGCAAAGTGGCAGAATCTTCTCTCCTTATCTACTGGCAATGCATCTTTTGATGCAGCCCAGGCTGCTATTGACCTTCTGGGCTGCAAGCTCACACTATCTGCTCATGTATATATTCTTGTCCATCAGCACCCCGAACTCCTTTCCCACAAGGCTGTTTTCTATCACTTCATTCCCCAGCCTGTATTGATAACAAGGATTGTTCTGGATTGTTTTCTTGACTTTAGCCAAACATCAAAGCTAAGGTCAGTAGTTGGTCACCAAGAAATAACTATAGCTCTGATTTTGGTGTTAGCCCTGAAATAACTTCTTGCAGCTTCTTCTAAACATTGTTCAGGATGTATCTTCTAGTTGTCTCCTCTCTAGAGCCTGTTAAGTCTCACCCTGGGGTAATCCTGCACAGTGGTAGTGCTGCTGAAACAGCCTAATGTAAAGCTAATTAACTTCTGGTGCTGGGAACATCCAGTAGCAGATTTGATTTCCCCAGGAGAAAATTGCAAAGGTCTGTTGCTGGACGATTAGGTGGAAAATACTACACCTTACATAAACACCTGTCTTGTAGAATTTAAGAACTGTGTGATTATCCTGTTGCATTGTTGAAAGCACACTTCTAGGTCAGAAACTCAACATAAGCTGTCGGTGTCCATGCACAGCCCAGAAAGCCAACAGGGTCCTGGGTTCCATCAAAAGAAATGTGGCCAGCAGGGCCAGGGAGGGGATTCTCCCTCTCTACTCCACTGTAGTGAGATTCCACCTGGAGTAGTGTCCAGTACTTGAGGCCCTATTACAAGGGAATGCTGAAACATGTCCAGAGAAGGGTTGCAAGGATGATCAGACGGCTGGAACTTCTCTGCTGTGAGGACAGGCTGAGAGATTTGGGGCTGTTAAGTCTGCAAGGCTTCGAGGGAATCTTATTGCAGGCTTCCAATATCTGAAGGAGGCTACAAGAAAGCTGCTGAGGGATTTTTTGGGGTGTCAAGTCTTGATAGGACTGGGGTGAATGGATCCAAGCAAGAGGAGGTGAGATTCAGTTGGGATGTTAGAAAGAAGTTCTTCACCATGAGGGTGGTGAGACACTGGAACAGGTTGCCCAGGAAGGTGGTTTCCACTCCATTCCTGGATGTTTTTAAGACCACGCTGTCTGTGTCTCTGGGCATCTGATCTAGTGTGAGGTGTTCCTGCTCATGGCTGCAGGTTTGGAACTGGATGATTGTTGAGGTCCCTTCCAATCCTGACAATTCTAGGATTGTTGGGTGTGGAGGGAGACTGATGCTAAACTTTACTTCCATATTGTAGATATGGTGGCTTTTAAAAATGAACGTTATAACAATGACACCTTATGAGACAGAAATGCTTAGAAGAGGCTTGAATGCTGTAATTTATTTTTAACATGGTCAGATCTCTACATTTTTTTCTAATAAATTGTTATATAAAACATTCTGGATTTTGAAAAATTGTAGTAGGTTTGACAAGCACTTGACTGACATCAGGTTGATTAAATAGCATTTCCTCTGACAACCCCAGTGAGACCTCCTACTCACAATACGTGCATGAGCTAATTGAATCCTTTTTTAAAACTGCTTTGGCGTTTCAAATTATAAAAGTTACACCAGACCCCCTCCCTCATTTCTCCCACACAGCTCAAATTTACTTTCTAATGGCACCTTTTGGCATGCCACATAAGTAACATCAGAGCTTTTGCTAAATGCATTGGGCTATTTCTCCTGTGTTCTTAATGAGAAATATGTAAATTCAGGTTAGTAGTTGTTGTTAGAGGTTTCTTCCTGTTGCCTTTTTTTGAAGGGGAAACTGAGTTCAAGAAAAGAATCACAGAACTGTCAGAGTTGGAAGGGACTTTAACAATCAAGTTCCAAGCGACCTGCTATGGGCAGGGAGATCTCACACCAGATCAGGTTGCTCAGAGCCACAACCAGCCTGGCCTTGAAAACATCCAGAAATGAGGATTCCACCACTTCCTTGGCAACCTGTTCCAGAGTCTCACCACCCTTATGGTGAAGAAATCTTCCTGACATCCAATCTAGATTTGCTTCATTCCCCCTAGTCCTATCACTGCTGACATGCTAGAATGTCCCTCAGCAGCTTTCTTGTAGCCCCTTCAGATACTCGAAGGCCACAATAAGGTCTCCTCAGAGCCTTCTCTTCTCTAGACTGAACAACCCCAATTCTTGGCTACAAGGGCACATTTCTGTCCCATGGTCTGCCTGCATCTTCTGGATGCTGATGAGAGGCTGAAGGAGGGACACTTCTTTTGGATTGTTCAGGCAGTAATGGGTGTGTGTAATGATTTCTGCTTTACACTCGTATTTGCTATTTTTGATGAGCATCTTGTACTTTGAAGGCATCTGTCTTAGTCAAAAGCTCATCTGGCCAGCAGGGCAAGGGAGGTGATTCTCCCCCTTTACTCTGCTCTCGTCAGACCCTACCTGGAGTACTGTGTGCAGTTCTGGAGCCCCCAGCACAGGAAAGACGTGGAGCTGCTGGAGAGAGTCCAGAGGAGGGCCACGAAGATGATCAGAGGGATGGAGCACCTCTGCTATGAGGACAGGCTGAGAGAGTTGAGACTTTTCAGCCTGGAGAAGAGAAGGCTTCAAGGAGACCTTATAGCAACCTTCCAGTATCTGAATGGGGCCCACAGGAGGGCTGGGGAGGGACTGTTCACAAGGTCTTGTAATGACAGGATGAGGGGTAATGGGTTCAAACTAGCAGAGGGGAGATTTAAACGGGATGTTAGGAGAAAGTTCTTCACAGTGAGGGTGATGAGACACTAGAACAGGTTGCCCGGGGAGGTTGTGTCTGCTCCCTCCCTGGATGTATTCAAGGCCATGCTGGATGAGGTCTTGAGTGTCCTGATCTAGTGGGAGGTGTCCCTGCCTATGGCGGGGAGTTGGAACTGGATGATCTTTGAGGTCTCTTCCAACCTAAACCATTCTATGATTCTATGATTCTACAATCACGACAGGCACCTTCTGGAAGTCTCTAAATATCTGATGTCAGCCACTTGTAAATGTGATTTCTGATGCTTTTTGCCCCATATGGATATAGCTAGAGCAGAACCAAGTATTCTACCATAGGCTCTATCAACAGAGTTTAGCCCCATAAATGCAATAGATATTATGCACTTGTGGCCAGAACGGCCAGTGCCATTCTGGGGTGTATTAGAAGGGGTGTGGCTAGTAAAATCATAGAATCAGACAGGGTTGGAAGGGATCACAAGGTCTAGTTCCAACCCCCTACCATAGGCAGGGACACCCTACTCTAGATCAGGCTGGACAGAGTCCCATCCATCCTGGCCTTAAACACCTCCAGGGATATGGCCCCACACAAACCCTGGGAAACCCATTCCAGGGCCTCACCACCCTCCTCCTCACATCCAGTCTGAATCTCCTCACATCCAGCTTTGCTCCATTCCCACTAGTCCTATCACTACCTGATAGACTAAGAAGTCCCTCCCCAGCTTTTCTGTAGGCCCCTTACAGATACTGGAAGGCCACAATAAGGTCACCTGGGGGCCTCCTCTACTCCAGACTGAACAGCCCCAACTCTTTCAGTCTGCCCTCATAGCAGAGGTGCTCCAGCCCTCTGATCAGCCTTGTGGGCTTTCTCTGGACACACTCCAGCATGTCCATATCCATCTTGTCCCAGGAGCTCCAAAACTGGATGCAGTACTCCAGGTGGGGTCTCAGCAGAGTGGAGTAGAGGGAGAGAATCACCTCTCTGGACCTGCTGGCCACACTTCTCCAGATGCAGCCCAGGATCCGGTTGGCTTTCTGGGCTACAAGTGCATACTGCTGGCTCATGTTGAGCTTCTCATCCACCAGCACCCCCAAGTCCCTCTCCACACGGCTGCTCTCCAGCCAGTTACTACCCAACTTGTATTTGTGCTTGGGATTTCCTCGACCCAGATGCAGGACCTTGCACTTGGCCTTGTTGAACCTCATGAGGTTGGCTTGTGCCCTCCAGCGTGTTTGCTGTACAACACAGCTTGGTGACATCAGCAAATTTGCTGAGGGTGCACTCAGTGCCTTTGTCCATGCTGCCCTCAAAGATGTTGAACAAGACTAGTCCTAGAACTGATCCCTAAGGGACTCCGCTTGTCACTCTTCTGCACTTGGACATGGACCCATTGAGAGCCACTCCTTCAGTGCGGCCATCAAGCCAGTTCTTTATCCGTCTGGTGGTCCATTCATCAAACCCATGTTTCACCATCCTGGAGCCCAGGATGTGGTGCGGGACAGTGTCAAAGGCTTTGCTCAGGTCCAGGTCAATGACATCAGTTGCTCATCCCTCATCTATTAATGTTGTGACCTGTTCATAGAAGTCCACCAGGTTTGTCAGGCAGGATCTGTCCTTGATGAAGGCATGCTGATTATACCCAATCACCTTTTCACTGTTCTCCTGTCTCAGTAGTGCCTCTGGGAGGATCTGCTCCATGATCTTACCAAGCACAGAGGTGAGACTGGCCTGTAGTTCCTTGGTTCCTCCTTCCTACCCTTTTTGAAAATGGGAGTTATGTTTCCCATTTTCCAGTCAGTGGGGACTTAACCAGACTGCCAGGACTTTTGGAATATGATAGAGAGGAGTTTAGCAACCTCATCTTCCAGTTGTCTCAGTATCCATGGGTGTATTCCATCAGGTCCCGTGGACTTGAACACTTTCAGGTTCTTCAGGTGATCACGAAACTGATCTTGACTTATGATGAGCAGTTCTTCCTTTCAGTCCCTGCCATTATCTTCCATGACTCCAGGAGTGTGGCTGGAATCCTTTGCATTGAAGACTCAGGTAAATAAATCATTGAGAACCTCAGCCTTTTCTATGTCACTAGTGACCATTTCACCTGTTTCCTTTCTGAGGGGGCCCACACCTTCCCTAGTCTTCTTTTTACCATTAATATATCTGTAGAAAGTCTTGGTGTTCCTTTTGACATCCCTGGCTAGATTCAATTCAAACTGTGCTTTGGCTTTCCTAACCAGATCTCTAGCTGCTCAGGCAGCTTCCTTATATACTCTCCATTCTAACTGTCCATTCTTCCACTCCTTGCAGAGCTTCTTTCTGTGTGACAGCATGTCCAGGTGCTCCTTGCTCAGCCAAGCAGGCCTCCTGGCATTGTTCCCTGCTTTCCTCTTTGTTGGTATACTTTGCTCGTGGACACAGAGGAGGTGATTCTTGAATACTGACCAGCTGTCCTGGGCCCTTCTTCCCTCCGGGGCTTCATCCCATGATACTTTGGCCAGCAGATCCCTGAAGTGATCAAATTCTGCATGCCTAACATCTAGGGTCGTAAGCTTAGAAAACATCCTCCTGGTTGTCCTGAGAATGTTAATTCCAACTGTTTCATGGTCACTGCAGCCAAGGTTGTCCCTGAGCCTCACATTGGTCACCAGCCCTTCCCTGTTGGTGAGAACAAGGTCCAGCATAGCACCTTTTCTTGTTGGTTCCTCTATCATTTGGAGGAGAAAGTTGTCATCTACATAATCCAGGAACATCCTGGGTTGCTGATGCCTTGCTGTGTTGTCCTTCCAGCAGATGTCAGGGTGATTGAAATCCCCCATGAGGACCAGGGCTTGTGACCTGGAGGCCACTTCTATTTGCCTGTGAAGGGCCTCATCTGCTTGGTTTTGCTGGTCAGGTGGCCTGTAGCAGACCCCTACAGTAACATCACCCTCTCCTGTCTTCCCTTTAATTTTAACCCATACACTCTCAACCAGCTCATCATCCTTGCCCAGGTGGAACTCCACTGATTCTAGCTGGTCACTGATGTAGAGGGCAATGCCTCCTCCTCTCCTTCCCTGCCTGCGGTTCCTGAAGAGCTTGTACCCATCTATCCCTACATTTCACTCATGCCAGCAAGTTTCAGTAATAGCCACTATGTCATGGCATCCCTGCAGCACAGTGGCCCTTAGTTCATCCTGTTTGTTGCCCAAGCTCTGTGTATTTGCATAGAGGCACTTCAGCTGGGCTGGCCCTGTCCTCCTTGTGTGCCAGTTCCCCTTGATTTCTTCAGCTTGTCCTGGTACATCATCCCTGGCTTGCCTCAGGGCAGCAAGTTCAGGGCACTCATCAGCTCTCAGGCCCTCTGCCTCTGGTGAGCTACTCCACCATTTGTCATCAGCCAGCAGCAGATTATTAACCCCTTCCCCCTTCAAATCTTATTTAAAGCCCCATCAATGAGCCCTGCCAATTCCTGCCTTACGATCCTTTTCCTCCTTTCGACCAGTGCCTCCCATTAGTTATTTGCTGCTCTGGTGCCTTGTAAACCGAGCCATGATTGTAGAATACAAACCCCTGTTGATGACACCAGGCCCAGAGCCATGAATTGAGCTGTTGGCTCTTCCTAAATGTTCCCTCGTCCATCGCTGATGTTAGCGGAATAGAGGAGAACACAATCTGAGCTCCTGATCCCTTTAGCCCTAAAGTCCTGAAGTCTCTTTTAATTGATTATGAGCCTCTCATTCTTGCATTCTCACAACCCACTTGAAAGATCAGAAGTGGGTAGTAGTCTGAAGGACTCAGGAGGTTGGGAATTTTACCTACAATGTCCCTTACCTGGGCACCAGGGAGGCTTCAGACCTCTCTATGAAGTGGATTTGATCTGCATATTGGGCCCGCTGCTCCCTTCAGTATGGAGTCTCCTATAACAATGACCCTTTGAGGCTTCTTTCTAGAATGGGTTTTGATGGCTGGCCTTACACAACCTATCTTTGGTGCAGTTTCTGGGCTTTCTGTGATCTATTCTTCCTGCAGAGCCACATACCTATTCTGCAAGTTCACTCTTGGTAGTGTGCTTCCTAAAGTAGCATGCTTTCTCCATTTGCTTTTGTTCCGTCAGGTGGAGACCTGTTCCCATTTACCCTGCTCTTGCGGGTTACTGCATGGAGGCTGAGAGACTTGCTGATGGGAGGATACTGGGCCCCCTGCTGCACTAGGAGTTAACCCTAGTTCAGGTTCTGTAGAAAGTAGGTTATGAAAATAGTCAATTTCCCTTTCTCAGTCTCTTATAGTTCTTAGTCTCTGTACCTCTTCTTTTAGTTCAGCCACCATGTTCCTCAGGTCACTTATCTGCTCACACCTAACACAGGCGTTGTCCCTGCTGTCCTTCATATCAAGTGCCTAGCTTCAGTACTCGACAACCAGCTGCCTGAACATCTGCATGCTTGTGTGTGGTCTCTGTTTGGGTGCCCACTGTTTTTCTACTAGCCTTTGTCTGAGCCTGCTTCATTTCATCCTTTGTCTGTGTTCCCATCTCCGTCTTAGCTGGCACAAGGTGTTTCCCCTTCTTCTGCTGGGTGGAGACCATAATGCTTACCTGTTGTGGTGATACGGTTTATAGGTGATGAGTTGGCTAGGTTTTGGAGGGTTTGGGTTGTGCATTTTTGGTTGTTGTTGTGTGTGGGTTTTTGTTTTGTTTTTTGGGGGTTTTTTCCTCCCCACCCTTCAGGCACTACTTGCCGCATTCCAATGAGCAGGTTCTCCCACCGCTGATCACGTGCTGGAATGAGGGTCTCATGCTAATGGGCTGTTTAAATTTGGTACTGTCCCCTGGCAACACTCCCCCATCTACGTCACTTTCCGAGCAGGCGTGCTGAGGACAGCCCTCGCCAGTCCTGCCCTTTCCCTGGGGTTCCTCTACCCACAGAAATCCCCCAAGGAAACCTGGAAAGCCCAAGCAAAGCAAATCAAAAGCACAGCTCAGCTGGCTGTTACCGAGATTCTCCCACCACTCATCACATACTGGGAGGTCAAGTAGTAGGTTGAGAGAAATTCTTCTGCCCCTCTATTCTGCCCTGGTGAAACCCCATCTGGAGTACTGTGTTCAGATCTAGGCCCCCAGCTCAAGATGATTAAGAGAATGGAACATCTCTCTTATGAGGAGAGGGCTCTTTAGATTGGAGAAGACTGAGAGGTGACCTCATCAATGCTTATAAATATGTAAAAGATGAGGTGCCAGGAGGATGGAGCCAGGTTCTGCTTCGTGATGCCCAATAACAGGACAAGTGGCAACGGGTGGAAGCTGAGGCATAGGACATTTCATTTAAACACAAGAAGGATTTTTTTCCCTGTTGTGGTGGTTTAGAAGTTACCTGCCCCCCCATCCCCCCGCACCCCCCTCATGCCTTTCATATAACCCAGGCTAGGACTCAGAAAGCTGGAAGCTGATAAATGAAGATTTATATCTGCAGCAATGCTCAATATAAGCAAATATTGAAAATGTATAACAGATATTTACAGATATATACAGTGACAAGGTAATACAGAAACACCACACCCCTCCAAGAGATCAAAATCCCTAAGAGGGGTTTTCTAACCACCCCTACCACCTTTCTCCCCTTCCCCAATCTTATCTCACCATCTGTTGATGCAGCAGATAGGCTAAGATAGATCGTCAGGAGGGTCAGCAGTAGGAAAAGAAGTTAGTGGAATTATTGAGAATTAGTGTGCTGGTTTGAACTAATTGGAGAATTTGAGTGAGAAATTAGACTATTGGCTGAGAGAGGAAAACACAGTATGTCACTTCACCCAGAGCTTTACTGAGAAAGGAAAAAAAATGCTTTAAATGTGTAACCCAAACATAGATAACACAGGCTGTTTCAGGCCACTCTGGGCTGCGGCTGCTTCTCTTGCATGGTCTCATTTGTCTCTGCCTTGGTAGCTAATTCTCAGTAATACGACTAACTTCTTTCTTACTGACTACAGGGCTAAAGGATATGACTATAAAGCTAGAGAGTAGCGTGAAAGAACTGAAGGAGGAACTCAAAACTTCCATCTCCAATCTGACACAGGATACCATTCCATCATCATCTGAATGGGTGCATGTTTCTGCTATC
>VWZI01023718.1:80984-99623 GCA_013396835.1 Psilopogon haemacephalus | reverse complement strand
AAATTGGTTAAGTCAGTAAGCAGACATGTATAGCAGTGGGCAATGAGTGTCCCATGACTGCTACACTTTGGTTGAGAGTGAAATAGTTGACAAGGTGAAGGCTCAGTCTTTTCTCAAAGCCTTTGCTTCAAGCTGCTGGTGGATTCAGGCAGATGCCTTTTGAAAGTGGTTTGTAGCATGTTCTTTAACAGGAAGAAAAATTTCTGTGTTCAGAATGAGACTCCAGAGCACAGCTTCTGTCAGTTCCTTTTCTTGGCTTGCTTCCTTCCTCCCTCCCCAGACCAGCTAGCCTATATTTCAGAATCACAGACTTCAGAAACCATCTATTCCAACCTTTGACCTAGCACTGATGATCAGCACTAAACCATGTCCCTCAGATCCAGGTCCACACACCACTTGAACACTCTCAGGGATGACAAGTCCGCCGCTGCCCTTGGCAGATCATGCCAGTGTTTGATAACCCTTTCAGTGAATAATTTTTTCCCAATATCCAGCCTAAACCTCCCTTGGCACAGATTGTAAGCATTTCCTCTAGTCCTGTCATTTGTCATCAAGGAGAAGAGGTTGGTGCCCTCCTCACTCTTACCTCCCTTCAGATAACTGTAGAGAGTGATAAGTTCTCTCCACAGCCTCCTCTTCTCCAAACTGAGCAATCCCAGCTCCCTCAGATGCTCCTCGTAGGTCATATGCTCCAGGCCCTTGCTCTTTTGCTGTAAGGCGGCCTCACTCCAACCCTGAAGCTAAACAATACTTTGTTGGCTCTTGCTTCATTTTGTTGCAGTTTGAAATGAAACATCCTTCCATAAGAGCAAGCAGAATGTGTTTGATACTTTCAAAAAGAAGGAACACTTGCTGGAATGACGGGTTCACAAGCAGGGGAAGGACTGGACCTTCCCTCTTCTACCTATGAGAAACTTCTTTATGGTTTTCTGTTTTTCCATACTTCACATACACAGCATTTTTGTCAAGGGAGTTGTTCAATGATTGTTTTTCTTCATCCCTCTCACCTTTGTTTTCAGTAATTCCCATCCTTTTTATGGCATTGATCTGGGTTGGATGATGTGTGTGCCACTACCAGTCTGATTCCACTGCACGGGATGTATTTGCAAGAGTAGGAGAAGGGCCTGTACTTGCAAGGTGGGAAATGAATTTCAGTTCAAATGAAAAACAAAAGCAGGACTTGAATCATCATAGTTAGGAATTCAAAGTGAAATGCTTCTCTACAAAGCGAGTTAGATTTCCTTTTGTGCTTCTTCTAAAGTCCTGTATACAGATGTGCAGGACAGACGCAGCAGTCCTAGAGGACCTGTGATTTAACATGAATCCTGAGCAGTGACTGCTTGAAAACCAAAAGAAAAATTTAGGGCTAATATAGTTATGGATCTCACTTGGGATATATTTGACATAACTTTTCCACTTGCTTGTTTGTTTGGTTTTTTTTTTTCCCTGCTTTCCCATTGAATAGCTACAAACAACCTACCCCACAATGGTTAGTAAAGCACAGAGCTTGATGCAGCCCTGGTTGGGGTCAAGCACTGCAATTCGAACCTCTCAAGGGCTTTCTCTATGTGTTGCCAATGTACTGGTAAAAATGACTTTAAACTCTTGTCAGCGCGGTTACTGGTGCATGCATCACAGTCCCACTCAAATAAACCTGTCACAACACAGAGTCAGCAGCTAGAGAAGAGTACAAGGGCAGGCCTCTAGCTTTTCATTCGAGCATCACTAAACGTGCACAGAGTGCCCAATTATTTCAGCATTATTGAGCAAGCCTACAGCAGGACCCAAGCCTTGCTACATTAGATTTTCTTTAGTAATTTGCTTAAGTACCGCTGAGGACACTTAAAGGGCTTAAAACGGTGACTGTAACCAGTTTCCTTTTCTGGATTGTTAATTCAGATTTTCTCTTTCAAATTAACTCTCACTGCGTGCTGTGCAGTAGCACTGGGAGAACTGTTTAACACTAATTTTCTCAATTTTCAGGCTTTTTTTTTTTTTTTTCTTTCTGTCTAGTTACATATTTTGATTGTGCATGTGGTATATTTCTGCTAGGAAAAGTAAGATGTGATACTTTGGGTGGAGATACAAAAATTTCATCAAAACTGTAAAATTCCTTTTCTTCATTGTTTGATTTTTGGTTGTGGGTTGGGGGTTTTTGTTGTTGGTTGTTTTGGTTTTTTTCGAGTTTATTTTTTGTGTGTATCTTTTAATTCAGCCTGAATTTTTTTGTGTTGTGTCCAAACATATGAACATTTTTTAAACACCAAGCCATTTGTGAGAGTTGATACCTGGATCAGTCAGTTGAGTTGTCTTAGCTGATTAATCACATTTGATGTACAGGCTCAATCAGAGGACTCCTAGCTTGCTGAGCCAATTCAATATCTGTGTGTCATTTTTCACAGCAGCAACAACTCCAGGCCCAGCATTTGTCACATGGACATGGTCTTCCTGTGCCACTCACTCCACACCCCTCAGGCTTGCAGCCTCCGACCATCCCACCCATTGGCAGCAGTGCTGGTCTCCTGGCACTGTCCAGTGCACTGGGGGGCCAGTCCCACCTCCCAGTTAAAGATGAGAAGAAACACCATGATAACGATCACCAAAGAGGTATGTGCTGCCAGATTGGTATGTGCCTTTGTTTTAGTTCTCTTCTTTTTCTCTTGTTTTAAAACACTCTTTAAAAGAATAAAAGAAAAAAAAAATCACAAGAACTAGCTAACCACTTTGGTGCTTTCCACCTAGCTGTAGCCGGAAATTGTATGCAAGTGTAGAAATCCAATTTTATAAGTCTGTAATGGCTGTACAGTATTAATAATTAACTGTACAGAAAAGTTAACATCTGTGCTATTTATTATTTAACAGGCATTAGAATTCTGAGTAAGATAAATGTATAATTTTATGTAAACTAACCAGTACTTATTCTGTCCTTCTCCTGACTCCTCATCTCCTGGCACTGTTTCCTCCCCTCCTTGTGTACGGGGGCTGCTCTGCCTGCAGACAGAGACTCCATCAAGGTAAGACTCCATTTCATAGGTATAAGGGGTGACTCAAAAGAGCTGTATGCTTCATTTTTCTGAAGTGTGGTCCAAAATGATGGAAAGAGTCACAAAGAGAAACAGGATTGTGGCATTCATGTTGATTAGTGGAACGTTGTATATATTGTGTATCACACTTAGAAAGCAGCTGATAGGTACCTGGGTTTGCAGGTAGTGTGTTGGCCAGAGGGTTTGATGGAAGAGAATATTGAGGCTGTTCCTGGATATTAGAAAAGGGTTGACTAGTGTCTCTGACCGAGCTTATGGGACAGAAAGAATTAGCCAGTAGTTTTAAGTAGTTTGGAGGTTGTAAGCTGTAGTTGATAGGTCCTAATAATACAGTTACAGAAGAAAAGCTCTTTTGCCCACAGGGGAGGGTTTGGTTACTGTCATCTGTCCTTACCAAAGCAGCTGGAGAGGAGTGATCTGCTGCTCCCTACCTCAAAAAAGGTGGTACTTGTGCTGAGGATCTTCACTTCCTTTTCCAAAATTTAATTTTCAGGCTCAGAGTAACCCCACAGAACACATGTGCACACCGTTCTGTGCATAGTAGTGCGTATAAGTTGAAATAATACACACCTTGCAGCTCATGTAAGTTTGAGCATTCAGCCAATTCAGCAAATGTTGCTGGATTCTTGTCCATAACTGGATAGCCACCAGTGTCCCTCAGAGGCTCCTAGGGATTTTAATGCTGCAAGTGAGGAGGTGTATCTGGCTCTGTCCTCTCCTGGATCTGCCCTCTTACCTCAGTTTCCTTGGTGGTTTGCCTACTGACAGCAGACATCATTGTTGCCAACTATGTATTTACCTGCCTAGCTCTGCATTGCTGAATATAGTTACAGAGTAGATCCTGAGTAGCTAGGACAATTTTCAGAAGCAGAGGATTTAGGACTTTTTAGGTGATTGTGAATGTGAAGTGAAAGATACGCTTCTCTTACAAAGGACAAAACCTATGCCTATGCCTTATTGAACACTTACAATTGATTTTTAAAGTCTTCAGTGGTATTCACGGCATGTATCTTGGATGCATCAGACAAGCTTACTAGGAACTTGCAAGGCTTAACGTTACTGGTGTGCACTACAAGCCCTCAGGAAGTGCAGGGTGCCTAACACAGCCTTTATCCCCACTGAAGACATATCTTGCTGAGGCTGTGGTGCAGGGGACTATGCCTTCACTTTTCTGGCAGCACCAGGTGAGGACATGTTCCACAGCCTTCCCCAGTGCACCATTCTTCCACTGGCAACTGTGCATGTCCCAGTTGAGTGCAGCTGAGTTGATGGTTGTCAGTTTTGCTGTTACCCATATGGCTCTGCATAACAACCAGGAGTTGACAGGAGCTGTCAGTTTTTACTGTGAGCAGCAAAGGAACTGAAGCTGTCTATCTGCCAACATAGGACAACAATGTGTCAGATTACAGTTCAGCTTCTTTTCATAAGGGCTAGAAACTGAGATTATTGCTTTATGTGACAAGACTGGGTGCAGATTAGTGATTATTTCACTAGACCATTTTATTTATTCGTCACCCAAACAAACAAGTAAGGCAGATACCTAAATTCCTCCCTGAAGTAGGAATACAAACCCCAAGGTTTCTTTAGTGAGTTTGCATAGCTGTACAGTTGGAACCACAAGCATTTCACTCAAAAAAAGTGAATGAGAACTGCCAGTATATGCCAATCACTGTTTTTAAACAAAATACATTAGTCATGTTTCTGTAACATGTGTGGGGTGTTGTGGTGTGTATGCTGGCATGAGTATAACAGGGAGTGTTTATTCCAAAAAGGCTGATTTATTCTGGGAATGATTCAAAGGCACTGTTGTTCATGCTGCTTTGAGAGGGAGAAGAGAGCATTGCTACTTTGTGCCAGTTTACTTTGAAATGATAAGTAGATGTGCCTTGCATGATGTTCAGGTTGTGAGTTGGCTTGTATGCAGCATTTTGGGGCTTGCTGCCAGCTTTGCAAGTTGAAATAGTTTGCTAATTTCCTTAAATGTTTTCAGTGATGCCCAGAGTAGCAGTTAGTCACTTGTTTGATCGATCAGTCCTCCCTTAAGTGACTCCTGGTTAAGATAGGCTTTTTATGATTGTCTGCTGTTTGACTTGAGATGGCTTTTGTCAGCCAGAATGTGCTAGTTGCCAGCAGCTGGAGTCTTGTGTGCTTTTATGAAATAATTTATTCATGCAGGATAATGCTCCTTAACATTTAACAGGTAATGAACGTGACATAAATTTCCTTCTTGCTTTAAATTTTTCCCTTTACTCTTCTAATGTGCAAACAGGCAGCTCTGCACTCTAAATAGTAAGTAATTTTTGGCCATCTGTCAAGAGGAAATTTCAATACAAATTTAAATTAATGGTGCCTGAAATTTTTTATAGCTCCTCTAAAAGCCTCTAATGTGCAAAAAATTCGGAGTCTGCTGGTAGTAATTAGTGTAGCATGTAATGAGGATATAGGCAATGTTATACAGCCCCAGTGTAATGTTTTGATATGGTAGCAAAATTTTGATTTATACAAGGTTGTGCCTGGGTTTAATTGTGAGAGACACTTTAAAGTGTTTTCTTGCTGATACAGATTATTAAACAGGGCAGATTTTAGAAGAGCTCATAAAGTGTAAATTTATGCTTTAGTGTATGACTCAGATAACGATGGTACCATACCCACTTCTGCAAAGGAGGTTTGCCTGCAGTGTCCTGTTCCTTGCTATCTTTCCCAGTGCCTTAGATGTGCTGGATAGTTACTTTTATGAAACTTGCTGCCTCTTACTGTGCTAGTGCTAACTCTCCTCCTGGTTCAGGACTAGGAAAAGGCAGTTTGCATCACTTGTAAATGTGAGATTTTCCACCTGATAAGCCAGACTGGGCACACATCCTTCCTTGGCACCTTCCTGGAATGAGCAATTCACTGCTGAAACAGAGTAGTCACCTTCCAGATAACACAAGATTGTTCAGGGGCTATTCCTAAATAATAGATAAGCATGAGCTCAGCAAACTCTGTCGAGAAGGTTGGATTTGGAAGCTCTTTCATATCGTGTTGGATCCAGTCCTACAAATTCTTTGCAAAGTCTGAAGTGTGGGAAAACTCTAGATGTGGTAAACTGGGTCATGAGAGCGCACTTTGTGCAGCAGCAAGGCTTCAGAGCAGACAAAAGGAAGGGAAGGGTGGCAAGTGCCAGGGCTGTGCTGTAAAGTGCAGCCCTGGCTTAAGGGCTCTGAGAGCACATAATGTGTTTAGACAGAAAGACAAACAGCTCTGCAGTTAACTGAGCAGCTTTTCACGAAGGTCTTGATATGTCTGCTTTTCAAAGCAGTAAAACTTCTGTTAAATAAACCCCAACACTCCGCAACAATAATAACAACAATAAAAACAAACAAAAACTCCACAAAGACAAAAAAAACCCCAACAAAAACAACCCAGGATTTTTCTGCAGTGGATTCTTTCATGCTAATTGCACCTCTTGCAAGAACTGTTGATACAGGAGGCATATTCTTCTTCCTAGGCTTAGTACCGTGTCTGGGACAAATACAAGAAAAGTTTCTCTGGTCCCTAACAAATTCTGTAAAACATACCCTTGTGACAATGCCAAGAAAGCACTTTGTGAGCAAAATTGCCACCTGGCAGAAAACAGTTTGACTCTATCAGTTTCTTCCTGTAGCTCTTAGTGCAGCAGCTGCAATGAAGGACCTCCCCAGATGCTCTGTGGATTGTGGGCCTGCTTAGAGGTAGCCAGGATGTCCCTGAGCAGGTTATTGAGGAATTCAAGTCTTCTGAATCGCCACCTTGTGCAGGATTCAAGTTGTGCAACCTTTTACCACATCTATTGCCTTTCTTTTGCTCATGTTTTTGGTTGTTGTTGGGTTTTTGTTGTTGTTGTTGCTGTTTTGTTTGTTCTATTTTGGTTTTCACTTGAATTATTTGGAGCAGAGACTACACTTATGCTAAGATTTGCTAATGTGGTGGAGTCTTTGCTCGTTTCAATGCTGGAGGCTACTGTTTGAGCAGCAACAAGTGTCAATAATTAAAAGCTACAGTCTTGTGGCAGGAATAAAAGTGTGTTTGAGGTTCCTCCAGAGATGAAAAAGGTGTTTTAAATTGAAGGATCTGAACTAACATGACAAATGCAGGTTAGGGGTGAATTTCTATTCAGCTTGTTAGTGAACTAGCCGAAGTCTGTCAGGGTAGATTGAAGCGGGTTAAGCAGTAAGATTACTTTTGCCTTAATCTGTGTGAAGGCTAATTAATTACACCTGTCATATACAGGGAAATTGAACAAGTGAGATTTCCATGTCCCATTTACATTTTTGGTGATGGATACTCCAGTGCTTCTCAGTTTAGCTTCTTCAGCTGTTAGCCACTATGAAGTGTTTAGACCTCTGTTCATTTTGCCTGTAAGTGAGAGCATGCTGCTTACTCCTGCTGCTATGATTTGATACTTCTTAAAAAGAAAAAAGTTGTACGAGTGTCATGCTTTTCTAGAAAGAGCAAGATAGTTTGCAATTAAAATGCTCAGACTTCTTGTTTTGCTGGTAAAGGAATACAACATTAACTACCATGAGGTACTACTGTGGACTTCATCTTGTCAGGGATCTTTTAAATGATACTTCCTCCAGTGGTGTGAGTGTCGCATCCAGTATGTGTTTGCATCCAGTATGTGTTTAACAAGCCAAAGAAATCTAGCTATCTTTTGCATTCCTAAAGAAATTTGCAGAATTTATTTCTTGATTGGTTTGTTATTTTGCAACTTTAATACCAGTCATCTGACAAATACTTCACAGGCTTGTTAAAATCCAAATGTTTCACATTCATGTCATGGATTCTGCTCCTAACTTTCTCCCTTTGGAAAAGAGGAGTTGCATGTATTTTGCCTTCTGTAATGATGAAGTCTTACTTTTAAGCTGAGCATATTTCAACTAAAGTTTACTCCACAAGAGTTGTGTTTTCAATCTTTATGAGTGCTTTGGGAGTAGCATTATCAAAATATAATGAGCAACTTCTGCTCGCTTCTGATACAGTGATTTTTTTCAGTGTTAATTGATATATGCCTCAGGATGAGTAAGCTGTGCTGAATGTAACAGGTGCCCTAATTCCAGAAAATGTGTTGTAATTGTTTATTTGTGGAACAGATGAATAAATATCTGTGGGGCATAACTGGTCCTCAGGTGGTGAATGTGAATGGATTAATGATGTGATGGGGTGAGACGTGCTTGTTTGTTGCAGTCTTGTCCAGTAACTGTCTGCTGAAGCAGAACAAATACTAATTAGCAGGGTCCTGTTTGTTGTCTCAGTATGTACTATGGAGCTGAGGTTTTGGCACTGTGGGTTGGTGGTTTTTTCTAATAACCTTTTCATGGCTAGATTTGTAGCATGTCATTCAAGCCCTGTAGTTTTTAGCAGATTTTTTAGCAGTTTAGCAGAAACTGAAAATCAGGTCTGTACCTCCCTGGTACGTTTTTTTTCTTCTTTACCCCACCCCCATCCTGAGTTTTAAATGTATTTCATTTAGTATCACATCATTTGCCTTTTTAATGAGGAAATACTGGAATTTTAGATTATTTGTATGAAAATAACAGCATATACTCTAGCATCAAAGGATTAGCTGCTTCTGCCACTTGTGATGGCTTCACATGCTTTACCAAATAGCTTTTCTCCTGCTTCTGTGTATTTAACTGTACACTGGCCTCTTACCTTGCCACAGGCTGATTCTTCCTCAGTGGTGTGCCTGTGTTTGAACAAACTCTTGCAGTGCTTCTTACTGTCAAACTTCTATTTTGCTACATAGTGATTTAAGGCAACTCCAGTGTTCTCCCCCCAGGTGCTCTCTGCAGGGGCTGTAATTTCTAACCTGAGCTGTCATGTATAATTATTTCCATGACAACAGACTGTGATGTTGAGAACACAGGAGTAGGACTTCATGTCATAGAGTAGGAAGAGGAAGTTTGCAGGAATGAGGTGGTGGGTGGAAAGGTCTTCTCCGGTGTAAAGGCTTTGACAATGCAATAGCTGAGGGGAAAGAAGAGAGGAAAGGAATTTGTTTATTATCTCTTCTGAATTTCACCTCGTTTTAAGTATGCAGTTGCTTTGAGTGCTGCACTGGTTGACTCAGGTTGAATCTGTTAGGAATGGAGAACATGGTGCAGATTGGGATAAATAGTTCTTAGTCAAAGTCACGAGAGAAAATAAGCAGTACTTAACCATGTTTTTGTTGAAGCAGGACACAAACTATGTAGCTGTTATGCCTTATAGATTCTGTTGGCACTTACACTTTTTTTGGTTGTTGCATTGAAAGCTTAGCACTTTGATTTTGAGTTGTCTTTAAATCTCTTAGATTCAGAGTAATTTGAAACATCCTTTACTTTTACGTGAATTTATGGATTCTTTGGCTATGCTGGTTATCAGCTAAAGGGAGGGAAGAAGGACAGATTGCAGATTGGCTTCTGGAATCAACAGCGTGGATGACTTGTTGAAAGTTTCTATCCTCCGGCTCAATCACTGAATATCAGCAGAGGTTAATAGTTTTATTTATATTAGTATTATATATATTTGTGTTGGTCTTCCTGTCTCCTCCTGGGCACCAGGAAAGAGGCAAATGTCTAGTCAAAGTGTTGTCAGTCTTCTAGGTCAATTTTGCAAGCAGTTGAAGGAAAAGAGTAGTCTGATTATTCCCAAGTTACTATGCAAGATTGTTGAGTGTATTGTATATTGCAAAGTTTTAGCTGTACTTTGAGGGAAAAAACAATTAGGCCAGCCAGCAGGAATCAGCCATAGAGGGAAATTTGCAAGAAGGTTATGCTGTCTCACTCATCTCTCCAGTACAGCTCTAATTGAGACGAATAATTAATTAAATATCTAAGGCTCGATTAGCCTATTCTGCATAGCAATTTGAAAAGTTCTGCCTTTTCTTGAGTGACGTTTGGCCTTTTGAAGAACAAAAAATTGGAAATGCTAATGTTTTTCACCCAACTAAAGGAAGAAAATAAAAATGTCTCCATAGCAACAAAGCTTCTTTCTAGATGGTTTCCTAAGATATGCCTGAACCAGAAGCAGATGTCTGATTTGTGAATCTCACCTCCTTCAATGTAAACAAATAACTTCTAGGCAGGTGTTGGAAATAATATGGAAATCCTATTAAGGGGCCCTGGGTTCCTGTCACTCAGGAAGCCCCTGCCACAAAAGGGTTGGTTGTCTGAATAAAAGAGGCAGAGTAAATTCTCGTTAGGCTTTAGCTTTTCCCAGGAAATTATTGTCTCTGCATTCTCTTTCTCCTGCAAGCCTGAATGCAAGCCATTTCTTCTATTGATCTCCTCTGCCACCCTTGCTTTTTTCCGCTCCTGCTGGATTAGCACTTGATGATGATGGTGGTGGTGGCTGCTGATTAGGGCGTTGTGACATTTGTGATTTTAAATCACATCCCTCCACCCCCAACACTGCCTCAGTTGGTGACAGGACAGCTGGAGGAGATGCCTAATGCCAACCTGGAGCAAGGAGAGGAGAAAGATAGGATGAAGGAAAAGTGGATGATGAGAGAAGCAGAGCAGCCAAGTCTGTCCTGTTTGTGTAAATTTACAGATGATGTTATAGCCCTTGGCACTGTGAGACTGAGTGTCATCTGGACATGGGATTTTCCTTTTTCACAGGGATTGCAGCTTTGGAGGGGCTTCCTGGTGGTTTGCATGCCTGGCTTGCTGGCGTCACATGCTGGGATTCAGAATGAGAACATAATTTTTCTCATAATGTTTCAATATTTCTAGGACCTAGTTGGTGGACCTTACTTTTAATAATTATTTTGAAGTTACTGAGACAATGTGTTGTGCCTGCTGTTAGTAGTCTTAGTTTGTGACACTTGTGATACCTTTGCACATGCCAGTGTCACCTTTATCCAGAGACTCTGCTGTGCAGAGACTTGCATTTCCATGGCCTGGTGAACATACTACTTGCAGACTGTGGGTGAAAACTTCAATGCCAGATGGGTAGGAGCAGGCTCCTGAAAGTGCATTTTCTAGGATTTCTAGGCTGGAACTGGAGACTGTGTGTGCTCCCTCCCTGTCTTTGCTTTCCTCAGTGTGCCAAACATGCATAGTGATGCTCTTAATAACACTCAGAGGGTTAAATGTGGATAAACACAAAACAAGGCTTCTGAAAAGCCTGACGATTATCATGCAGCATTTCTCGGACTATAGCCCCCAAGACGCACTTCATAAAGCCAATAAAGTGCGCACTGGTGGTCTCCTGTTGCCCTGGCAACAGACCACAGGGCACTGTGTGTGTGAAAGGCATGAACATCTGCGAATTAATCTTTTTTAGTTTGTTCTTTCCTTGGCACTGGCAGGGCTGTGCTGCCTGGCAGTGATGGCGTCTGAGGTGGAGGGTCCCACAAGGATGCCCCGATGTGTGGCTGAGAGGGTGAACAGCCAGATCCCTTCTAGCAGCCCTTTCCATGGTACAGTGTCTGAGTCTGACAATGCTCATGTTGGGGTGCTGCAAGGTTGTCTCAAAATACTGGGCTTTTCAATTTGTTGTGAAGAAATATATGTGAGAGGAAAATTAAAAGAAGTCCTAGTGTCCACACCACAGTTTACTGGACCTCATTACTCCTGTGTTCTCTCTCACCAGACTGTAGTGGAAAATGAACTTGAGCAGTAGGTGGTTTAATACAAACTGCGAAGCGGAGACAGGTAACAAAAATGAGGCGTGTGGCAGCCAACTCAGCAAGAGGGCCAGCCATGCTATGCTTCAGGTATGCCAAACATGGGGATCGGTGGTTTCCACAACCTCCCTGAGCCTTAGGGTCAGCAGCAGCCCGGCAGTGCCTATATAGGTGTGTGCAGTGGCCCCTGCACAGTACACCGGGGACAGGTTTGTTGTTCAGCTCTAGGTGCTGTGTTAGAAGCAGGCTGTAAGCACAGAGTTTGCCCTGTTGCTCTCCACTGAGTCTCCAGGAGGCCTGTAGGGGGAACAGTGTGTATGTCATATTATCAGTGCATGCTGGATGCAATCAGTGTTTTAATGAAGTATTGGAAGTGAAAGACTGCTTTAATCTGCTAATTGCACTAAGAAGACAGCAGATTGCTCCACATAACTTCTTTCTGAGCTGCAAGCTTATCAAAGAGTACTGAGGTGCTTTTAACTGAGGCATTGCAGACAGTCAGATGGTACTTATTTACATATGAGTATGAGCAGGCACAGCTGTACCTCTGTTTTTCTGCCTCTCAAGAGTTGGCAAATGCAGCTGTGGGAGTTTCCTTGATGTGTAGTTATGAGTAAGTAGGGTGGAGGTGAGGAAAACTGGTTTGTTCCTTTCTTCATTAAACAGGGTGAATGGTCTACCATATTTTCTTCATACAGTGAATATTCTCTGACATATTTCAAGTCAATATATTTTTTGAAAGAGGTGATACAGTATTTTCTTTGTATTAATCTTGCTAAGTCAAAGTAAATAATGCTGATTTTGCTGGTAGTATCTTGCTTTGTCAGATTGGTGTACACTGCAAAGGTACAGTGTAGGTGATGGGAAAAGGGGAAGAAGTGATGTCTTCTGATAACAGCTACTCTCAGAAGAAGGATTGTCTGCAGCGGTACACTGCAGGACTTTGGCACAGAACACACACAACACAAAACGTGACAGCTGCTGCAATGGTCCTTCACTCAGTTTATTTTAATAACAAAGTGGCCTGGCTATATAGAAATCATTGCTTGCACTGAGTAGAAGAAACAGTGTTGATCTAAATAGCATGAAGCTTTGTCTTGTGGTGTTAGAACACCAGACATTAGGACACTGTGGTACTTGGCTTTGAGTAATTACAGCTATGTGTTTATGTCTTGTTTTACCCTGATGCATTTACTTTAACCTTATCTGTTGGCAATGTATTTCTAGCATTCCTAGCTATTTATTTTAAAAATAACAAACTGCAAAAAAAAATTAATATTTTGCTTTTCCTCATATGCTTTAAGAGTTTCGTGCAATGACCTGCAAATACTATTTTATAAAGAACTTTGATGTCCCATACTACAAAATACTGGAGGAACTTAATGTCTGATTAGTGTTAAGATAATCTATTTTAAATCAATTACAGTAAACTTGTGGGGTGAGAGAAACTTTTTTTTTTGTCATTGTCTTGGAGTGCTGTACCTTTCCATGTACTGTATCAGGATGTGCAATTGGCATTGGGTAGCAAAGGCACCCTATATTCAGCTTGAAGGCATACTGTCTAGGTTCAGTTTGGTGCTTTTCCAAAAAGCACTCTTAGGCTCACCATCTAGGTAGCTTAAAAGCTTTATATCACAATGCAGGTATTTAAAAACAGCTAATTATTTAGCAGACCTTCTGTAGGACTTCAGAGGTGCTTCATAAAGGCTATCTGGTGACATCAGCCATGGCAAAGACAAGAGGTGCCATTTTTCAACTTTTCTTCCTGTTCCGGGGATAAGGAAAAAGACACATATTTGTGTGGTATTGATGCTCTTCACTATTCCTTTTAGCATATCTGGAATCCGACTGTGCAGTTTGCAGCTAGGTGCTTTGATTTAGATGGTAACATTAACCGTATCAGTGCTATCTCTCATTTTGGCCAAAAAAGGTTCAGATTCAAAAATGCTTACGCTTGCCTCTAGCTCCTGCTAGGAAAGTAGCAGACAGAAACTCGATGCATTTTTTTTTTTTTCTGTCCTATAATACTTTTTGTCGTGGCTTTGGTCTCCATGGACCCTAAACCATTTTGCAAATATTGCTAATGACTTCAGCATTACTTCTAGTACTGATAAACAAACTTTGCATTTCATATAGCAGTAACTCAAGTTACAATAGTAAATTTAACTGAAGTTTCCCATAAAGTGGAGTAGTGCAAAAATGGGTGATCACAAAGTGACGGAGCTGCAGCTATTTAGTAAAAAAGTGTTTCATAACTGTTTTGGACAGAAGGAGGAAGAAAGCTTCATTTGATTGAAGTGGGCTCTTTATGTTGGCAACACACAACTCTAGACATTGCACTGCAATCACTGCAAAACCACTTGTGCAAACGAAATATGTTACAGATTCTAATTATAAGAAAGAAAAATATGTGTTAGACTTGGTGTGCAGACAGGATTTCTGATACTATTTTTGCTGCCAGGGATTCTCTCTAGATAATTGTTATTGAGCATGCACAAGTGCTATTGTAGATATCAAAAATAAAATACTTCTAATGGTGTTTGATATTGTGCTCTGTACTGCACTACCAATTATCTTGTATGCTGATTGTAGAAAAAATATTTCTTTATATCCAATATTGTTCTTGCTAATCATAAGATTAAATTAAGACAAGCACCACTTGTTATCTATTTTGTCCATTTTCTTGAAGTTTACTTAAAGTTTGAAAATAACATTTTAATACAATGACATGGATATGACAAATGCAGCAAAAAGGAGCAAGAAGACATCTGAAGATGGGCTATTTCTCACAGTGCAGTAAAGTGGTAAAGACTGTAATGCCTAGCACTTGGTTCTATTTCGTATTACTAGTTTGCCCTGCTTTTTGAAAGTGTAAACATTAACCTTCCTGAAATCTCTGGAGAAATGCACTTAAATGTAAAAACACTAAGGTGTCTGATTAAAAGAGACCAAGTGAGCATGGAGGGGAGCAGAAGGAGAGATGAGGGAATAAATGCATGTTTCCTCTCTCCATCCACCTGACTAACTACTGTGCTTATTTTTATCCACATTTCACATATTCTCTGGAGATAACTCTTTTACTACCTGCATTAAAAAAAAAAAAAAGAGGAAGAAAAATTGTAGGCAACAGCCTTGATTATGCTGCATATAGATCAGTCAGATAGCAGACCTATGAGTACCTACCATTTTGATGTTAAAAGCGAATAGTTCTCTCTTCAGTTACACCAGAAGCAAGGTGTAGGAAGCTGTTAATCCTCTGATCTTTCCAAGACCACTGATAACCATTACAGTCTATTATACTGTCAGAATTTGCCTAATGTTTCCTTTTCCCAAGTTGGACATCCGATGGTTCCTCAGAACCTGTTTGAAGAGACGTAATTTAGCAGTTAAGGGGAAAGCTTTGAATAATTCACAAAACAAATGATTGGGCAAGCACTTATCTATTTAACTGAAGTATTCTGTATGTTTGCTGAAGCAGTTAAGCAGGAGAACAGTGTTTCCTTCTCCAAAGGGGTTACAGTGGTAGTATTGACCCACCTAGTTACTGGGTTTCAAGACTGTTGTTGACATTGTTGTAAATGAAAGCAACCTGGACAGGCACTGAGCAGCTGGGCTGGATAATTGTGAAGGATTCACGTTTGTTGCTGTTACCCCAGTGTTTGTAGTGGGTTGTTTGCTTCGACTTTTGTTGAACTGTTGACAAAAGCATTAGATACAAATGGGAGGAAATAAAGTAGTGAGATGCCAGGGAGGCTTGGCAGTAATGATGATTTTTGTTCCCACTTAAATGGGAATTGTGGACACTTACCTGAGTCAGAAGTGTAAAGTGTATTTGGCATTTGTGTGCCTTCCCCTTCACTTTCCCCTTGTTTCTTTACTGCTCAGTAAGTTTTGGTAAGCACAGGTGAGTGAAAATAGAATGGACACAATTTCATCATTGTCGACTCTTCGGCAATGTTTTTATGAAGCTCTTTCTGACTGTGGATGTCTTGCAGAGCAAATCCAGCTCCTGGCATGAAAGGATTAAATATAAGAAAAGAAGGAAAGAAAAAGGAATTAAAGAAAAGGAAGGAATTAATTTGGAAGGAATGGCAGAATTCAGAAAGAAGAAACAATGAGAGAGAGAAAGAAAAGGAGAGCAAGGTAGAAGGGATAGAGTTGAGAAAAGAGAAGATTAAATTGAACAGTATACACTAAGTAGTATAGCCAGCAAAATTGAAGTCATTTAGTGGAACGCTTTTAATTTGGTTTAAACAAAATACTCTTTTGTATATTCAGATGGGAAGTAGCTCAGCTGTTGTGAAGCCAGAAAATTAATGGTATTTTTAGTGAAATAGCAAAAGCATGTCAACAACATAGCTGTGGATGATAATGTTGGCATTTTATTCATGAGAAATTATCAATGCAGGTTACTGGACAACATAGTGTGACTAGAATGATTGAGCGCAGAATGGGAAGCGTCTGTCCTCCTGTAAGATGATTTCATTTTGCATTTAGTCTTTCAGGAAGGGAAGGAGATGAGAGAAAGAAAGCAGTTAAAAATACATGTATAAGATGCTTATCTTGTGGTTTCTGACTCCCAGAGACTAACCTTTTTAGCTCTGTCTGACTCACAGTTTTGTCACTGCTGCGTTTTAGCCAGTTGTTCTTTCTTTTCAATTTTGTTTTGAGGGATGGCATAGAATAAAGGGAGAAGAATAGAATCACATTCTATTCTCTGCTGAAAAGGCAGTTTTGGCCCTGAAGGAGCTGCAGGTTTGTTCTAGCTATCTCTGGCCTGGAGTTTTGTGACCGAGCATTGTTTGCTTGGGACCCTTAATACATTTAGTGTGTTTCTAAATACAATCCTGTAGCAAGGTAGTATATGATCTGGAAGGTCTTACTACTTGGCAGGAGAGATGCTTCGTATTTGTTATTCCAACTATAGTATTCTTGTAGCCACCAACATCAAAATTGTCAGAGGGAAAGTCACAAGTAGAGTTCATGGGCATGAAGATATCACTGATGAAAAAAGACATGGTATTGTATTGCTATCTGAAGACATACAAACGTGTTTCTTGCCTCTGCTGTAGTTCGTGTGCCTAGTGGTATCTGAGGTACTCAGAGGGTTTCAGAGAACTAAAGCTGTCATATACATGTATTTTTTATCACCTGCGTCCATGCAGTTTAAAGTTGTCCTAAAATCAAACAGCATATTAGCAAGGTAATTGTGTTTATGGACCCACTTTGAGCAATCATCTGTGTTTTCCTTACTTCTGTTGTTACAGTTGTCATTTTGTTCCTAGTCCTTCACAATCAGAAAAGAAGGGAAGAACAGTAAGAGACGAGGAGGAAATTGCCTTTTACTGCTGCCATTGGTATGATTTCATTGCTATGAAACATTCAGTGGGGTACTTGTGCCAAACCACAGTCCTGTGTTTTGGCCAGATGTTAAATACTTTTGGATCAAGGCCTAAATTTGTTACTATTCCTAGAATACTAAAAGAAAGTGAAGAAATATCAAGCTATTTCCAGCAAACATGTTGTGGGAGTGCTGGTACTATAAATATAATTTTACACATGATCAATCTCTGAGTTTCTTTTGTGTCCCACTTTGGGGAATACCCTTAACAATTCTACAGGGAGCTAAAGAAATTCTTGTCACAAATTTCAACGCTGAATGAAGGAAAAATAAGAAATGTCTGAAAAGTAGCGACGTAAAGCACAGTCAGGACAAATATATTCTTTGTTCATGTCATCACAGCATTTGGCAAATCCACTTTTGGATCATCTAACTTGTGCAAGAATTCAGAGAAAAAATGTCTTGTAAATATTTTGTGGTATTGTCTGAATACTTTTCAACCAAGCTTGGGTGGTTTTCTGATTTTATGTCAAATGCCCTTTCCCCAGTTCTTGGTCACACAGATTTAACTCTTTAGGCTAATCTGTTTTGCATGCAGATGTGTAAGAAGAGACCCAAGCAGTGTTTTGCCATCAGAAGGAGGTTTCAGGAAGTCAAGACCTGGAAATAGGAAAGTACTTTTTGAAAGAATTTGCATTGAACAATGATTACATTAGCAAGAAGGAGATAGAGAGAAGTGGTGTTCTAATAGTCTGAGATAGGATTGGACTCACCCAAATCATAAAGTGATTATGCACCATAATGCAATGTTTTTTCTCCCTAGTTCGGTTCCAGAGAGTGAGAAAAGTTAAACTGGCCAGGTAGGAATAAGAATAGAGATAGGAGATGTAGCATAGGAAACTGTAAGATAATGAGACCAAAGCAGAAGTATGACAGAGAGGTGGTGCCTTAAATCAGTGGTGCACAAACCAGCACAGAATGTCTTTTTTGGAAACTTGCTGTGAACCAGTGGGCTGCACCTATAGTGCATATGATTTACCTTGGCTTTTAACCAGATAAGCATACACTGTGTTTGTTTTTCTTATTTATGATATGTTGTAAGTGGAAACACTGTAGAGCACAAAGCAAAAAGGTACTGTGTACTTGGTGGGTTATAACAAAAGGAGCGACAGTGGGAAGAATGGCTCTGTGTTTTTTAAATCAAGGGATTTTATCTGACATCTGACCATCTTGCGCCTTCTAAAGTACAGATTTGACTTTGTTAGGCAGCTGGAAGTTTGACTTTGTTCACATTTCTAATATATAATTTGAGAAAATAATTTCAAAGACAAGGTTGCAGTAGCACATTTCCTGGTTAATTTCTGTTACCAATGAGTAATGAACAAGGGGGGGAAAACCCCCAAAACTGTCAGTGAAGAATCACCAGCAATGTTTTCTTCCTGAAATTTTCTTCAGAATATTAGTTAGTTACATCTCAGATGTTGTGGCTTTAGGTTCTTGTGAGTTTAGCTAATGACAGTTTTAATAAGATTATTGCATTTAGTGAAGGATGCATTTGGTAAGGGATAAATCCACTTGGGTTCTAGCCAGTTCTCAGAGACTAGAGGGGCTAGAAGCATCTG
>VWZI01023718.1:28838-70363 GCA_013396835.1 Psilopogon haemacephalus | reverse complement strand
CTTGGACAGATTCACTGTGAAATGGGTCAAGAACTGGCTGGAGGGCCTGGCCCAGAGAGTGGTGGTGAATGGTACCACATCCAGTTTGCAACCAGTCACAAGTGGTATGCTCCAGGGATCAGTGCTGGGCCTGATCCTGTTCAGTATCTTTATTGATGAGCTGCATGAGGGGATTGAGTCCAGCATTGAGTCCAACTTGGTGATGACACCAGGCTAGGAACAGGAGTTGATCTGTTGGAGAGGAGGGGGGCACTGCAGAGGGATCTGGACAGGCTGGATGGGTGGGCAGAGGCCAATGGGATGAGATTTAACAAGCCTAAGTTCAGGGTTCTACACTTTGGCCATAACAAGTGCTACAGGTTGGGGACAGAGTGGCTGGAGAGCAGCCAAGCAGAGAGGGACCTGAGTGTGCTGGTAGGTAGTAGGCTGAACATGAGCCAGCAGTGTGCCCAGGTGGCCAGGAGAGCCAATGGCATCCTGGCCTGTATCAGGAACAGTGTGGCCAACAGGACAAGAGAGGTTATCCTTCCCCTGTATTCGGCACTGGTCAGGCCACATCTTGAGTATTGCGTCCAGTTCTGGTCCCCTCAAATCAAGAGAGATCTTGAGGTACTGAAACATGTCCAGAGAATGGTGACAAAGCTGGTGAGGGGCCTAGATCACAATCCCTATAAGGAGAGGCTGAGGGAGCTGGGGTTGTTTAGCCTGGAGAAGAGGAGGCTCAGGGGTGACATCACTGCTGTCTAAAACTACCTGAAGAGAGGTTGTAGCCAGGTGGGGGTTGGTCTCTTCTCCCAGGCAACCAGCAACAGAACAAGGGGACACATTGTCAGGTTGTGCTGGGGCTGGTATAAGCTGGGTATTAGGAGGAAGTTCTGCACAGAGGGAGTGATTTGCCACTGGAGTGGGCTGCCCAGGGAGATGGTGGTGGTGTAGAAAAGACTGGATAGGGCACTTAGGGCCATGGTCTAGTTGATTGAATAGGGCTGTGTGACAGGTTATCTTGGAGGTCTCTTCCAACCTGGCTGATTCTATGATTCTATGAAAAAGTTACCAGCTTTATCATGTGGGAGGACTTTTCATCCTGTCATCTCTAGCATTTGCTTTTAACAAGCATATAATGCTTGATGTAATTTAATTATCACTTAGTCTGCTTAGACCAGGTCTTCATCTGCAGGAGACAGCACATGGGGTAGCTGGGACTTGCAGAGCTGGGTGGTTTTGCAATTTGAACATACTGATTTCTTCTCTGCCATGTTGTGGTGGTTTGGCAGTTAGCTGCCCCCTCCCCTCCCCCACACACACACTCTTTGAAATAACCCAGGCTAGGACTTAGTCGTCTGGAAGTTAAGGAAGTTACAGCTTTGCACAATATACAAACAGATATTTACAATGTATAACAAATATTTACAGATATATACAGTAAAAAGGTAATACAGAAACACCACACGCCTCCCAGAGATCAAAATCCCTAAGAGGGGTTCCTAACCACCCCTACCACCTTTCCCCCTTCCCCAATCTTTTCTTACCATCTACTTCATACAGCAGATAGGCGAAGGTAGATTGGCCAGGGGGATTAGCAGCAGGAAAAGAAGTTAATGGAATTACTCAGATTCATCTACAAAAGGAGAAAGCCATTCAGGAGCAGCCACAGCCCAGAGTGGTCAGAAATTATCTCAGTTACCTGTATTTGGGTTACAACTCTTAAAACACATTTTTTTTCTTTCTCAGTAAAGCTGTGAGTGAAGTAGCATCATCAGTTTTTTTGGTGTTTTTTTTTTTTTCCCTTTCTCAGCCTATAGTCTAATTTCTCATTCAAATCCTTCAAGTAGTTCAAACCAGCACACATGTTATGGTAAAAATGATCTATGTTAATGCTAGTAACCTCAGTAGAATTTGTGGGCAAAATGGTGATTTACTTCTTTCCTCTTCCTTGTGATTTGAAGTATTAATTATTCCAGATAGTCATCAAGCATGCTGATGTTTGCCATGTTACTGCAGAGAATTTTATAGCTGTGTGAGAGGTTTATATGGCCTTCTTTGTTAATTTAATTTATGCTTGTATGGCACTGGTGTACCCCACAAGGAGCAATGCCTTGCCAATACTGGAGAGGAAAGAGTGTGATCAGATGGGGTGTTCAGGTGAAGGCCAGTGACTAATGGAGTTCCTTGGGGATCTGTTCTGGATCCAGTGCTGTTTAACGTCTCTGTCAGCAGCATGAACTGAGCGCACACTCAGCAAGTTTGCTGATGGCACCAAGCTGTGTGGTCTGCTTGACATGCTGGAGGGAAGGGATGCCATCCAGAAGGATCTTGACAGGCTGGAGAAATCCATCAAGAGGAGGGTGGCCAGCAAATCAAGAGATGTGATTCTTCCCTTTGTTCTGTGAGACTCCACCTCAAATATTGAATCCATTTTTGGTGTCCCTGTCATGAGAAGGGCATACAACTGGTGGAGCAAGTCCAGAGGAGGGCCACAAGGATAATCAAAGAGATTGTGAGGATATGGGTATAGGCTGAGGGAACTAGGGTTGTTCAACCTGGAGAAGACTCTGGGGGATCTTACAGTTGCCTTGCAGTACCTGAAGGGAGCCTACAGGAAAGCTGGAGAGGGATGTTTTGTAAGGGTGTCTAGCAATAGGACTAGGGGGATTGGTTTTAAGATGAGGGAGAGTAGATTTAAACTGGATCTTAGGAAGAAGTTCTTCAGTGTGAAGGTGGTGAGGTTGTCCACAGTAGTTGTGGACGTGTCCCTCCCAATGGCAGGGAAGTTAAAGTAAATTACCGCTTCCAACCTAAGCCATTCTGTGATAGCTTTTCTTTTAGCATTGTGCTTAGTGCTACCCAAAACAAAGACTGAAGCTTAGGAGGCCACATTTTATAACCTAGTGCAAAAGTTGGGTTGGAGGACAAAAAGACCTGTATGCCTCTTAAACAAATTATCTGAACATGCTCAGCTTTTCTATAAATGTATATGCTCAGTTGTTTTTGTCAGCATTTAGTGGTGTATTAAAAAAAAAAAAGATAATTTTGTGTCCAAGCAGCATATGAAAAACAAGTACATTTTGGTAAAGCAAAAACTACATATAACCTACTTTCACCAAAGAGTATTTTTTCCTATGCTGGATTTAATTATGTGAGCAATGTCCATGCTGGTTAGTAGGAAAATGCTATTTTCTGTTAGAAAAACATATTTTATTTTTAAAAAACAGTGGTTTGAAAAGATTTTATAAATTCTAAGAATTATTGAAGTGAGGACCCTGGCCCATTAAGCTGCAGCCTCCCAAGTGATAATGCTGAATCACTTAATTTCTTTAAGTAGCTGTCCTATTCCAGCTTCTTAAAGGTAGCTGTTAGGAGAGCACTGGTCTTTTAATCAAACTGCAGAGCAGAGTCTGGACAGGTGAGCCATGTGCTTCAATGGAGGTTTTCTTGCACAGTCTGCAAATATAGTAAACTCTTTTGGAGCACACAGACTTGAACACTCAGGAGCCAATATGCAGGAGAGTATAGGGTTATAATTAAGAATCCAATATTAGTGGAAAACATAAGGAGAATTACATCCCAGAATTTCTTACTGATGATAGATTCTTACAAGTGTTTATAGGCTGGAAAAGCTATTGCAAACAGTAGTGGGAACTCAGTGTGGGTTACAAATGTTGTGCTTTGCACACTGAAAATAGTAGGTTCTAGGTCCATAGAAAGATCTAGATTGTAGCTCGTTGGCTTCATGACATATCATTATAACTGATCATAAGTTTTATATGTCATCAATAGTGCCAGAAGTCTCATGAAGTCGGAGATCGTAGACTAATAGAATCATTTATGTTGAAAAAAACCTTTAAGATCATTGAGTCCTATTCTTTATGTAGCAGGAGCATTATATGGGAAAAGATTATGGTAGTATAGGCATTTTGACTGACCCTATACAAGGAAAGGAATAGGACAGTGTAAAGTGAGTATATTTATATTTGTGCTGTAGTAATTGAATCTCGAGGCAAAATAATGTTAGTCTGTGATCCTGTGATCTTAGCATACTGGCTGAATTTCAGTTTAGAAATTAGATTCTTCCTGCTGTCAATAGATGAGTTATCTCTGATTCTCTGCTAATGTCAGGTGAGATGCCATAGAGCTGATCTATCTTAGAAGCAATAAAATCATTAAGCAGTGTGCATAACCCCAATACTCAATGCAGTTCTCATCCTTTTTGTGCTAGTGAAAATTAGCTACTCTATCATTCTAGTAGGAAGCTTTAATTTATTACTTTAGTAAGCAGTGAAACCAGAGATTAAAATGGTATCTATAGCACATAGCTAACTAGATTATGAAAAATGAAAGTTTCAAAGTTATGAAAATAAATATTTCTATTTAAATAAGTATGATAGTTTAATTCTTTAGACAACACTCTAATTTGTAGTTTACTGGTGATTATTTTTCTTCGTTTTAAAGTAAATTGCTTTTTGTAGGGTGAAGTTGAAAAAAATTAATTCAATCCACATTACAAGCTACTGCCTTCCAAATAGTAAATGAATACAAATGTTATAGGAGCATACTATCCAAATCCTTTGAAAAATACTATGCTATATTGCTGCAGTAAGCAAATACATTTTTCAAGCCATCAGTTTATTTAATGGTGCATTTCTACTTGGCTTTTATTTTAAGGGCTTCTCTGCCTACTGCAAACTACTGTCTCTGAATGGCTTAACATGTGTTGTCTGTTCAGAGCAGGAAATAAAATGGTTAGTTTGTGCCATTTACTATAATAGGTGGTTAATGATCTGCTTTGAAACAAAATCAGTGAACATATTTTAAAACATATTAATTCAGGATGGGAAATTCTTGTCTACCTATTTTATACTATCTATGAGAGAGGGAGAGGAAGACAGGAGGCTAGTGGAAAAGGCACAGGCTTTTTAAAGCACTAGCATTTTTTTTTTTATATCCACTCAGCATGCTTAGAGAGTAATAGAAAATTACCAATCAAAAATGGGGTTTTTTTGTGACTTCCACCATTCATTAATTCAAACTGCTGTTTTCAAGAACCAGAGATTTTAGAGAAGTTGTAAACCAGTGTCCCAGCAGGAAGAAATGTTATTTCATATGATTTGAGCAGCAACCTCACATTAACTTACGTAATTAAATATTCTTAGTCCTCAACAGAACTTTGTGATGTAGTAAGTTAAGGAAAATATGATTTCAGTAATACCAATACCTTGCACAATGTAAATGCTAATTTCTTGATTTGCATTCCTGATAGTAGCTATAAAGCAAACTATGGGAGTGTACACTGAAAACCTCAAAATCAAACTGCTGAATTGTGCAGTTCCATGAGTAACAACAGATGTCGATAGTGCATGGAGGAAGAACCCCAAAATGTGTTTCTGGTTGAATGGGATGATCTAGAAAACCCACCAGAAAGGACTTATTTTGTTGTTCTTCCTCTCACATCCTTATATAAGGTGGACAGACAAATGGAAACAGGCAGCAGAATTTAAACTGTTAATTACTTTCATCTTTATTCCTGTCATCTCAAGTTCTGCAAAATAGTTTAACACATCCTGCTTACATACAGTCAGCCATCAACTTCAGTGTGAGATAAAGTTTAGCGTATCTTAAATGCTTTCTTGAATTAAGTCCAAAAGCTGATGCTAGGAAAGCAGTCACAGAGAGAACTTTATATCTTTCATTATTTCTTTTCTTGTATATTGTGGTGGTTTTGTCCCAGCTAGGGGCCAAATGCTGTATCATTCCCCCTCTTGAATGGACAGGAGAGAGGGGGAAATATAACAAAGGTCAGTTATAAGATAGAAGCAATTTAATAACAAAAAAAATAAGCAAAAGCAACAGATCGTGTGGAACCAGGAGCAGAGACAGAGATGTTAATCTCTGCTTCCCATCAGCTGGATGATGTTTTGGTCTTGGGAAACAGGTCTCTCTATGCTTGATGATTACTTCTGGAGAACAGATGCCATGGACAAATCTTCCCCTAACTTCCTTCTATTACCTTGTTCTTATATCTGCGCTGACGTCATATGGCATGGAATATCCCTTTGGCCAATCTGGATCACCTGGTTTGGCTGTGTTCTTTCAGCATCAGTTTGTGTCATATTGTCCCCAGTGCACTGTCCTGGTAGCAGTTGGCACATGTTGTTCTTCAACCTGCAGCAACCCCACGACAAAAGTATTCTCTGAAAGGTCAGGCAGGGTACACAGCTTTCTGATCTTCTCTGTATTCACTGTGGCCACATCAAAAACCCACTGATAGCCCTTTGGGTCCTTGAAGTACCCTCTCCTGACGTAATCTTTACCAAGAATACGAGGGACATCTGGGCCAGTCACAATGGGATGCTTTTTCCACTCGTTCTCTGTTAGGCTCACGTCAGCTTGTACTACAGACAGGTCCTGACATCCTTCTGTTGCTCCAGAGACCTGGATGGATTCAGCACCTTTGTGCCCTGATAACATCATTGTGCACCATTATCTACCAATGCTTTATACTTCTGTGGCTTTGATGTGCCAGGCAATCGAATCCACACTGTCCAGTATATTCTGTCATCCCTTTCCTCCTCCTAGCCGAAGGCAGAGACGCTCTACTCCTGGTCTTCATCAGCGTATTTGCTGTCTGATCTTACTGGTGCCTGGCCAGAGGCCCCCTCGTCAGAATCCAGAGGTATAACCTCAGTTTTTTGTCCACCTGGAAGATTGTTGATTGCTCTCCTGACCCTCTACAGCTGCAATCTTAGCTGCCTTTTTAGATGGTCCCTTCTTGACCACTGTCTTTCCTCTCAGTTCATGTACATGAACCTCCAATTTAGGAGTGGGTTCACCATCCCACTTCCTTATGTCCTCCCCCTGGTCACACAGGAAAAACCAAGGTGCTCCACCTGGCATACATCTGGGGCTCCCTTTCCCTCTGACTGAGGCAGGAGAGAAGTCATTTCTTGGGGTGTACCAGGTAGACAAGGTATTAGCTCGTGGGACTGAGTTGTGCAGAGGTTATCCTCAAAGTTCTGAAGCCAGATTGACACTACCTCCACAGGCCATGTATGCTGATCCAAATGATACATCATTGCCAAGCTGCTTGAGTATGATGCTGGGGCAATTCGAATCACCTTCCTCCACATAGCCTGTGTGCAGGGGACATCATCTGGACCTGTGGATACTCTTGTGTTATCTAGGTCAGTATAGATAACTTGCTCCACTGCTAATTTCCTTAGGCACTGGATACCTTCATCTGCATTGTTCCACTTCCCTGGGAAACTCATGAGGTCCTCCTTACAGGGGTACCTTGCCCTTACACTTAACAGGAATTGTTTCCAGAGACTGCATACACCTATTTCTCTTCCAGTTCCTTTCTTGATTCCTCTGTTCCTGGCAATGGATCCCAGCTGCTGGGCCTTTTTTGCTTCTAGCAGCTGATTATTAGCCCCGTTATCCCAGCACCAGAGCAGCCCAGCAGCAATGCACTCTCCTGGCTGGCAGCTGTAATCCTCACGAATATCTCTCAGCTCTGCTGAGGTTAGGGACCAAATAGTCTCTGCTTCTTGCTTCCTCTCGCTCATGCCTTCTGATCTCCGCAATGATGGATCAACCCCTTGATCAGAGTCTTCTTCCTCCCCTATTAATTGTTGACAAGGTCCTGTTGACTTTCTCGTCCAGTGTTTCTTTTTCACTACTGGGGCAATTTCTCTGGTTGCTGTTTGTNGCAAGAAGCTGCTGGCTTTCACTGGGGTAGGTAAGGCACCCTTCTATCAAACGGTGAGTCAGTCTAGCAGGACTACTCGCCTCTTTTGGGATAAAGTCCCAGGCTATGGGAGGTGATAACTGTCCCAAGAATCTGCCTAAGTCCTTCCACACACCCTTCCACCCAGGGACCAGCCACCTCAGAGCACGTCTTAATATATCTCCTCTCAAAGGTTGTCTCTTTTCATACCAAGATAATACCAAACTCCACAAAACTCATAGCATGCCAGTGATGTTAGTTAGCAATATTAGAGAACTGACATATGGATGGGTCAAAAGCTTGGAAGCTTGCATAATAAAGTTTTCTAAATCCATTTCAGATGGGGAGAAAGAAATATAATCTCCACAGCATAACTTCCACAGAATAGCAAGCCTACAAGGATAACAAACAGACACATTGCCTTTATTTGTGTCGGCATGTTCCCAAATAAATGAAATATTTTCAAAGCAAGGCAAGTATTAGTTACAAGCTGCATGACTAGCACAGGAGTTTGTATTTGAATTAGGCTTAGAGAAAAATGGCCGCTGTTATACTTTCCTGGGTTTCGGCACCAAAAAGACTGTGGTGATTTTGCCCCAGCTAGGGACCAAATGCCCACCAGAGCTACTCTATCACTCGCCCTTTTAAATGGACAGGGGAGAGGGGAAAATATAACAAAGGTCAGTTATAAGATAGAAGCAATTTAATAACAAAAAAAATAAGCAAAAGCAACAGACTGTGTGGAACCAGGAGCAGAGAGAGATGTTAATCTCTACTTCCCATCAGCTGGATGATGTTTTGGTCTTGGGAAACAGGTCTTTCTATGCTTGATGATTACTTCTGGAGAACAGACACCGTGGACAAATCTTCCCCTGACTTCCTTCTATTACCTTGTTCTTATATTTGCGCTGACGTCACATGGCATGGAATATCCCCTTGGCCAATCTGGATCACCTGGTTTGGCTGTGTCCTCTCAGCATCTTGGGACAGGGAGACGTTAAAAAAAAACAACAAAAAAAACCCTCAAAACCCAAAAAGCCAGCCTGGGTGCTCAGCTTAGCAGCTGCCACAACGCTGCTGCCTTATCAATGCTCAGCTACAGCATTGCAAAACACAGCATTAGAGGAGAATTAACCCCAACCCAGCCCATTTCTAACCTACTAAGTATACCAAGATACAGGTTCCACCAAGCTTTGGAAATATGGTAATGCTTGATAAATGTTGCCTGCCTGTTTAAAGGAGTAGAGCAGAATTTTTGAATTACAGTGTATAAAGTTTGTATTATCTTCCTTTTTCTCATGTTGTACAGGTGCTCTTTATTAATCACTACTAAGGCCTGCAGAATGACGAGAGACTGACTGAGCCACTGTGTTGTGTGTCTGCCTACTGCAGCACAGCCTGTGATTGTGAAAGGTGCCAAAATAAATTGAGTTTGGGTGTTTTTGCCTGTTCTTTTGTGCTTGGAGGCAGTTTAGAAGCCTACTTGTTTCCTTTGATAGAAATCTTCATGCAGACATCTGCTGAGGTGTAATTTACCTTGAGACACTTTGTTTCTCTTGATTTACACAGGCAAATGCACAGACATACACACCCACTCCTTTCTTAAGTATTGATTTAACCCTGTGTACTTGCAGATGAAACAAGTCAAAACCAAATCAATGAATAGCTTCATAAGATGGGCCAAAGTAGTTCTACAGTCATCCGTTTGACATTGCAGATAGCAAATATAATCTGTTGTCAGTTAATCACCTTTATCTGTCTCTTACAGTGTGTTGTGTAATTTTTATATAAGGCAGTTACAGGGTAGCAGTCTCTGATTAAAACGTATGCTATCTGTGGGAACAACTCCAAATCATATTATCAGGTTAGGTTATATTGAGGGATAGTGGCAAATGAGCCACTGTTTTGAATGAGTGTGTGATGATATTTTATCTCTTTTCTGACTGCAGAGCTCTTCTGTATCTCCCTCAGCCAGTTTCAGAACAGCAGAAAAGCACAGAAATTCAACAGATTATTCTTCAGATAGTAAAAAACAGAAAACAGAAGAGAAGGAAATAGCAGCTCGTTATGTGAGTAGATAGATGTAAATAGTATGCATTATACATTGTCAAACTTAAGTGTTCCTCTGTAATGTCACCTGATTTCTGTCACATAACTGATTTTAAAATCAAGGGTCAAATTTTTAACAGGTTCTTGCTGCCTGCCTCTAACATTTTTGCTTGGTAGGTTTGTCGGTAGGATTTTTAGCAATATAAGTACAGAGCACCTGAAAGAAGTGTGACAAGATGACTAATCATTCATTAGGCTGAGACTTTGTGCATCTAGACTTTAGCTTGGCTCTGCTTCTCAGTGTTGTGCAACTTTGGATAAGGATTTTCATCCTGTGTGTTCATGTTCACCTGTGTGAACAGCAGGAAGAACGATGTAAGTGTGGCAACCTGTTAAGCAGAAGCCTTGTAAGTGACCTAAATACTACAATTGTATAACCACATTAAACTTTGTTAAAGTAAATGATGTGTTGTATAGTTATAAGCATCCTTGCATTTCACTGGCTTATGTTTTCTTAGAGACATTGAAATGTGTAATAAATGTTTTTAACACATTGTGATTTGTCATTGCAGGACAGTGATGGTGAAAAGAGCGATGACAACTTGGTAGTTGACGTTTCCAATGAGGTATACACAATGGTGTTTTTTCCACATTATGGGGAGGGGGGTGGATATCTTTTCAGTGCACATTTGGTATATTAATAAAGGAGCTTGAAATGCCTTAAGATTGTCAGGTTGTCTAGAGTACAGATTAAATAGATAACATATCTTTCTACAAAGAATGTTTTCGTTTCTTCTATGAACCAAATGTCTTCTTGAGGTGTCTGCAGCCAGCCCAGCACAGTAGATAGGTTGCATATTGTAGTGGTTTTATGTTTTCTTTTATTCTGGCCATGACTTTGTGAATGTTGTCAAGTCTGCCAAGTGCCTCAAACCTTTTCAATCTGTCACCTGACAAATGAGATTTACTTGCTCATTTCAATATCTACAGATTTTAACATTTTTCGTGGTTAATGGCATTGTATTTAAGGATTTATTTAAAAGGATAAGAAGTTCTTTTATTATCCATCTTGATTTTAAATTTTATCAGCTAAATCAACAAAAAACTGGAGGAATATATCACTTTTATGATAGATTTTCATTCTGAAGTGAGAGTTACTCAATGTAAGCACTAGTAACTAGTATGAAGACTTTTAACTAACCTGTGTTGCTGATATTTAGGATCCTTCCTCTCCCCGGGGGAGTCCAGCACACTCTCCACGGGAGAATGGCTTGGACAAGACTCGACTGCTGAAGAAAGATGCTCCAATTAGTCCAGCATCTATTGCATCCTCTAGCAGTACTCCTTCCTCCAAATCCAAAGAACTTAGCCTTGTAAGTGCTTCAAAATGCTCATGTTCCATGATCATAGACTGAGTCACATGTGTACTGCATTTATGTCTGGGCACAATCTGGATTTCCATGGCTATAAGTAAAGCACTTACAAAGCACCCATTTAAATTTTAATTTATCTCTTCAAAGGAATTTAATAAAATAATGAGAAAGTTCAGAGGGTTTATTGGGACAGAAAGAAGTTATTTTCACTGGTGATGTGGTTAGATGATAGATATGCTATGCTGAGAGATGTTCTTCTTCTCACTCACATGGAAAACTGTCATTCTGAGAATAAATTTAAAAACTACACAGGGGTTCTTTGAGCTGTTTCTTGTGCTGTGGTTTATATCAAATTCAGTTCCCTGCTTGGATGTGATTTGGTTGTTAGCTTTGTTTGCATTACTAGACCACATAAAACAACAATCATTTTCTATCTAAAAAGAAATCTGTCATTTACAAGAGTCTTCCTTGATTTGCATCACAAATCATAATGCAGAAGAAAGAGCTGCACACAAATCATGGGTGTTCTTTTCTTTCATTTTTCTGACCATAGTTAATCATCTTCCTGAGATACACAGTATCTAGCCTGTTCGGTTCTTCACAGATCAGAGTATATGACTATTTAAGGAAATTAAATAAAAAGGTTTGAAGTGAATGCAGTGCTCAGGGAAGGTGGTGAAACAATGAGTTCAGATGCAGGAGTTAGTGGTTTAATGAACATGCTAGTCACAAGGGATGTCCAGCACAGTTCCTGACTTGATACCCATCACTATTTTTGTCTCCTGTTTCCAACACAGTGTTCAGATGTGCATTGTTGGTCAGTTAAGGAGTTTTTTATTGATATTCTTGTTCACCTGGCAGTGGCCTCTCACAGAAATTCATAATCATAATGAGAGAGGTCACCATGAGCAGAAGGAGACCACCAACAGATTTCACATGTGCTACCAATGTAGTTTTAAGACAGAAATTTTTCAGTCATTGACCTCATTCTGAATCATACAGATACTCGTAACAAAGAAAGCAGTGGAAAGATGTAATTAATTCACAAAGCCATTCTGTCTTTTTCACTGTCTGCAGCTTCTCTTCATTGCAACAACTACTGAAGTCCAAACCACAGAGCTGAATATTACTAGTCATATACACTCTGGTTATTATTAGCTCTCTTTCCAACCACTAGCTAAGTAAGGTGACTAACAAGCTGTCTTCTTTTTACCTTTTGGTGATTAGAATGAGAAATCTACCACTCCTGTGTCTAAATCAAATACCCCAACTCCACGGACTGATGCCCCAACTCCAGGCAGCAACTCCACTCCCGGACTGAGGCCTGTGCCTGGCAAACCACCAGGTGTGGACCCACTAGGTTAGTGTCCTTACATCTCATTGGTGAAGAATGGTGGCTGTTTGTCCCCAGACAGGCCCCCTTTAAATCTACAGTGATGGGGCAGTGTATTACAGCTGCCTAAACTGATTGTTAAGCTTGTTCTTTAACACCTCAATGAAGCTTTATGTATATGTATATCAAAACTCATATTTCATCTAATGGATCTGGGATGGCTGTGTGACTTCTCTCTTTTTTCTCCCATCAATAGCTTCAGGTTTAAGGACACCTATGGCAGTGCCATGTCCTTATCCTACTCCATTTGGGATTGTGCCACATGCTGGTATGAATGGGGAGCTGACCAGCCCTGGAGCTGCCTATGCTGGTCTGCACAATATTTCTCCTCAAATGAGTGCAGCAGCTGCAGCAGCAGCAGCAGCAGCAGCTTATGGCAGATCTCCAGTGGTAAGTGCCTGCTGCAAGTGTGTTCACTTTTGTGAGAAGTTTATAGTAATGTGTAAGACCTGCAAGGTTAAATCTAATTCAGTATCTTTGTAATTTGGGGAGTATGACATAATTTAAATAGTGTTATTTTACTAACTCCCTATTTTCTATACCTTTTTGTTTTGTTTGTGGAAAACTATAGGTTGGTTTTGATCCACATCATCACATGCGAGTCCCAGGCATCCCTCCTAACCTCACAGGCATCCCAGGAGGAAAACCGTGAGTATCAGACATTCAACTTTGAAAGTCAGTCATCTGTCTAAGCCGTGTTCCCTTGCCAATTCAAATTCCCCTTAGCTACTGAAAAATACTGTGTGAACAGAAATAAATATAGCTATTTGGCAAGGGCAGGAGAAACACTGTTTAATCCTAAAGTTGCAATTGTAAATTTGTTTTGAAGACTAAGGGCATCCAAAAAGTACTGGATTACATAGAGTAAAGGAGACAGGAATACATGGGAAAATGAGCTGAACATCAAAGAGTTAGATGCTGAGTCTGACTGCTTGTTATTATATGGAAATGCAAACTGGAACATAATCATAGGTTTCCCTCTCTATTATATTCAGCTTCTCACTTTGAGAAAAGGATTTCTTTGCTTACAAAAGCCTTACATTTACTTACAAACTTATCAATTGCTATAAACAGCAGTGTGCAGAGGAAGGAACACTGAAATGTTTTGATTGATTGAAAATACTGGAAAGAATTATTCTATCATAATGTTCAAATTCATCCTTGATAGAACTGACTGCAGAAGGTGACTTGCTCTACCAGACTTCAGTAAGCCTCAGGAAAAAAATTACACAGATTTGAAGAACTGTCTGCTCACATTCCTCTTGAGTTATGAGAAAAAAAATGAAACCAAATTGATGCATTTTTTTATGTAAGAGATCTCCAGTTCCACTTCTTGTGTGACACTCCAGCTAATACAGAAGAGTTTGAGGGCAGAAGATATTTGTGCCATTCCTCGTCTCTCATATGTATGAATATGCTTGTGCTTGAATGGTTGTAGGGTAGTCACCCACTTGCTTGTGAGGAATTGCATACATTTACCTGCTGGTGAGCTTGTGTACTGCAGAATTAACAATGTATCATGAAAAGCCATCAGTCCTGGTGCCTGTAACTTCCCTTATAGATGTGTGTTACATGATTCATAAACCTCATCCAGTTGTCTCAGACATCACACACTATTTACCACCTCAAGTTGACTTTTCTGCTAGTTGTGCCACTCTATTAGGTGGCTGCATAAGACAAGTGTGCAAATTGATATTCAGCAGCTTCCAGACCAACTACTTGCATTAAAAATTCTGTGGAGCATAGACCTTCATCCTGTGCACACAGCGGGCTCTTACAGGTGTCTTGACATAGTGTCCAGAGGTTCTCTGTGTTCGAGTTCTTCCTTGGTGGAGCTAGTCATCTGAAAGGTAACCAGGTTTTTCTTGCTGTGGTCTGAGAAACAGCAACACCATCGGTGCAAAGACCTTCCGGGTCACTTGCTTGTGTTAGACATGTGAGAAATAGAATGTGAGGCAGGCTGAAGTCAAACCAGTTCAATTCTGGTCCCACTCTAGGATTTTAAAATGTTGTTAATGTTTGATTGACTGTTTTAAGCATTTAAATGTAACTGATTTGTCTGCGTTGGGGCCTAGAACCTTTGAAATATGTGATTATTTTAGCATAATTATGTTGATTTTTTTTGCATCTTAAGTGCTGTTTCACAGGTGTCATTCAGCATTGTTGTTTTCTCATTTGCTCTTCCTTTTCCCTTACAGCAAAAGTTATATAAAGTCTCTACTTGAATGTCTTGAAGTGGAGTGGGTGGGTAGCATGTGTCACATCAGAGAACTGCCCTCTATTAATTCTTTGTTCACTTTGGAGGTGTATCGAAATACTGACTGTACAATATATAAATAGAAAAGGTAGCTAATGCAAAATAAAGATGAAAGTGCTACTAGGTGTATAGACTGTCAGGTATTTGTACAATATTTAGAGTTCAAATAAGTAAGATGCAGCGTTAGTTCTAGAGTGAAATAAACAAAGAACCCTCAGCCACCACAAAACTAAACCAAACAACAAATCAAGAGTTCAATCAAATGTGCTGGTATGGAGTAATGAGTAAAGTGAGAATAACATAGCCACAGATCTCTCCAGACCTAAGCTTTATTTTTAGAATTGTTAAATATGGTCCCTCTATGCTTCATAACCTTGCTAAAAACCACTTTGATAATCAAAGTATTTTGTGTTCAGTGCTAATCATGGCTCTGAAGAGAATGACTGCATATAGAAATAAAAAAAAAAATCATAATGAAATTCCGCTTGTTTTGCTAAACATTTCAGGTGATCATCAGGTTTTTTTTTCAGTACCTTACTGCAGCAAATAAGAGTTAGAGTGATAATGAGGAAGATACTTCAGATTTCTGTAGCGAAAATGGGACCCAAATTCTACTCGTCTGGGCAGTCTGTTGCTTCTGACAACCACAGAATTCTGTCTGTACTTCCTGAGTATGTTTAATGCCAGAAAATCAAGAATGGTAATATGATCTGTCACTCAAATTTGCCAAAACAAACAAATAATAATAATAAAAAAAAAACAACAGTGCACAAAATGATGAGTGTGTGAAGTGCTGGGAATTGGGCAGAAGAGTGAAAATATAGTTGCATATTCTTCCACTGAAAAATTATTTTTATTATGTTAATGCACTATTAATCTTAAGTAGCAAGTTCAGTAGATGAATTCTGAAGACTGCCTTCTTCAGTGACTTTGAAGCAGCATTTAAGGAAGTGATCTTCCTAAGTTTTCTCATAAAATGTGTTTTCTATGAGCTTTTCTCATATCAAAATTGTGACATAAAAGTCTTCCTTTAAGCATACGTTGGTATGTGTAGGTGAACCCTCTTACATAAAAGTTTGTGCTCTTGTAATAGATGTGATGTGTCAAGTAGCATCTCAGAACAAGACAATTTCACAACTTGAATGTTCTGCCCAGAAAAATATTTGAGATGAAACTATTGATAGGTTATTCACAGGTGGCATAACTGATAATCATCCAACATGTTCTTTCTCAGTAAGAATCCTGATTTCAGTGAGAGAAGTTGGGATTTGTAGTTGTTGTGTCAGACTCACAAAAAAAAAAAAAAATCCAATGTATTTTGCTGGTGTGTCATGTTGCATGTCAGCAGCCACATCTCAAGAATTGAACTCTTTGCTGATGGAGGTTTCACTGCACACTTGTGTACAGTACTGGGCAATTTTGCTTGAGGGATATGAGTCCACAGTGTGTTCAGGGCAGCTTGGCAGCAATCCAGCTGAATTTTGCACATTAGAATTAGTAAGGGATCAACCAAACATGCCCTCTGGCACTCAACTACTCGCTGGCACTCTCTGGCAACCAGCCAACTATTTTGTCTTTCAGGGGCCCCTGACCAGACCTTCCTTATTCTGCATCTGTTGATCTCCCCATGCCCCAAATATAAGAGCAACATCATGTATCCTCACTCATGCCAGTGATCATCATTACATGAATTGTAAAAGCTCATTTGGTTGGTAGATAGTGCTTGATTTTCCATTGAGGGCCATGCAATAGATAAATTATTTCTTCTTCACACAATTAAGAAGATTGTACAAGAAGCTGAGGGCTCAATCCTAAGTGCCTGAAGTGGAAGCAAAACTTTAATTCTGTTTTCTTAAATAAGCTTGAATAAAAACTTCTTAAATCACCCTGTGTATGGTTTTCTTTTTTTTCCTTCTCTCAGAGCATACTCATTTCATGTAAGTGCAGATGGTCAGATGCAGCCAGTTCCTTTCCCTCCTGATGCCCTCATCGGTCCAGGAATCCCTCGCCATGCCCGCCAGATCAACACTCTGAATCATGGGGAAGTTGTATGCGCAGTTACCATCAGCAACCCTACAAGACATGTGTACACGGGTGGGAAGGGGTGTGTCAAAGTCTGGGACATCAGCCACCCTGGCAACAAGAGCCCTGTCTCTCAGCTGGACTGCCTGGTAGGTGAACACCTGCATATAACAGTGGAAGAAGTTAACATTGAAATGGTACTGTTAGGGAACAAACCCCAGTGGCTATTTCAGTGCCATCATTGGTATTAAAGCTTGATGTTTCATTTGTAATTTTATTTTTAATTTTACAACTGAGTTTGAAGTCTTTTCCTTGTTGCACTTGTGGTTTTCTTCCCTGAAAGAATCAAAGCATCTTTAATGTCCTAAAATCATACTAAGATCAAACACAGCACAGCAAATATTGTTTATAAACTTTGACATTTTTTGGCTTGATATCATATCATGATAAAAAGTGCTGTCTTGCAGCTGTGTTCTCCAAGAATATTTGAAGTGTGTCAAGTATTTTGTGTCCGTATACATGTTTGAATATATTTCCTTGTCCTAATGTGACAATTAAAAGTATTACTGTGTGTTATTCACAAATTATTTGAATGTGCTAATACAAAGAATCATTATTAGCAGCTTTTCTTGTGTCATTTACCAGTTCTTGGTAAGATGTTGCTACTTGTTACAGAGACAGTAAAGTGAAAAATATGCAGTACATGTAGACAGGTAATGAATTCCCACACAACTTGCTACACAAATGATGAAAATTGCCCAAATATTTTCCTCTGACATCTCCTAGATGGTGGCAGCAAGTCTCACTGGAACAGAGGTGGGGGGAGTGTGCAGGGAATTTTGTACTCCCCCATGCCGAGAGGTTAATATGCTGAAATAGAGTATGAAAATGCAACTTTCTGCACAAGCTGTCGAGTGCAGCTATCTTGAATTGTTCTGGGCTAGGTTCAGGTCTTTGCATTTTGGTGCTAATTAAGATTAAATATCTCTTACTGCTGAATTTTGTAGATCAAGTTTAAGTACTTCCCTAATGTCATGTAATTTTCTGGCATTAGTACACTTTATCATTGTCATAAGTATAAATGGCTCATTAAAACCGGGGGGAATACAATACTTTTATGGGTTTCTGCTCTCATGTTAATGCTGTTTTCCTTTCCTCATGAGTAATCTCTTGATGGCTTCTGTCTCCACAGAACAGAGATAACTACATCCGTTCCTGCAGATTGCTCCCTGATGGTCGCACCCTGATTGTTGGTGGTGAAGCCAGCACGTTATCCATTTGGGACTTGGCAGCTCCAACTCCTCGCATCAAAGCAGAGCTGACATCTTCTGCTCCAGCTTGCTATGCTCTAGCTATCAGCCCTGATTCCAAGGTCTGCTTCTCTTGTTGTAGCGATGGGAACATTGCAGTGTGGGATCTGCACAACCAGACTTTAGTGAGGTAGGTCAGCAGAACTGGATCATCAGGTTGTGAAGCATTAGATGTAACCATACATGCTCTTTCCCTTCCATATGCTATTTTCTCCATGGTGCCAGCATAGCTGCTTCCAGTATTTCATTGCTATGGTAATAACTTGAGCAAAGTCAAGGCAAGTTGAGGCAAGATACGGCATATCAGGGTGGGAGACTAACAAAAGCCTTCAGCCTGTTACCCTGCAGCATACTGGGGACACACAGGAAATCTTTAAGTCTTACAGAGATGAACCACGGGTATCAAGTAATGAGGAATCAGCACACACAGAGCTTACTGCTAGTTTGGTGGCCATGGAAGTGGCTGGGAATGGCAGGACAGCAAGAGTGGAAGCTAATGAGCTAGCTCCCTCCCTGTAATGCTTACACACCAATGCACAGAGCATGAGGAATAACCAGGAGGAGCTTGAGATCTGCTTTAAGCTGAATGACTATGATATAGTTGCTGTCACTGAAACATAGTGGCACGGCTCCCACAACTGGAATGTTGTCATGATTGGCTATGTACTGTTCAGGAAGGATAGACCAGCAAGACAAGGTTGAGGAGCTGCTCTTGATGTGTGAGAGCAATTGAACTGTGCTGAATTCTATCCAAGGGGGGAGATGAAACAAGTTGAAAGCTAAGAGTTAAAGGATGTGGGAAAGGAGGTGAAATTGTTGTAGGTGTCTGCTATAGACTACCAAACCAAAAGGAAGATATTGATGAAGCCTTCTACAGACAATTGGAGGTAGCCTCTAGAGCTAACTCCATGGTACTCACAGGTGACTTCAATCACCCAGATATTTGCTGGGAAGCTCACACAGCCAGGCACAGCCAGTCCAAAACGCTTTTGCAGTGTATCCATGATAACTTCTTGATGCAGGTAGTGGAGGAACTAACAAGGAGAGCTGCACTGCTGGACCTTGTTGTAACTAATAAAGAGGGACTGGTTGAGGTCAGAAACAGCCTCAGGGACAGTGATCATGTCATGGTGGAGTTTAGTATTTTATGGAGTAGAATCAGATCAAAAAATGGAATCAGAACCCATGGCTTCTGCAGAGCTAACATTGTGCTCTTCAGAGATACACTTGCAGAAATCCCATGGGCTAAGTCTGTTGAGGGTAAAGGAGCCCAAGAAAGTTGATTAATTTTGAGAGACTACTTCCTTCAAGCTCAAGCTAAGTGTGTTCCCCAGAGTGAAAAATCAGGTAGACATGATAGAAGACCTACATGGCTGAGCAAGGAACTCCTGAAGGAAATCCCAGGGAAGAAAGAAACTTACAATTCATGGAAGAAGGGATTGGTCACTTGGGAGAACTATAGAGAAGTAGTCAGGTCATATAGGAAGGCAACGAGGAAGGCCAAAGCCCTCTTGGAACTGAAGCTGGCAAAGGAAGTAAAAGAGAACAATAAGGGCTTCTTCAAAGATATCAATAGAAAAAGGAAGAATAGAGAAGGTGTGGGGCCACTGGTGAACAAAGAGGCAGCCCTGATAACTGAGGATGCAGAGAAGGAAGAGTTGCTGAATGCCTTCTTTGCTTCAGCCTTTACACCTAAGGTGCAGACTGGGTTAGGGATAAGTTACACAAATTAAACACTCTCGAGGGTGCTGAGAGAACTGCCTGATATTATGGCTCTGACATTTACCATTATTTTTGCCAAATCGTGGCAGACAGGAGAATTTTGACAGCCATGCAGTACTGTGTTTTGGGGAGTTTTAGAATTTTCAGTTGAATCATACAGTCAGCAGTAAAGATCCAGAGTCTCTGACTCACAAGGTGTGCTTTTTCAAATCAAATTAGTGCTCCAGTGCTCTGATAACTTCATCAATCCATCACAATACTCATGTGATTGTCCCAGTGTTTATATTAATCTTAGATTGCAATTGGAATCTATGTTAGTGTTGTATTTTATGTCAGGGACTGAAAGAAAAAGGATGTGTGAGAATTCCAGTGTGAGAATGTGCATACTTTCTTTCAATATTTTCAGGCAATTTCAGGGCCACACAGATGGAGCCAGTTGTATTGACATTTCTAACGATGGCACCAAACTATGGACAGGAGGCTTGGACAATACAGTCAGATCCTGGGATCTCAGAGAAGGAAGACAACTACAACAACATGACTTCACATCACAGGTTCAGTGTCAGGGTTTTGCAACATTAAGATAAATGGTTTTCTGAAGCAACCATTTTTGTGGTTTGGGGTTTCATAAGCAAAAAGCAGACTCAAAGAAAACTCTGAAGATTCTTTTACTTACTCTCAAAGTATTTTCTTTTTGTGATGTAACAGCTAAGCATCTTTCTGAACTATTTGGCAGGTTAGTAGTTCTCCCATGAGAGTAGTGGAGAATCTTTTTATTAAAGATTCGTGAGATTAAAGTATTCCTGTGTGAAATCTGTTCCCATTTCTGTAGATTCTTGATCAAAAGTATTTTATGACAATATTTTAAAATGCAATCTGATAAGGTAGGACATTACTTCCATATCTTGATTCAGTGTGTTTTACTGTTACAACTGTACCTGAGCTTAGTTTGCACAAATTAATTTATCTTGATTACTATAGTAATTGGATTATCATGTTTTTAAAATTGTAGCAGACCAAAATGTGTTCTTACGTAGTGTTAACAAAGTACCAGGAGTTGGTTTTAATATCTTAAGATTATTCCTTTACTGATTAAAGCATGTGCTATGCTAATTCTAGATCTTCTCACTGGGCTATTGTCCAACTGGTGAGTGGCTGGCAGTAGGAATGGAGAACAGTAATGTAGAAGTGCTGCATGTTACTAAGCCAGACAAGTATCAGCTGCATCTTCATGAAAGCTGTGTGCTGTCACTCAAATTTGCTCACTGTGGTAAGCATATCTTTCAATGTCATGTGTTTCTCACAAGGAGTTTGTTCTAGCATTACTTTTAAATGAAGGTAGGGGTGTAGTTAGATGATTAGATGATAACTTTATTAAAATTATTTTTTAAATTCTATGACTACTTTTTGTGTGAAGTGCTTATGTTGTGATCAAACATTGCAGTGCAAACAGAGGAAAAGTTGACTGTTCTTTGGATATGTTTTCCATTAATGTTCAAATACATTGTTTTTTATGATTAATCTGTTTATTAGGGTGCATTGATTGAAAGCAAAAAGCAATGATAACATTTAAGCAATCTGTTGCAGGCAAATGGTTTGTAAGCACCGGAAAAGATAATCTTCTTAATGCCTGGAGAACACCTTATGGAGCCAGTATATTCCAGGTAATAATCTTCTAAAAGCTATTATCCACATATATTGCAGTGCAGTAGAGCTGCACATCTCAGGGTCTGTCATTAGTGTAAGGAGTTTTTAAATGGAAATTCTTGGCTAATTACTATATTCCTTTAAGACTTTGTCTGTAATTAAAAGGACATAAGCTTTTGTCCTTTCTAAGATTTAAGTATTTAGAATAAAGTAGCTTTTTAATCTGAAATTGTATTTTAATACCCATCTTTTTCACCTTCTTCTGTGTGAGGCTGTAATACAGTACCCAAATCATGTTGTTAGATGAGCATTCAGTGAATGTGTAAAATGTAGCCCATATAGTGAAAGTCATATTAAACCCATGTATTTTTCTTGGATGAGATGCATAACTTAGGGAATTGGAAAGGCAGGCTCCTGAGCTGAAGAATGTGCCTTATGGAGGAGCCCTGTGGAAGATAACTGGAAATTGTAAACCTTCTATAGTCTTTAATCCTGTTGTGTCTGATTGTAATGGCATGCCATTAAAAAAACAGATTTTTGTCATGTTCTTTCTTCACTTAAAAGAGCCTCTAGCATGGGGATTTTTTAACTAAATAAATTAGTGTTCCATTTTAAATGGTCAGGTCTCACTTACAATGTTATCTGACATGTCCCTGCCTTTGGAATGACTCCTTTTGCCTTAATGTGAGAAAGCTGATGTCTGAGAATTCTTAATAAAGACTGTTCAGCTTTGGAACCACCTCTCAGAAAGCTCAAATCAGTCCAAGAAGTTCACATCTCACTTTGAAGTGGTGTTAAAACCCTAGTGGAGCTTTCTTAGGAATAAGTAGAAAGAAACTCCCTGTGCACTGCAGGAGAGGTTTCTTGGCAAAAATTTAGTGGGATTGGGAAGTGTTTAGTTCTTGCAGTTACAATCAGAAAATGGACATCTATTATGTAAAGAAAAGACATATTAAAACATCAAGTGAAAGGTGACAGTATATAGGCACCATCTCAGGAGAGGCAGAAAAACTGGAATTGACAGAACTACTGCATCCTAGTGCATCCTGTCTCACATTTACCTGCTGTACACTGCTGGGCATCCTATTCTGGAACAGTATCTTTTTGTATTTTGCACCTCCCTGATAATGTAAATTCTTTGTGCAAGGCTTTTGTCTTCTGAATTGGGGAAATGGTGAGAGTAGACAGAGACTTATGTGGAGTCTGTGTTTCATACCTGTGGGTACGTAGGGCTTTATAGTGCTTCTCTATGCAGATTACTGGTTTACAACAAAAAAGTGAGGGAAGAGGAAGAAGGTGACTTTTCATTCTTATGCAAAAGCTAACATATAAAATACTAGTAAATATTAATTGCTTGTGAACCCTATAGAAAGGCCTGTTTCTTTTTATTTTATTGATAATTTATCTCAAGGTCCATAACATTTACTTCCCTTTCCAGTGCTTGTTTCTGTTGTCGTAGAACTTTAGGTGGATCAAGGTTGGAATAAAAAAAAAAAATTCTGTGTGTATTACCTCTCCATAAACACCTCCAATTAATCCTCAATCCCTTCTAGATTGAAAATGGAAAGATATAATTTTATTTTCTTCTTTTTTTGTTGTCTTGTTTCTTTCTTGTAGTCCAAAGAATCCTCATCTGTGCTTAGCTGTGATATCTCTGTGGATGACAAATACATTGTTACTGGCTCTGGGGACAAGAAAGCTACAGTCTATGAAGTTATTTATTAGTGAGAAATCTGAATGCAGACAGAACTCCTTCTCCTAGCACTTTGTGTATTCCTTTTTTTTCTTTCTAAACTAAGAATATAAATGCTCATCACAGTTGTGAATTTTTACCTTCTTAACTTACTATTGATTTGTGAATGCTCATTAAAAATGTGATACCAAATTGTCAGATACCTACTTGGAAAAGGATGGAATAAGGATACTTAACAGTGAATTTGACTCTTTAATTATGTATTATAGCTGTAATGTATTTATTTTCTTTAAAAAAGGCTTTCTAACAATGAACTGACTAAATAAAGCTGTGTGGCCCAGCTTTAGTTTGAAAGGTGCATTGTACACTTTGTGTTTTTGTAGGTGGATGAATTGGGGATCTTGGAGAAGGATGTTCAAGATATAGCTAAAAGTTACACAAAATAGACCTGTAGTTTCTATTTAAAAGAATAAACTTTGTTATATTTTTTAGTCCTGTTCTTTGATGAGACCTCTTTAAGTGTTACTACAGTATAATTATTTGGTGGGAAGATGCTGTATCTTAACTGTTTTAGACAGTCTTGAAAACTTAGAAAATAACAAACTGTAGCCAGTAATCTACATGAATGGCAAATTCAGTTCACATCTAAAATTCACTTTAAGTAAGAATGTGCTAATTTATATATTTGCGATGTTAATATAGCATCTTGTGTACAGATTTGTTCTCAATGCTTTTATGTTGATAAACATGAAACATTTTGTTGTCAAGCTAGGTTTTTTAATATAAACACCTCTCTTTGTTATATTGTCAAGAGTACAATAAGTTGCCTCAAAGAATTACCTTTGTTACTTCTGGAAACTTTTGCAATGTTTCCTTGAAAATGGGGATATGTGTCTTTAGGCAATTTTTCAATTACAAGAGATTATGAAAAATATTTGATATGTTCTTTGGAAACTGCACTGAAATAAGAATGGATGCCTACCAATATACAAACTACAAAAGCAATGACCTCGAGGTAGGATTTACAAGAGTTACTCATTCCCACATAAATAAAAGGAATGGATTCTCATTGGGAAAAGGACTTTCTTTGTTTGCCAGCAGTTCAATCCAAGTATCAATTGGATGTCCCTAAGACGGACACAAACTGAGCCATTGTGCCAGAGACAACATGTTATCTTCTTTATGTTGTTGTTGTTGTTGCTGTTAAATGATGATCTGTGACTTTTTTCCCTTTTTTTTCATTTTTCTTTTTTTTTGAATGCTTTAAAAAAAAAAAATCTTTAAGTCTGTGGATCTGCTGATGTACAGTGCCTTTGCTGCTATGGATCAAAATCAAAAGACCCGTGTAGATAAATTTTATTGTATAAGTAGAAAATGACTTAATTTCATACTAGAAATGGATTGATGCTGCAAGTTAAAATGGACTGTTCATTGAAGTTCCAAATGTGGTAGCAAAAAATGGTGTCTTAAGTGCTTGGTGTTTGATGTCATTAACAGTTTCGTAATACTCTACATTGTAGAAAGATTTTGATACTAAACTGTGTCATTGTACATAGTTCTAATGCATTGTATTGACCACCAGTACTTCTATAATGGTAGATTATTGTTTGTGCATTCAGACTTTTAAGCATTAAACATAAATAACTTCTAAGGTGCATTTTTCTTTGTTTTGTTTTTGGTTTTGTTTTTTTTTTATCTGTTGTTCTTTTTGTATGCAATAATATCAGCTGTATCTGGGGAATACTATCAGGACAACAAGCATTCAGTCGCAGAGCACACCACTCTGGATGCTTTGTGGGTTTCTTGCTGACAGGCAGTGTAGAGTATAATAAAATTTCTCTGAGCTAGCAAAATCAATGAAATTACAGTTTTCCAAGTTACCTGACTGCAATGATTGTGAATATTTGGAGGCATCGGCTGTAACACTTGAGCTGTGTAATGTAGGAGTTTGCTACTTCGGTTTTCTGTAGTTTCCCATGCAACACAAAGCTTTAAGCCATCTCATACCTTGGAGAGAGTGAAATTTGGGGTCATTCCTGCTCCCATGTATTCTGAAGTATGAAGAGCTCAGCAGGACATGGGGAGTGGTGTTGCACGGCATCACCACACCTGGCTTTCCCCATCTACAGCTAAACACCTGTTTATGCCCATGGAAAGGTTTGTCGTGAATTCAGTCAGGTTTACATCAAGAATTCAATGCAGCTTCCATTGAGTTGAGACACAGGTTAATGTGAACTAGGGAAATTAATTTGTATGCTCTTTTGGTGGAAGTAACAGGAAGAGTTGTGGTCTTATTAACAGGAAGAATGGGAAAAAATCCAATTGCAAATTGGAATCAAATATTTCTGCTGAAAACCATTTATGAAGAGTGACATTGTACATGCTGGAAATTCCCAGGTGTGTAAAACTGTCTTGCTGTCACATGTCTGCCATTATGTGAATGCAGATTGAGAAACTGTCCTTTTTTTAATTTTTGAAATTCCAAAACAGGATTAGTCTGGTTGGGTGTTTTAGCTGTACTTTGAGTAACTGGGTAATACATGCTGATGGAGGAGAACATAGAGGCAAGTTTGTCTCTGAATTATTAGTTTCCCCTTAGGCGTAGTGGTTTTCCAGATGTCCTCAGGAATAACATAAATTTTCATTGGTATTGAGGTTCTACATTATATAGTGCAGTAATGCTTCATGAGAGTAAATATGGTACAGATGTTTTCTGTTACTTGTTACTCTTGTTTAAAGAGATACCATTTACCTGTTATAAATATTTTATTTGAGACACAGTTTGTTTTCAAAGGCATTCAAACATTTAAAAGGCTAGGGTATAGTCCATTTACTTAAAAAATAGAAACCACCTGCTAAATGTTTGCAGAGAATGTTACATTTTCCTGTAGTAGTTGAAGTATGAGATTACTTAAAATTGCTAAAATAAAGTTTTACTTTAAAAAGAATAAGACATTGCATATGCCTGAATCTTTGTACCAGAGAGTTCTGACAGCGAAGTAATACAGTTTTAAAGTGGCCTGCCATACATCTGTTTATTAATATTTGTCTTGATGGCTTGTAAACAGTCTAGGAATTTAGCGGTTTCATCCAGGATTACTTCAGTTAATCATCCTAATTTTTTTTCCTAATTTTTTTTCCTAAATGTGTAATCATCCTAATTTTTTTTCCTCTTCAGTGTTCAGTGTACATAAGAGATGGTACAAAGCTGCTTTCTGGTTTTCAGATGAGTGTTCATAGGGCCAGCTTACTTTTTCATTCTTTATTTTCTCTTCCTACTGTAGAGCACACTTTTTTCAAGATGTTTTGTTACAGATTCCTTCTGTGCCACAAATGTGCCCAACATAATCCATATTGAAGACACAACCATTGCTTTCTCTGTATTTTTCCTTTCTTAGGTGTTCCTTAGTGCAATGATAAAATAGGAAAGCAATTTCTGTCAATCTTTGTATCCTTTCTGAATGGCCAGTATAGACATTTTTAAGGGGAGAAAAAAAAAAAAAAAAAAGAGCATATATTATTCTATATTGTCATATAATTTAAAAGTCCATATATTATTATAATATATGTATGTATTATTTCTCCTGCTTGTTGTCAACATAAAATAAGTTTTCTTTCCTGTTTCTTTTTAAGATACTCAGTTATGTAAAAAAGAAAACTGTATATTTTACCAGCTGCAATTTTCCTGAATGAGGGATTTTTAAGTCTGTATTGGAATAGTTGAAATTTGATTTTGTGTTTGTTTTTGCTCTGGCACCTAAAACACAATGGAGGTTCCTTCTTCCTGAAATGTTGATGAGTATATGACAGAAACAGGAAGGTATGCAAGTCTACATATGTCTGGAGTGTATTCTACAGAAACCCAGACCAGATACTTTGCACGCGTGAGCTCATCTGTGCTGAAGTCAACAGTGCTCCCATGACTTAGCTTACTGTTGTAGGCATAGAGGAGACAACTCATCTGGATTGGAGTTTTTAATTTTGGTTTGCTTTTAACAGTTTGGTCCTTGAAGCCTGTTCTGTTTTTCTACTAGCATGTTTATTTGTGGCAATCCCTGCTGAAATCCTGGTATGACTAGCTTCTACTCAAGGATTTTATGCTTGTAAAGAATGAAGGGGGGGAAGAAAAGGTTAAATAAAAAATCTGCAGAACTTTTTATATATGCAGGAGTCAGGAAACTCAAAGCAGTAGCTTTGTCTGTAAATGGTTCTCATGTGCATTGAATGTTGTGTGAATTGAATACAAGGGCTTAGTGATAGGACAAGAAGGAATGGCTTTAATCTTGAGGATGACAGATTTAGACCACATATTCATAGATTCCTAGAATACCACATTGGAAAGAACCTCAAGGATCATCTAGTTCAACCTTTCAGGACAAGAATGTAGTTAAAATGAGACAGGCCTGTCAAACTGGGACTTGAAACTGCCTAATGTAAGGGAATCAATAATCTTGCTTGTGACTTGATTCCAATGTCTAACAACTCCAGTAGTGACTTTTTTTCTGGCATCCAGTCCAAATCACCACAGTAGCAATTTGTACCCATTACCCTTTGTCTTTACCATTATTTACAGCGAGTGTGGTGAGACACTGGAACAGGTTGCCTGGGGAGGTCATAAAAGCCCCTTCTCTGGAGGTGTTCAAGGCCAGGCTGCATGAGGCCTTGAGTTGACCTGGTCTAGTGAAAGATATCTCTGCCATAGGGTTGAAACTAGATGATCTTTAAGGTCACTTCCAACCTAAACCATTCTATGATTCTGTGAATACATCTTTGTCATCAAATCAGCACTAAATAAAGCAATACAAAATACACTTTAGAACACCCAAGTATGGCTACTGAGAATTTGGAATTTTTCAGACCAAATGCAGTTTGAAGAGCTCAGCCAGAGAACTGCTGTTATCTAGGGTATGTGAGAGTAGTAGTTGAACTCAGTAGTGGAAACCATTTCATTAATATTTTGTAGTCAGCAGTGGTATTGAAGAGGATTGGGCAGTATGGGTGTAATGTACAGCCTGCCAGTTCTGCAATGTATTTGCATGATAATCCCTTTCCCAGGCATGTAAGAAGGTGAAACATGGAGTAGTATGCTTTAGAACATCATCACTGACAATCTCCTAAATAAGGCACCTGATGCATCTGCTTTTGAACCAAGTTACCGAACATAACCCTTGAAATTTCATGTTTCTTCTGGTTTTTGGAGTACAGCCTTTCCACCTCACAGCAAGAAATGTTTATGTCAAAACCAATAAATGTTCTTACTCTTACCAAATAATTTTCTGTCCTGGTTACAAGGAAACAGTATTACAGTGTCTTTTTTAAAAAATATTATAAAAAATGGTCTAGGTTTTTGTGTTGTAGCAATGATGATGAACCTGCCGTCAAGTGCAAAGATGCTCTTCTGGGGGGTCACTTTGATTCACATGGCTATATTTTATAATGCTATTGAAGAAATGCCTATAGTTTGAGGTTTTTTGGGAGAAATTAACCTCTGATACTGCCTGCATAGTATACATATTAATGGAGGGACTATCTAGTAGTTACTTAGGCATCTGTGGTTTGGATTTAGCCAATTACCCTAGATGCGAAAATGCAACTGAAGGGTAAAATCAGCAAGTACAAATATTTAAGGATTAAAAAAAAAAAATCTGCCATTCTACAATAATTATATTGACCCAAACTGTCTTTTAATGTCATATCAAGGTAAGCATCTGTATTACACCTTCTTTTCATATTCAAATAAAAGAAGGGGTGGAAGAATTTTGAACTAATTTTTACCTTTCAATCAAATATGTTCCTTAAAAAATACTCCAACACTAGTGCTTGGAGGAGGAATTTTTGTGATTTTATTGTCATTCTTGAATAATTTTATAACAAATGTGCTACATATGGCACAATCCACAGTAAGACTATAAATGGAGATAGGCAATAATGGCTGCTATTAATATCCATATCTCAGACAGTGCTATTGACATTAAAAAGTCAGTGTGACCTGGTGGTCAAAGGCATTCCTTTATTTCCTGAGCAAAAATATCTGCACCTTGGATACTATGTCCAGTTTTGAGTCTCTCTCTAGAAAGGACATTGAGAAAGACATTGAGTTGCTATAGTGTGATCAGAGAAAGGCAGCTGTGGTAGTTTGAGCTGTTGAAGGGTCTAGAGAACCAATCTTATGAGGAGCAGTTGAAGGAACTGGGGTTGTCTAGTCTGGAGAATTGGAAGTTGAAGGGAAACCTCATTGCTCTTTACAACTACCTGAAGGGAGGTTGTCTTGAGGTGAGGATCAGTCTTCCAAATAACTAAGGGTGAGAGGAAATGGCCTTTGGCTGCACCAGGAGAGATAAGAAGACTCGGTCTCCCTACTATCTGGTCATAGGTTGAGAGGAAGTGGCCTGAAACTATTCCAGCAGAATTTTACATTGGATATTAGGGAAAATGTCTTTACTTAAAAAAATGGTCAGGCACCAGAAAAAGCTGCCTAGGGAAGTGGTGAAGTTACCATCCACAGAGATGTTTAAAAAATACATATAATACCTTGGGTCATGATTTAGTGGGTAAGGTGTTACTGGATAGACTTGATATCTTTAGGATTCTCTGACAACAGGGATTTTTGTCAGCATATTTGAGTGCATTTGGATGTCATTCCACAATGGCTTTGGAAACTTTGAGAATCAGAAATTGTCTTGACTTTTTAACTGTAATTTAGGATGTACTTGATGTAAGAGGTGGTGCACAGGGATGAATCAAGTCTCAGGGCCATGGGCAAGAGGTACCATATGGAGTGGATTGCTCCCCTTCTTATTCCAGGCTTCAGCTCTGTGCTGCCTGGCATGTAGTGAAATGGTTTACATGAACTCTGTATAAAGGGTTTTTACAGGCTAGATATCCATAATTTAGAAAAAAATACATATAAAAGCTGTATTGAATAGAGAAGCATTTTGTATTGGGGTAAGAGCAAGAAGAACCTCTAGGGAATCAAGCATTTCAAACCCTTAATAAGTGCAATAAAAGTGCAAATGAGGTAGCAGCACTACTGCCTTACAAACTATCAGTCTTCTGATGGAGTGGCAATAAATTAAATCCTAAAATACACTGTATAAATATAAGAGACTTTCTTGTGTTTCAGCACAGTTTTAAGATATTAGGTATGAAGTCCTATTTACATTGGTTCTAGAATAACGATTTATGAACCCTCTTGTGATATTAATGATGGCATGGCTGGCCATCTTACAAAAAGGTGTTGGAGGAATGAGGATCATTACCAGGATTTTTCCTCTCTGACACATGAAACAATATTATACTAAACCACCTGATTATCTAATGGTTTAATCACGTAAGTGTGGACACTGATGTTAATATTTCAATGAAAATACTTTTTCCCAAAGTGCCATTAATATCTATAATGGTTCTGAGTGTCACCCACACCCACACAGAATGAATTCACTCAGACTAGACTCAGTTGTCTGGAAGTTAAGGAATGAAGCTTTATATATACAGCCTAGCACAATATAAAAGCATATATTTACAATATATTACAATTATTTACAACTTAAATCTTCCTCCACATTAGATCAAACAGAAAGGAAACAATTTTGACTCTCAACCAACAACTAAAGAAAAAAGAAAAACTGGCCAGGCAATAACCCAAATTAGATAAAATAGCCTCATTTTAACTTCAGATTTAATTGGCAATAAATTAAATTTAATTAGCCCCATGCTGGGCACCAAAATAAATGTAGTGGTTCTGGGCATCACTCGCCCCCACACACAATGAATTTACCCAGACTAGACTCAGCCATCTGGAAGTAAAAGAACAAAGCTTTATATATACAGCTTGGCACAATATACAGGCATATATTTACAATATATTACAATTATTTACAACTACATACAGTTATATACAAGTTAAAAGTAATACAGAAACACAATACCCCTCCCAGCAGCCAGAGTGCCCAGGAGAGGCTCCCAACCACTCGTCCACGTTCTTTCCACTCCCTTCCACCCTGTCCCTTATCTGAGGATCAGCTTCTATTATGTGGAAGGTGAGTTGGAAGAGGTTGGCAAGGGGGATTGAGAAGCACAAAGGTTAATTGGGAAGTGCAGGCTAAGGCAGAAGGCTTAATGCAGCAGAGACTGGGCAGACACTCTTATTTGTGTTAGTGTCCGTGTTTTCATATGGCTTAGCAGAATGAATGGGTAATATAGACGTCACCTTATTTTTCTTTTTCATAGTCAATGATCTATTTTTTCTCATTAAAATATCCCAATTAGTCTCAAACCAGCACAATGTCATAATCTCATTTACCTATGCAAACATCTTTGCTTGGTTAAAAAAATATTCCCACTTCCAGTGCACATTAGCCTAGTTCATTCAGGCTTTTAAGAAGAAATCAGATTGGCTTCCCTACATCATATAAATTCTAAGGTTTTTTGAGATTGTGTATGACTCTACTGCTATTTCTCACTCCTACCTCCCCCAATGAAAACCATCCTGAGCTGGTGCTCAAGATGCGCTTTTGCTTGTGGCTTAATCTTGATCTCTAAGGTTGCTCAGTGAATGAGAATGAAAGTGTTTACAGGATTTGGCTCATTTGTACTTCTTTTTTTCTTTTGAATAGTCTTAAATAACAAGATGCAGTAGGAGCAGTCCTCTGACCCTTCTGTTTTACTGTGTTTTACAAATGTTCATCGTCTGAAAATGACGAAGGGGAAGGATCTGGGAGTTCTAGCTGAGCTCAGTGTGACAGTGGAGCACAGCCATGAAAAAAACAAACATGATCTTGTGGATGTGTCAGGGAAGACATTTACAGCAGAGAGAGGGAAATACTGTTGCCCTTGTCCAAGACACTGATGAGACCTCACCTTGAGTAGTGATTATAACCTGGCCACCTGTGTTCAAAAAACTTAACTGAAAGCAAGACTAATAGAGGTAAGGGCCTACTGGCCAGACTGGAAATTAAGGGGATGGAGAGCATCCTTTTAATCTAGCAAGTGGAAGACCAAGAGCAGATACAAATATATATTCATCAGTGTTGCAAAGTTATTATAACTGAAGATAACACTAGCTCTAAAAAAAATCCAAACCACCAAAAAGACAAAACCCAAAACCCAAACAACGAGGTAGTGAAAACAGTGGTACAGTTTAGAGAAGGGAGGTCCTGGAATGAGGCTCCAATCCAGAGACAATCAAAATTAAAGCAGATTGCTTTTAAGATTGAACACAGTATGCTGAGGAAGAGATACATGTGCTATCATGGCATTAGCATCCATAGATCTCTTCCACTCCTTCCTATGTACTTTACTTGCATATATGAAGAATCTATAATTTTATTGGAATGGGAGAATGCTTATCTGGAAAAAATGATGTGAGGGAGGAAGAGGATGAAGATGAGTGAAGGGAGTGTGAACAAAGGACTGTCAAGCACTTGAGTGTTTCTCTGCAGTTGAAAATTGAGCACATCTCTCTATGTCTGTTTATTATGACACTGCTTATCTAAAAAACTAGGTAAAAAGAGAACAACATATTAATCAAGCTCTAATGTGGCATGTTCCAGCTTGCTTAGTCTCCCCAGGTTTATACTTCACCAACCCAGATGGGTGATCTGCTTTTTTTTACAGGTCAAAAGTGTTTGAATTTTTTTCAGCTTGGAGATATGGCAGATGCTTCTCCTCCACATCTGTTGTTGGTCATATCCATAACACTTGGGTACAGTAGAATATCACAGGGTGCAACTGTGTAGACTGATGGCTGTACACAGAGAGGGAAGATGATTTTGGCTGCACAGGAAGGTGACAAAATGGCATAGTCAGTTTACTGGATGCTTCCATGCACTGCTGTGAGAGCTACGGCTTGAGGGCAAGGATTACTGAGGGTCCCTTCACTTGCCATGTCAGGAAGGCTAGGGGAAAAAGGTATTAAAAGCCAAATTGATGTAGCCTTGTATTCTAGATGAGGTGTTTCTTAATGGCTAACAAAAGGGGAAACTGATTCTGCCGGAAGTATTTGTATATTTAGGTCTAGACAAGTCTGCAGCTAGAATACTGTCAACATGTACGTATAGTCTTGATGGGTCACCATGGGAGTTGTTTTATATGAACTAACATTATTTATTCCCTAGAGAAATACTTATCAGCCATCCTATAGAGCTTTCCAAAGAAATTCTTTACTGTACCAACGTGCAATGGTAACAACACAAGAAAATAATGAGTTTTGTGTGGCCTAACACCAGTTTTATATATGAAAAAAAAGAGTTTGATGAAATTCAGGTTAGGTACCTGGAATAGTACCCAGCCAGAATGCAGCAGATCAGTAGGGAACACCCAGATAAAATGAAACAAGTGGATGGCTGAATTTTCTCATGCAGAGAACAGTCATGAGGTTGACTGTAATTGCTGCAGGGGAAAATAAAAATAAAACCAAAACCCCAACAAAACCAAAAGCCAAATGAACAAGCAAAACCCAAAACTAAACTAAAACAACAACAACAAAAATAACCAAAAGACAGGAACTAAAAAACCTCTTTTCCTGCACGTGGAATGTACACAATAGAGCACAGATACTTGTGCTTGATTGCTCCTGTTTAACTTTTCATTACTCTTGCAGTGGTTTATGAGAGGAGACTGCTGGATACTTTTCTGGAGATCTAAAGAGATAATGGGACTGCTGCTAGCTATTTAGTAGCACTTAGTCCTGACATCATTTAAGGCAACTTTTTCTTAGAGAATCACCTGAAATAACTAGTGACATTTACATAGCACCTTTATCCAGGGCACTTGACAAACTGCAGGCACAGTCCAGGGAAAACTTTATTTGTTGCTGAATTGCAGCCGTTGCTGGAGTGGTTGGAAGCAGCTACTTAGCTGAAAATGCCTGTATGCTATAGAATGAGAAAAAATATGGGATAGCTAAAGAATGAGTGAAAAATACGATAGCTGCTACTTCTTGTTAGTAGATGTGTTCCACTATGCACTTGGTCCTGTGAACGTGATATGATCCCTTGTAATTATGACTGTTTCCCAACCCGGTTGTTCACATTGTGACAGTAGGAATTCTTCACATGGAACAACATGGAAGGACTGGAATACTTAGGATTCTCTTGTTCTCTGTTACTGACCCACCTTGGTAGCACTGAAATATTTGAAACCTAAGGAGCACGCTGTCCCTATTTTCTGCCAGGTAGTCCTGGCTGTCTGGTTAGTGGACTGACTTCAGGGGCATGCTGTATGGCTTTCACCTTCACATGAGCTGGTGATCTGCCCCCACTGCATCTCACTTACAGCTCTATGACTTGAAGCCTTAGGGACATTCTCACGATGGCGATGGCATGAAAGGGAACGAAGTCTGCCTTTGCCCTAAAGAATCTAAACTGTTGTGGCCTAGACTGGTTATAAAATAGGAGCATTTTGAGTCTTTGCAAGGGATTTTTCTCTCAGCCATTGCCACTTTATTTGAAGTAGGCATTTTTTCTGAGCTATAGGCTCAGTGAGTCTTCCAGAAAGGACTTTTTTCTTTTATATTGCTTCCTGGTAACATTTTTCTATTGATTTTTTTTTTTAAAGAACTGATGAACAAGAAAGTGTTCTTATAAGAGCATTACTGAGTTGGTTCAGAAGATGGGGAGTTGAAGGTGGAATAAAATAGTTCTGTTCTCTGCCTTTTACCCCACATCTTTTTGTGGTCCTGGTCCAGTGTTGGTTTGAGGCAACATATTCTTTAGGGGAAAAAATGAGTTTGTGTTCCAGACTAATTGTTCAAGCTTTTCAGTCACAGTGCATTTTCTGTGTAGTCCTATTTACTAGCACATGTGGATGAATGTTTTTTCTATTTTTGGTCTTTTACTTCATTTTGCACCCTTTCCTTAATGAAGGAAAAGTTTTATGTCCAGAGGAGGGCAGTGAAGATGGTGAAAGGACTGTGCTTATCTACTCTCTGTTGCCCACTGACAGGACATGTGGGAATGGTTTAAGGCTTTACCCAGGGAAGTCCATATTGGATATTACAAAAAGATTTTTCACTGAGTGGATGGTCAAGCCCTGGACAAGATCCCCCAAGGAAGTGGTCATGGTCCCAAACATGTGAGTATTTGAGAATTTTTTGGACAACAGTCTTAAAAACATGGTTAACTTCTAGGTTTCCCTGTATGCAGTCGAGAGTTGGACTTGATGATCCTTTTGTGTTCCCTGAAATTTGGGATATTTTGTGTTTCTCTGATTACTACAAGATATAAACTTTAAGAAAAATAAACTAGAAGCACCTCAAGAGTGTTATCATTATGATAGTAATTAACTTCTAAAATTTTCATTTCTATTGTAGACAAATTTTAATCTGAAAGCTTTTTCATGACTCAGAGCACGATTTCTGCTGAAGTTCTGAGCTCCTTTCGTACATGAAGGCACCTGAGGCGAGGTGGAGTGGCATATGTTTAGTTCTCTGCTTTCATGACTCCAAGCAAGGGCTTGTCTGGTGGCTATGGCCAACAATGTAGGCTGTTGATGCTTACCATTAGATATGTATTTGTGTGTTTATTTCTTAGATTGCAGCCTCTTTGTATGTGAGGATGTGGTAGTTTGAGGGGTCCCAGGTCCCCCTTAGACAAAACCACAGGGACAGAGACCCATCCCAGGGGGATAGACCTGCTTGTTTCAGGATATTGTAATATTGTTTTTCTATCCCTTCTCTGGTATCACAGCTGAAAGACAGTGCTTGACTGCACTTCTCGCCCTTCTCTTCCCTGCCTTTCTCCCCTTCTCTTCTCTGAGCAGCACGTGCTTTTCTCTCACAGTTCACAGGAGTTGACAGGCCACTGAAGCCTTGTAGGCGCAGCTTGTGGGGGCAGTTTTGACCTACCTTACAGGCTGACTGGGGAGTGGAAAGGGTGGAGGATTCTAGAAGTCCAGTTTGGGCCTAGTGGATTTTATACTAATTCCACCTAGTTGCCTTATATAAGTATATATATATATATACTTATAAATAGGATTTCTCTCTAAACTTACGATCAGTTACAGTGTCCTCATTCTTACTCCTGAAAAGGGGTAAGAGTCCATTCTGATCTCCAGAACTGGGTATACTCATGGCTCAAACTGGAACAGAAGATTTCCGCCTTTTCTGTGTACGCAATGCCTGAACCTATCTAAACTCTTCATATTTTACCAGAACACAAAGTCTTGTCCTGGTTGCTGATTCTAGAGAACAAGACTGAACTATAGTCCTAAAGGTCCTTCTGAACTACTTGTTTGGATTTTTTGTTGTTGTTTTGTGGGTTTGGTGGTTGTTTCTTGTTGTTTGTTTTTGTTTTATTTGTTTTTGTTTTTAAATCTTTTGCATTTGATTGTTATAATAGACTTTCTCATTATTTGTTTGTAGTGGGGCTGGGACTTTTAAAAATTTTTTCTGTTTTGGGGATTAGGAGATGTATAGGAGGTATAATGCCAACTCCTGCAATCCTCTTCTGGCCAAGCTAGAAGATCTTAAATGTATTTTTTATATTGCTTTCTTTTGCATTATGTATGCCTACAACTATGACTTCAGCTGGCATATGGAATATTAGAATCTAATGGAAGTCATGATGTATGTTTGTTTGGGTGGTTTTGTTTTGTTTTCTTCTGTAATGGCCATAACAGATTAATTACTCTACAATGGCTTCTAATCAATTATTTTGAAGCCTGTGGATAATTTTCTGTGAGGCTACTTTAACTTATCTTTTATCCCTTATTAAAATACAATTGACAAATACACTTCTTGACAAGACACTTCTATTTCTATGCATTAAAAGTGGGAAGTATGTAACTATTATCTTTTACTTTGTGATTTATTTATAAGCTAAATAACATTATTTCTGTGAAAGACTACATGGAGGACAGAAACGTTAATGAAATTTGAGACCAAAAGGCTAGTGTGAAACTCCATAGATATTCCAGAATTCCAGAATACTTGCATATTGTGTCTCATTATACAGAATCATGTATAAAGTGAGGTATCTCCCTGAGGGATATTGTAATGTCTGTCAGTTGGTGTTTGCTGCACAGTATGATGTTACTCTTGGGTGTATTAGAATTGTAGGAAGACTTAATGTAAGTGAGAGACTTGTAGTAGTTTGCCAGGCAGATCAGAAAGTTAAAATATTAAGCTTGTTCTGAATGTCTAAACATCCTAATAAAGAGATTATCACAACTGGAGTTGCATCTCTGCTTTTCTGAATCCTGATTCTGGATAGGTGAATTTTATCAAATGACAACATTGTAGTTGAAAGTCTTCTCTAGACTTTGTTATGTGAATAGAGGGTTCAGACCAAGCATGTAACTATCTCTCTCTTCTTTTTTCATTTTGAGTTCATCCTTGCTAATCTCTCATAACAACATGTGATAGTAGTTGCAGAAGTCTGGTTGTTGTGTGATTCCTGTGTAATTTCTATTCTGTCAGGGTAAATGTGTCATTTTCTGTAAATGGAAATGGCTGAAGTTACTGAGCCCTGGCAGTTGAAAAGTGATTCTATTAATTTACACCAGTGTCTTTGCATTTCTATTCTAAGGTCATCTTTATAAGGAACAGGTAAAAACAAATTTGCAGACATTGTTTGTGTAAGGTTTTGAGGCCAAAATAGTGCCAGTGGGTAAATATTGTGCAAAAATTAAAGGAAGCACTGAAATTTGCTAGAAAGAGTGCTTTCCAAGGTCCCCTGCTACAAATAGTTTAACTATCCCCTTAGTAACCATAAGAAAATCTATTATTGTTTACATAAAAAGATTTCAAACTTTCTGTTAAAAATTATATGTGGTTAAGTATGTATGTTAATGCTTGCAGTAAATCTCTTTGTAATGCTAAAAGCAATATTTATAATTTCATTAAAATGTGTTTTGTTTTCAGTAGATAAAACATGATGAAGTTATCCCTTTGAATAGAACTGTTTCCTGTAGTTGTTAAGCTGTGATCATCTATATTAAAATGATTAGCCTATTTGTTTCCCCTATTCAGTAGTCTTTTCAATTGCATGCAGATAAGCCACAAATGAATGATATGTATAAACCAAATATTTTATATTGAACAAAAACCCCCAAACAAAAACTAAAAAAAAATCCCAACCCAAAAGATATAATTTTGATTTGGAGACACCATGTACAGCATAGAGTTTCCGTTGTTCATTACATTTTTTCTGATGGCTTATTGATAACTGAATTAATTTTCTTAATAAGTGAAATACAAGAAGGTTGAATTGAGGCACTGTAATTTAAGAAATTAAATCAGTAAGTTTTGATGGACACAGGTTTGAGCTTGTTCAGGATGGTCTGTGGGTGGCCTATAATTGGCTTTAACATATGTCCAATAGTCAAAGAATCTGATGCACTTTTGTTCTGACAAGACATAACAGAACACCTTCAAAATGTTTATCTCTTTTTAAAGATGCTGCTGCCTTTGCTGCAGTCAGCCTTTTATTTGCAAGCTAGTGCTGGGAATTATATTTCTTCCTGGGAAAGAATGTTTTTTCCACTTTGCCTTGCTTCACACAGGACGTCAGTTTTACTGAATAAAACTCCCTTCATCAGTGCAAGCAAGTACCTGTAAAATAGGATGGTAAATGTAAATATGAAGATCCTTATCAGATACTGGTAAGTCCTTTGTGTAGCCTGTCAGAGTCCTGACAATGGTTACCCCAAGCAGAGCAGTTATGCTGCTGGGTAGCAAAATAGAATGAAATCTGTTGTTGATGCTTTTCATTGAAGTGTGTTAGGATCAGTGCTGTCCTAAGTGAAGGGTGATATACTTAGCTCTAGTTGGCCCTCCTGCACCTTATAGCTTTCCAAAAAAATCTGCTATTTAATACTGAAGTAATTTACACTATAACTGTTCTGTACAAAATTCTTTTGAAATGAAAAATGAGCTAGATCTCTCAAGTTGGATTCTTTTACATAGTACATAGAAGGTGACTATGTATAATAATACAGTAGATTAGTTCACTTATTGCACTATAATTAATTTCATGTCCTATTGTAGTGTTTTATTCTGTTTAATACCTGTAACTCGCTCAACTGAAGCACAAAAGTAGCAGAGTTGTAATGCAACAGTCGTAGTGATAAAGGATAATTTTTTTTCTTAAAGGAGTAGCCTTTTAATTTTTGTCTAGTGTAGCTGAGGCAAATTGTCTTTTACTTGCAAATTTACTTTTACTTGTGTTTGTTCTTAGGTTGAAAGCCTCAGGTCTAGAACCAAGATCAGGATATACAATTAGGCTGTGTGGTTGCACTTTTTAAATGATTTTACTCATATGACTCTGCGACTAATACCTGAGGTAAAAAACTGATTTTCAAAAGTGCCTTCTTTGATTTCAAATATGGACTGTCAAAAAACCCTGGCAACCCACAACTCAACCTCTTTCATCACTGAAAAAAAAACCCAAACAAATGAAAGGTAAGAAGCTGAACTCTGGCCTGTTTTCTTTAGAAATGAGTCAAGTGTGAAGTACAGCCCAGGTAGGAAAGATGATGATAAAATGATAAAAAATGCAATCCATATGTTATTGTTACAGTTTAAGACTAGTGTCTTGATCAAAAGTTGTAAATAGAAATTTTCAAGAGCATTCAAGAGTATAGCCTCAAAGGGGCTGAACAGAACATAAGAGATATATTTACCCCATTTCATTGGCTTGTTATTTGTCTATATAGGTGGGAGTTCAGACCATTCTTGCTGTCTTGCTTGTTTTTCCCTCTGTCTCTCCCTTTAACATTGCTTGCTCTGCACTGATCACTGTTTGAGTTACTGGTAAGAAGAGAGAGATAACATTGTGGTACCCTGGGCTTTGTCTGGGAGGGTGCCCTGGTTTTGTTCAGGGGGGGTAGCTGGGCTATTGTCTAGTTGTGTATATATATATATATACATTTGTATATGTTTATTACCTTTTATATTTAGCCTACTTTTGTAAATAATAATTTCATTTTACTTCCAGATTCTGATTAGTGTGGTAATTTACCTTTGGGGATAAATCCCAAAATTCTAAGTGGAGTAAAACCACCACATAAATAATTTTTGGCTCCCTGTCAGGTAATCAAATCATGGTCTCCCACATGACAGGTGGGGATACTCACTATTATACGAAGTATAAAGTATGAAGTACTTGGAACTGAATCAGTTATGTAAATATGTACCTGGAAAAGCAAAGATACAAACATGAAGACATTACTGTATACAAAAAGCTAGGTCTGCACTCTCCAGAAAATAGGCAAAATGTAATTATTATTTTTATTATTATAATTGGACCGTTTGTAAGGCCACCAACAATCTTTGAGGTAGTACAAAGGAAACACTTGAAATACAGAACAGAAAGGGACACTTAAAATTAAGGAAGGGACTCCTTGTTTGAGCCAAACAAGACTAATAATTAGATTATTCTATCTGCTCTTCTCCTTCTAATGTCCAAGGAAAAATTGTCAGATGAATATTGTTTTAAAGCTGCTTTTTCTTGTTAAGCATTCCACTTTTTAAATAAATGCTGCAAACAAGCTGATCAGTTTCCCTGCACTGTTATCAACAGTCATTTCTTAATAGGATATTTTAATTTATTTTTCCTTGACGATGGAAGCAGAGGATGAAAAAGAGGAATGCTCTTCTCTAGTGAATTTTGCAGATGTGTTATTTTCTTCAGCAGAAGAATAGATAAATGCCACTTATCTGATCTTATTCTCTGAGAATTCTTGTGAAAGATCTTAAAGAGAGTAGTCTGAGGTTTTTCTTAGCATTCAGACATCTACTTATTGATTATGATACAATGAGGGTGGGGTTTGTTTGTTTTTGTTGTGTTTGTGTTGTTGGGGTTTTTTTGTTTTGGTTTAGTTTTTTTTTTTCTCTTTTTCATGCACTTACCAAGAAGCCTAACCTGTAATGCATTTTGGTCAAATCAAGTAATTCACGGAAACAGCAGAAGAACAAGACTTAAGCTGGTGGTACAAATAGCTGGATTTTAAGATATTTGAGTCTGACTTCAAATCCGCTTATTAACAAAAGAGTATTTAATAAAATTTATTGTTCTTCTTTAGTACCATAACAATGGAAATCTACAACAGAGACCTAGTGATTGCTAGTGATGTGGCTTGAGTGATTGAGTGATGTGAGCTTGAGTGGTTATGAAGAAATGCTGAGCAATCTTCCCAAAATGTGGAGACATGCTTTATAAGTCACACTGAAATCCTGGCAATCCATCTTCTCAAAATCACAAGAATTATGAACATAAAAGACTCTTTCCAGATGCTGTCAAGGACTAGGTCACACGTTTCAGTGGCAATCTGCCTATTGTAAGAGCAGTAAATGAGTGGAAAGGGTATTTTCTGTCACAAATTGCTCTTAACCACCAG
>VWZI01023717.1:86423-97686 GCA_013396835.1 Psilopogon haemacephalus | reverse complement strand
CATTAAAGGGAAAAAAAAAAAAAAAAAAAAAAAAAAAAGCCAAAACACACCAGTACTCATCAAGCCTACTGACAACATGGTATTGTCACTCTTAATAGTGCAAGCTTAGCTTCAAGGTGAATCCCTCCCATGAGTTCTGGCAAACCCCAATATGGTGGTGCAGAACCCTGAAAGCACTCAGAGAACTATTTTGATACTAAGCTTTTAACTACTCAGGGATACGAAGTCAAAGCACACATTAGTGAGAGATGAACCTGGCACTAGCAGGACACTGCAATGACAGAAAGCTAAAAAAGTTTTGGTTTTTTTTTTCCCTGACAGTTATCTCAAAGGGGATTTAATGCAGAATTTTACGCATTGCTTTTACATCTTCACTCAATTCGTCTTCTGTTTCTCAAGAATTTCCCAGAGCAGGCAAGGCTACAGACCAAAATCAAGGGGCAGATTCTGAGATATCAGTAACAAGGTTATAGTGGATAGTGAAAGGAGAAAAAAGAATAATAAAAAAAGAAAGAAAACCCACACATGAAACAACCCACCAAAAAAAACCCCAACCATTGAATTTCAAATTGAACATTCACAAGCTGACCAACACTGCCATGGCCTAACCAGCCATTTGGAAAAAGAAGCACACCCCAGATAGTTTCAAAGCCACACAGACTTAATTTTTTAAAAATGTAACTCAAAACTCCATTAAAATGTGGAGAAAAGATTGCATATATACCTTTTTTTAACCTGAAAACATAATTAATCTCCATCATTAACTGGTGATTATTTGTTTTGGGATAACATAAACTGCTCTATTTTTAAGTGGCAAGGCAAAAGATAATAAAATAGGAGTCAGCAGACGTATTTGGCCATAAAATGAGGCAAGGCAGGTATTTAAAAATAGAGTTTAGAAATACTTAGCCAAGAAATCATTAAATCACACTGCAGGCTATCTCCACTGCTGCCCTGCTCCACACATCCAGACACAGTCAATCCTGCCAGTCTACCCTGCTCCAAATTTCTAACACCCCATGTACATTGCTTTCACAGAATGGACAAGGCATGGCTAAACAGCTTTCACATACAAATTATCCTTGCTTACACAGGAAAAAAAACAGAAAAACACAGGAGAAGTAATATTAAAAAATGTGAACTAGATTAATGACACATTTTCCCCCTTCCCTGTGCCCTGGTAAAAGGGAAGTATTTTCTAGGTCCATCCCAACCTTTGTGGTCTATACTAAGAGACACTCCAATGCCATGCTGTATTTCTCTGTAGTTTGCCCCCAAACATTAATTAACACAAGCAGCATCTGCTCCAGCAGCTTATTTACACAGGATTAGGTGGGTAAGGTTCCACAGTTAAATCTTGACAAGGTCTGCTTTTCCTTCAGGCCAGAATCCTTCCTCTGCAAACACACTGTTGCACAACATCCTTTAAAATCAGCAGAAGGAGGGGATTATTTCCTAGGCTATCCTCCCCCAACTCTTAGAATGCTTTTCTAGGTGCAGTCTAACTTTTCTTCTTGCTCTTCACAGCTCCCAGGACAAAGTATAGTGATGTGCTCAAAGGAAGAGCGCACTCAGACAACTCTTAAACCCAAATACCAATCCATCATGTTAAGCAGATAGGTAAGGCTGGAATGACCTGATGGGAGAGACAGTGGCAAACTTCTGATGTCGTATACAAACTGCAGGGGAGAAAAAAAAAAGCACAACAGCAAAGGAAGCATTAACCATTATCATCACCAGAAGCACCATGAAGTTTATCTTAGAAGCAACCACTTGAGAAGAGCAGCAACTCTCCCTAGTGCATTTCTTGGATTATTTTAGTGTTATTGATCACTACATCATCACAGGAAGAGAAAAAAGTTTGACATTCCTTGGATGTTAATGCCTGATCTGACAGCTCTGCAATGTGGCCAGCCACCTCAGGTCCTTCTAGAAGGATGCTTAATGACTCCCTGACATCTAGAGTCCTAAATGCTCAGGAATTTGGCTCCTCCAGCCTTTTTTTAAAGGTATTTTAAATTCCAATTGCAATGGAACTGCCACTACCAGTAGAGCTAAGTGTGCGATAGATACCTCAAATCTTTCCTGACAGAGTAAAATTTTTTATACAGCAACCGAGTGTGGTCCAAATTATACCTAGAATACACATCCAAGACATGCCCTAAACACCTACCTGAATATCCACTTTCCCATACCCCCCTCCTTCTTCCCGGGTGGAAGAAGTGGGAGAGCAGACAAGAGCCTTGGTGCTTCTCAGTCTGCCTCACAGATCCCATATGTGGCCTCGTTCGGCACCCTGCTTTGTTTTTGGTAAACACCGGTCAGGGATGCTAGGCATGTGCATCTCCCTTTTTTGGTGAAACAACCAAGGATTAGTTCCAGGGGTGTTTTTATCTGTTGCTAAGCATGCTGGCACTCGTCCAAACGCTTAAAACCTAGACAACTTCTTTACTTGCTGCTGCCGCCTTTGTTTTGTCCACTACCTGTTCTCCTTGTGTGCTTTGCACCGCGGGTAGCTGGGGACTCGCTCCCACGCGAACAGGAGACCTGACCCTACCCATCTTCTGCACTGAGCCGAGGGACTAAAACAGCTGGCTGCTCTGGGAGCAGATACCCACCTGAGCTCAGCCGAGCCAAACTCCGGCTGAGTCTAGGTGACGACCTAGCAACGGCCTACCAATGGCTTGCGACACTGGAACCTGCCGGCCCGCCTGAGGGCCGCCGCCCCCGCGGCTATGCACTGCACACGATCGGACAGTTCCGGCCCATAACAACCTGGATCCTGCTTCGCCCCGGTGCCTGACCACTTGGATGACCTCCTAAGAGCCACGGAGGATTTGTCTCGTGTCCGTGGATCTTCTCAGACAAGGTGCTCAATTTAAGCTACGCAAGCAGCAAACCCCACCCGCATCATCACCAGGTGTAGGGCACCATGTGGCAGGGACTGTATCTTTCCCCGTTTATGCCTCGACATATACTTCTGGATTACAAAGATTGAGACTCTGACCGGTGAGTAAATAGTACTCTCTTTTTTCTTTTCTGCAGTTTGTGAAAGTCTACGTTTGACCTTTAAGTGGCAGTTTATGCTGCAAAACTTTCTCCAGTTGTTTAAATTTTCTAAAACCGTTCTTGAAAACCGTTTCAATCTATCTGGTTGTATATGCAGATTATAATAAATTAGTTCCACCAACTGCATAATAGCATATGTATGTGCTTACTGTAAATAAGTTTGGGGAAATTTTCTCTATTAAAATATTTAATAATTTCTATATTAGCCTCGTTACAATTCACTTCTAACCCTCCTTAACACCAAAACATACATCATATAGTGGCAAAATACTAAAAAAGACCAACCCAAACGAAACAACCAAACACCACAATGTCTTAAAAAACATATAAGAGGGGAAAAAAAAAATCAAAAAACCAAAACTATCTTCAAATCTTCCAAGTCCTGCAACAGGGCAGAATCTGGTATACAAATCAATGTATAGCCAAGACCTCTAACTGAGAAGCAATCAGCAAGTTACATGAACATACAATATGTTTACATATTTTCTATAGTATTGTTCTTTCACATCATTTACTTCCATAACTGCACTTACCATTACTTTACAGAAGCATAATAGACCCAAAGACAACCTAAACTGAAGCTAGTGCTAGGTTAACTCCTGACGATTGTCAGTTTAAAAATCAAGACTTGTCTATGCTCAGTTTCTGTTTAAAAAAAAAAATTTCAAATAACCCATTAGAAATTGTATTTCTGGTAGATCAAAAAGAGCAGGAAATAAGGTATTTGCAATATGGGCAAATTATTTGGCAGCATAAACCATTAGACATCAGGAACAAGTTCTTTACCACAAGCATAGTGAAAACACTACAACAGGTTGCCCAGAGGTGGTTGAGGCTCAACAGGGCTCTGGGCAACCTAATCTAGTTAAGGATGCACCTGCCTAATGCGTGACCTGACCTCTGGAGGTCCCTTCCAACCCAGATCATTCTATGATTCTGTAGCTTGCCTTCTTATATCTCTGCTGCAGTGTCAATTAAAGCAGTTTTCCCTTTGAGAAGAAGTTGTAGTTTGCAATCACTACCAAGTTTAGCTCTTAGGTTCACTAAAGGGAAAACCTTATCATTTTCCACTGCTAAAATGCTGAAATAATGCAAAAGTGACCCTAAAAAAACCCAGTATGTTCTCTGAATTTCTGTTAACCATGCAAAGCATGTGTGATGTACAGGTAGGACAGAAGCAAAGATAACTGAGTGGAACTGTGTTCTTTAGAATGTAAATACCTAGACACAAAAACACTTCAGCGTTTTCCTTGAATGGCATTTGGAGAGCTGTGCAATATGGGCGCCTGGATGCATTATGCCACTACACCAGGCAGAGACACTGTGCCATCCTTGTGTAGGTGTACAGATAGATAAACAAAGTAAATGACATTGCAAATTAAATAAAGGTCTCTGGATTCTACCACATCTACACCACAATAAAAGGTGCATCTCAACAGGTCACATCTTTCGCCTTTCTTCATCTGTTTGAAGGAGAGAAAATGCTGCAACCTTTTCAGGTTAGAAAGTTGTTCTTTCCTCTCCCTGCCCAGTGAATGGAACTCTGTGCCTACACTGTTCTTCTCAAATCATCAGTTCTAAAAACATGGCAGATGCACTTGCAGTAGGATATAGCTCATTTTTTTCAAGCTGAGAGCTGAGTTAAAGGCCAGTCTGAAGGACATAGAGAGTTCTCTTTGCAGAGAACGGGTATGTGGAAGCCAGACATCAATTGTACGTCAGTTTTCTTCAGAAAGCTGAAAAAAAAAGCCTTGCTATGTGGAAGGCAAGGGACTGCTATACTGTGCCACATATACTCCTAAGCTTTGGGGGATTTTACTTAACAATGCAACTCCTAAATCTCTGTAAAGCAACAGAACTATTCACTTATCCAGACATCACAGGCACTGCCACTAATGGGCACTAGCAAGGGGCAGCTTTCCAGCACTTCATTGCTCTGCATTGTTCCTCTTTCCTCTCATTTTCCCTCAGCATACAGAATCACCCATCCAGCACCAGCCCACTTCTAAATGCAGGCCTGTGTGTTAGCACTTGGAAAGATGAGCTGCTGGGGCAAAGAGACGGTCAACTTAAAGGCTCTTCACAAGTTCACCAAAAGTGCTGAATTTCCAGCACGTGGAACGTTGTGATAGGGAAAGATACAGGCTTTGCACTGAACAAAGCAGAAGAAGATATTAACCCCAATTAACCTTTTCTTATCAATGAAGTGTTACTTGCTCCAAACATCCATGCCCTTTCAGGACAATCACTGAACCCAAGCTTCACAGTATCACATCTCACTCTTCCAAGGCAAAATATTTACTGATCTTTCCTCTCTGCTGCTGCAGTCAAGCTTCTTTTGCACAAAAGCACAGCAGTCCTCACACTGGTCTGTGTAATCTGTGCATAGGATGAGAACAAACCAATTTAAGTGATCAGAACATTTTTTTTTTATTCTAAAAAAAAAAAAAAAAGTCTTCAAAGTCAAGAGGGATTGCTGCAGGGAACACCTCTCTGTGGCAGCTACAGGCAATAGGGAGAATATTCTTCAGTCCACAAACAGGCTCTGATTTTCAGTGAAATTTGGAACAGTCCATTGAGATTAAATACTTCAAAGCACTATTTCTAAGACTCGTGTGTTTCACCACGTTATGAAGGTATTTCCCTCTCATCCATAAACACACAGTTAAAAAAAAAAAAGTACTCAATCTGACAGGAAATGTTACTACACATTCAGCACACAGACTCTGCAGCAGCATCACCAAGCAAACAACTCACAAGAAGTGCATCTTCTTTTCTCCACTCAAATAGCAACCTACTCTTTTTTTTTTTAATGTTTCTAAAAAGAGCAGCTGTTATCTGGAAACAACCTCCTAATATTCATCCTTCAGAAGTTACATTCAGGTTTAAAAGGAACACAGCTTTGCCAAACCATCCTCACTAGGTAGGATCAGCATTAACAAAAAAACCCAACATTTCAAGTCCGTAAGAGCCTGAATAAAAAACACCTCAAAGTGAAATAACAGGTTTAGCAATCATGTTTGTGTTCAGCCCACTCCTTCCTCCACTGGTGGCAAGGGGTAAATTTCCACTGATTTCAAAGACTGCAAAAGCTGTTCATACTCAAAATCTACATTGCTTTAGGGAACAACTGGCAGTGTGAATCAGAACAGGGAGAAAGACATTCACAAGCTATATATACTATGACTTGCAATTCCAAATTATAAAAAAGTACAGCAAATTTTATGTAACACTAGGAGACAAGGCCTTTCAGTATCCTAAGGGGGCCTACAAAAAGGCTGGGGAGAGATGTTTTAGGATGTCAGGTAGTGATAGAACTAGGGGGAACGAAACAAAACTAGAAATGCGTAGATTCAGATCAGATGTTAGGAAGAAGTTCTTCACCATGATGGTGGTGAGACCCTGAAGCAGGTTGCCCAAGGAGGTCATTGCCCATCCCTGGAGGTGTTGAAGGCCAGGCTGGATGAGGCTCTAGACAGCCTGATCTAGTGTGAGGCATCCCTGCCCATGGCAGGGGGTTTGGAACTAGATGATCCTTGTGGTCTGTGCTGGTTTGAACTAATTGGAGGATCTGAATTAGAAATTAGACTACAGGCTGAGAGGAAAGTACTGACAACACTACCCCACTCTGAGCTTTACTGAGAAAAGAAAAAATTTGTTTTAAGCGTTGTAACCCAAATATAGATAAGTTATAGTGCTTCAGACCTGTCTGGCTGTGGCTGCCCCTTGCATGGCTCCTTTTCCCTGCCTTTTGTAGCCGATTCTCAATAATTCCACTAACTTCTTTCCTCCTGCTGACTCCCCTAGCCAATCTACCTTTGCCTATCTGCTGCATCAACAGATGGTGAGATAAGATTGGGAAGGGGGGGAAAGGTGATAGTCGTGGTTAGAAATCCCTCTTAGGGATTTTGATCTATGGGAGAGGTGTGGTGTTTCTGTATTACCTTTTTACTGTATATATCTGTAAATATCTGTTTGTATATTGTGCATAGCTGTACATATAAAGCTTCATTTATTAACTTCCAGCCAGCTGAGTCCTAGCCTGGGTCATTTCACAGTGTGGAGGGGCAGGCAATTGTTAAACCACTATGTAGTCCCTCCCAACCCTGACTGATTCTGTGATTCCTTCAGGATACATCTACATTTCCCACAACAAATCCGTCTTTCCCTTACATCCAGACTTAGACATGACCTGACAGGTCAGTCCCAGTAAACCTCACTCACTTCCAGGCAGCATTTGGGACTGAGCTCCATCCATCACAGAATACAAAATCTTTGCATAATGCCTGTTTTCATAGTTTTAATGCATTCCCATGTCTACGTTTTGGCCAGCACTCTTTTTTTTTTTTTTTTAATTACAATATTTACACAAGATAATGCTCAGAGGTGTGTTATACTCCAATGGAAGAGATTTTTTTTTTAATTAAACCATCACATTTTTCAAACTAATTTAACAAACTCCTACACAGTCTCACCAGGAAAAAGAAAAGAGATTTAGCAGTATTTCATTCACAGGGCTCTCTTGATAAGCTCTGGCTTGAAGAAATTGTCAGTCACTTCTCAGTTGAGTAAAATGCCGCTTCTAATCAGGTACTCATGCAAATTCTTTCAACGATCAGAAGAACAACAATAGGAAAAGTGATATTGCATGGCTCTTCCAATATATAAACAAATGTATAAATAAACAAATAACCCTGTATGGCTTCCTCTGCAAGAACCCAGAACCCATCTACATTTACAATCAGAGTTCCAAAGACTGTATTTTTGTAAGTATGTTAGCAGAACAATCTAATGTTAAGCTAAAGTGTAATGCTTTATTCTCCTATGCAAATTAGAACAGGGAGCTAAAACTGAGAGAAAACACCACAAATATTTCCTCTCTCAAAAAATTATCCTCACCACAAAACCATAACTAAACTCTCACTGGTTAAATGCAGTATCAGACACCTTTTAGACTTTCACACACCTTTAAATAGGCAATGTCACAATAACATGACTTGGTGTACCTTGCCCAACATAGTCCCAAGACTAATTTTGTTGATGTAAGTGGCTCTGGCACAGGAATATCTCTTCTCAGTTTTAATTATAGCATATACAGAGTTTTAATGGGCAGAGACTTTGAATTTAATAAATACGCATGGTAACAATGAACCATAAATTAAGTCAGTGCAATGAAATGGCTCAACAATCACTGCAACTGCAGTTTCCTCTAGAAGACAGAGCTCTTCATCAGTAGACTGCACAACCAAGAATATCTAAGATACAGAAAGATTTAAAAACAAGACACTGTAAACACACGTCTACAGCAACACATTCAAAGACCTGTACTGGTGGCAGTACCGTACTGACACTAGTGCTGGTTAACATCTTTGTCCAGCCATAGTCTGTGTTTTGGTCAACACACTAGGGGGAAGGCACTTCACATTGCATGAATGCAGGATGTAGGAATTTGATGGTGAAAAGCAGTTAGTGTTCCAAATAAAAACAATGATGCTCTCCACATGGGTGGCAGAGGAGCACATGGTGGTCTGGCAGCAGAAGCAGCAGAGTAGTTGCTCAGGCAGCCAGGATGAGAAGAGAGAGAAGACAACCTGGCTCTTCCTTTTTATAGCCAGGTCCTAGCAGGAAGTGGGAGCAGCTAACCATGACACCTGGGAAAAGGTCAGACCACCCCTTGGGAGGAGTCAGAGGGTTCCCAGGTGGGCTTAACCCTTTATACAGGCTGAAACAGTTGAGGCTGTTCAGCATAGAGAAGAGAAGGCTCCAAGGAGACATGGCAGACTTCCAGTACCTGAAGGGAGCCTACAAGAAAGCTGGGGAAGGACTTTTTACAAGGGCTTGAAGTAATGGCTTTAAGCTGGAAGAGGGCAGATTTAGACTGGATATTCGAAAGGAATTCTTTACAGTGAGAGTGGTGAGATACTGGAACAGGTTTCCCAGGGAAGCTGGGGATTCCCTGGGTGAGATACTGGAACAGGTTGCCCAGGGAAGCTGGGGATTCCCTGGGTGAGATACTGGAACAGGTTGCCCAGGGAAGCTGGGGATTCCCCCTTCCTGAAGGTGTTCAAGGCCAGGTTGTAATGAGGCTTTGAGCAACCTGGTCTAGTGGAACATGTCCCTGCCCGTGGCAGGGAGTTGGAACTAGATGATCTTTGCGGTCTGTTCCAACACCAGTCATTCCAGGACTCTATGATTGGTACTCAGAACTTGTTAGTATTTGGTAAAGGCATTTAGCCTTGAACATCTAAGAAATTATTAAAAACTTATAAGTCACCAAGGCATTACCAGAAATTATACTTTCCAGGCACATCCTGGAAAGCAAAACACATACTGATGAGGTTTGAGCACCATCACCTAAATATTTCTCCACCAAGAATGAATTATTTGTCCTACAGTAGCTACCTTGACATCTACCATAGGAAGGGCAGAAAAAATCAACATACTATTAACTCAAACAAAACATTTTTGTTACAGATGCAGTTAATCTCAGTGGAACTACAGAATTAATAAAATATCATCCTACCAAGCAGAGTTTGCATCTCTGCAGGGATATGAAAAAATAGTTTTATTTGGAAAGCAGCAGAAAGCATTCCTCTGCCACTGCTCTACCCACCCAAGCCATCACTCCAGCAGAAAGTTGACTGTAACTGGCATTTATGTACATCTGTGCAGCAGTCTCTGTGCATGCAACATTGTGCTGGTTTGAGGCTAATTGGAATATTTTAAAAAGAGGAATTACATCAGCAGGTGTAAAAAATAAAATAATAATAAAGTCTATATCATACATTAGTTTGCTGAGAGTGATAAAAAGCTAAAACAAACAATTTGTCCCACTCTGGTCTGGGAGAGTGGATCTGTTTGCTTCCTCCTCACTCCACTCTAATCTCTCTCCACTAATCTCAGCTAACACATAACGTAAGCTTTGCTGGTTGTTTTGTTTGTCTGTCTGGGAAAGTAGAGGGAGATAGAGTGCCTTTGTGCCCTTCTGGGCAGTTTGGATTTCTGTATTATTTCTAATTTGTAAATACATGCTTGTAAAATTTTGCTTTGCTGTAAATGTAGCTTCATCTTATTTCCAAGCCATTTGAGTTGGTCTGGTAAATTTCAATAGTGGGAGGGAACACCACAAACATGCTTAAAACCAATTCAACCAGCATCACCAACTTCATCCCTTATTTCCGGTCATACCAGCTCCTACCTCTTACCTAGAAAATAAGCCAGGCAAATTCCTGAAACCAGCTGCCAGAGTTTGTGTTTGTAGATTGCTAGGCCTGCTGGTACCCCCCAGAAAGGACACTGTCCCATCCATTTAGAAAAGGCCACCCTTCAGTAATTTCTATGAAAGACATCCAAATAATCTTGACTATTACAATACCACGAACACAATACCATTATCCATCACCACCCATGTGTTTAATGAGATCACCAGTCAGGTCTTACACTATCTGCTACATGGAACCAACTGACAAGGAAAATTCTTCGGAGTCAGCAGTTAGCACAACAGACAAATCCACTGTAAAGTCTAATAGAAGCAGTTTGCCCTGGATTATTGAGATTTGGGGTTGGATTTTCTGAAGTACTAAAGTTTACACAAGTCAGTGTAAAGACTTTCACAGATTTCTAAAATACTTTTAGCCAGGCCAAGTTCTCCTTGAGCAGAAATGACTTCTCCCTTAAGTGCAGAGATGGCTGGAAGTAGGAATAACTATTTTGGGGCAAATCCAACCACCAGAAACAGGAAGGTTAATTTAAACATTAAACCATTCCATGAAATTGAATGGAAAGAGACCTTCATCTGTTACTCATAGATTGGCTTCTGCTCAGCAGCTAGTGTTAAGTGACTGCTGCACAAGAGAAAAATCTCTTTAAGAAACTTCCCTGGCAAAACTTAGATTGCTGAGAAGCACCTAGCTGAGCCTTCAGGATAGTGTCATTAAACCCACATGCCTAAACCCTGCTCCTCAATCTCACTTTATACACTGAAGTCTTCAGTGGATTGTGGTCTACAGGTGATTATTATTGATAGCTTGACACAAAAAAAAAAAAAAATTCCAGAAGACCTAAAATCCTTCTCATTATGATGTTATTTTAGGCACAGCCAGACTGAAACTACTAAACCTGCTTTATTTTCAGGAGAAAGGTGGGACTAAACCCCAGTTTGAAATGCCCACTGTCCTCCATATTATTTTTACTC
>VWZI01023717.1:36319-86335 GCA_013396835.1 Psilopogon haemacephalus | reverse complement strand
GGTGTAGTGTTATGAAAATATTATCAAGACTACAAACAGCTATGGTCCACCATTCAAAATCAAACAAATCTCCAAAATTCTTCTCTCCTGAAAAGCTGACAAAAATAAAATTAATAAGTTATATATATATTCTAAATAACTGACTAGTTCACAGAGAAGAATTACTTCAATTTCTAAGTAATTTTTAAAATAGCAATAACTGCTAAGTCTTCCACATCTCTTAATAGTGTATTTAAGCTTTCCTTAACAAGTAGATATGGGGTTAGACAGAGGTCAGTCCAAGCTAGTATCCCAGCTACAGGAGGACATGTACCAGGAGACACATGAACAGCAGGAAAGTACAAAGTGATCAATCTCTGCTGTGTCTTCCCAGTGTTAACCACTTGTAGTTTAGGGACTTAAGCCAAGAGTCTTGGGTGCATTGTGAGGCTCTCCTCCAGCAATTTGTTGTTTTGAACCTGCTTGAACCCATTTAGGTTTCTAATTGCCGCAGCTTTCTGTGCCTGTTAAGTGCATGATTTAATTACAGGCTGTGTCAGAATTTTTTTTTTTAATTATTCCCAAACCTGCTGCTATAACTATCACTGGGCTTCCCCTACTTCACACTCTGTGGAATAGTGAACATCAGTTCCCTGGTTCTCACTCCACAACGTTTGGAAATTTACATACATTAAAATGTTGCACGCCAGTTACCTTTTTCCAGACTAATTTCTCATTTTGTAGCAGTCTTTCCATAGCTAAGCATGTCATTCTTGCCTTTCTCTATACCTTTTTAGTGTTCTTAGATGTCTTCTTTTCCTAAAGATTTTCCTCTTTCTCCAGAGTAGTTAACAATATGCCAAAGAATGCAGTTCTGGTAGAATCACCGTCAGGCTATCAATAAATCAGTTTTAATGAATCTTACATAGTCACAGTTTTAGATACTTGCTACTTTATAATGTAAGTATAAGCTTACACAGCAAATGTCTTGAGTTGCAGACATGAAAAATTCTATCTTCTGGAAAAAAAAAAAAAGTCTTTGATAGTCATGTTGCATACATGCAAGTATCACATACCTAAAACACTTCAATTCTGTCACCACACTTCAGAACACCAGTTGAAAGAAACTAAGCCCTTTTTTTCTATTGTAAGGAAAAAATGACACTAGGATAAATGAAACCTCTTGAAACAAGATAGTTTGGCTAGATGCACTTCCACTAAATAACTCAACTGTAAAACATTAAGCCTTGCAGTTCTTATACTAGTAAAATATGACTGGCAAAGACAACTCATAGAAAGGGGGGGAATGGGGAAGTGCATGAAAGAAGCAAAGAGTTATTGAAGAACCTCAACAGAAGGTCTCAGATCGATTGTGCCTGAAATCTGACTCGAGTTCCTGCTTCAAGTTCACTTCATGGGCACAGTCTGCTGCTGCTAACATAGTGTGGGGCTGTGTTATCTGCCACAGAATCTTACACAAATACCCAGGAAGTAAAAAAAGCAAACACACAGTCCCAGAAGTTTGTACTGCATGCAAACAGAGACAGATGCCTGGCAAGAACTGACAGAGAAATATTTTGGTTTATGTTTACTAACTATTTCACTGGGCATTACAAACAAATGACACAGCCTTCCTACCCCTGTATTAAAATGCTTCTACATGGCAATGTCAGAAGGACATGCCAGAAAGAAAACAACATCAGTCAACTCTCTTTGCAGCCCCACACAGGAAGGCTTGAAAAGCATTACATAAAATAAAAACTTACAACACAAATACAGTCCTTCAATCACTATCTTCTGCTCTCCTGACTTAAGTGATCACAATTAACATTTTATTTCCAAACAACTGACTCTGGATTATTCACTAAGAAAGCTTCAAAAAATGAAAATGCTTGGCAAATAATTTAGCCAATGGTCCATCATCAGGCTTCTCAAAAATAGGTCAAGTTCCGCACTCTTGCCCCTCCTGTAATTTTATCCCCCAAACATTATACTTTGCTGACTGCAGGCTCCTCATGGCAAAGCTCTTTTTGCAACATTTCTGTAGCAAGATCTTTACCACTTGCAATAATGCCCCCAAGATTTAAAAAAAAAAAAAAAGCACTAAATAAATAAATCCCAAAACACAACTAATGCACATGTATTAGGGCAATTTGCTGAAGGACAAAAGAGGCTACAGCTATTTCTCATTAATGCTCTTTCAAATTTACCTCAACCTACAAAGCTGTGAGCATCAGCAAAGCAAAATGGGAATAAAAATATTCCAACTACATTTTGTTCCTTTTCTATAAATGAGTTATCTTGTTTCTGAAGCCAAATATAGAGCACATCAATGCACTGAAGATTATCTCAAAGGGTTCATATTTTACTTGCAGTATATGCCAGATGTAGTTTGCTGCAGGAAAGGGGTTTTTAAGGCAAGTTCAGTCCTTTATACTTCACAGTTACTCCTTGGATGCCAAAACACTGCAATGTAAGCAAGCCTGGCTTCCACTGGAATTGCAATCTCAGATGTGAACTTTGAAACGGAGAGTTCTAGAAAATAGCTGGGGAAAAAAACACCTTAAAAGTATGTTTCATCAACTAAATCTACAGAATTTGAATTTATTTCTTAATCCAGTGAGACCATCCCACACCTAAAGCACACCTTGAAATAACTGGGAGAGAAATGGGAAAAGAGTGCGAGAGCATTCGACTATTGCAGAATAAGAGTTTGTCCTTATTCTGCAACTTCCCTTGCTTCCTTTAAGGCCCCTTTATCCTTCAGCTGGTAAAGTCAGCTTAAGGAAAGCAATGGAATACTATTTAGATGAATGTGCAGATGTTTTAAACAAATATAAGTGTAAATTCATTCTCCTGAAAAACACACGACACTTGCATTCTTACATGCTGAAGCCATGAACAAATAGAAAAGGTAAATTGAGAGGGGGAGGTTGTATTCTACTTAAGTCTAAAGTCTGCATTCAGCACTTCATGAAGATTACCTAGGACATGAAAAATTCTTGAAAGATGCCAACTAATAAATTATTTTCTAGTATAATGCCAAAGGAAAACTGATTCAAAACACTTTTATACACCACTAAGACAACCCTGTGGAAAAATAAATGTAATGTCCTACGCAAGGTCTCAACAGTATGTCCAAGACATGCACAACCTGCAAATCCTCAAGTTCAGATACCTACTATCAGACACAATCATCTTATCTAATTCATCATTTTAACAATACTTAATCTTAACTCAGGTATTTTTCATTCAATTCCTGTCAAACTCATTCCGGACCCTTACAATGATTGGAGTAATTGTCTGATTTCTAGACTGGATCTCTGAGCATGTTTAAGGCCAGGTCAGATGAGGCCTCAAGCAGCTGAGTCTAGTTTAAAGGTGTCCCAGCCCATGGCAGGGATGTTGGAGTAGATGATCTCTGAGGTCCCTTCCAACCTAAGCCATTCTATGAATAAGCATCCTTTGTTCCACAGGCAATTATATCCTAGGAATCAAATGTCTCCCTTTTACAGCATTCAATACATTGACCATTCTAGCTATCTGTCTAATCTTCTCCAGTTTGAATGCACCATTCCCAAGTACAGGAAGCTGAGTTTACCCAGTATCTCAGCTGAGACCTTACCAGTTTCTTAAATAATTAACATTGTTATGTGTTACCCCTATCAGAAATCTCTCTGCTGATAAAGACCATCGCAGGATGCATCTCAGGAAATCTCTACCAGTTGGAAGAGACATCATTTTCACAGTAACATTGTTAAATATCAACCCATAATAAAATTCTAGCCAGTCATGAGAACTTACCTACCAGACTGGTGCCATCTGTTGAAACTTCTTTATGTTCTGTAATTTAAACCGGAGACTGGGTATTTGCAACCTTCACACAATTCCAAGAGAAAATACTGTTTCCACACCAAAACACTTCCCCAACTTTGGTCCCGATTTAGCAGAGCATTTATGTAACTTCAGATTGGAAGCATTCCCATCACATTCAATGGATGCCTTTAGAAGGCTAAAGCCACACTTCAACGCTTTGTTGGATTTAAAGGGTTAACATTTCAAGGTGGAATTTTCAAAGGATCCCGGAGCCACTTTTGCACCTCACTGTCTCTGAATATTAAAGCTCTAAAATACAAGGAGAAAACGTTTTATTTATCAATTCCTCCTTCGAATGGACCTACCAAGCCCTAAGAGCTAAGCTGCCTGCTTCCCTTCTCGCCTTTGGCTAAGGGCTTTGCCTTCGCAAGTCTCTCGAGGTGAAGTCTCGTTTCTCACTATTCTCTCGATGCCTTCCAAGTGCAAATCATTCCAAGAGGACCCTGTGTGAGCATGTGCTAAATTAACTTTGCCCAGGAGACTTTATTCACCACCTCCTCAGCGATTAGCCTATGTACCGGTAAGAAGATGTCACTTAATCCAAAACCACAGCGTTTATTCTTAAAAACCGTAGGACAAACCGGATCACCACAACCAGAAGGCCATTTTCCCTACCAACTTATAAGAGAGGTTGGCGGGTGTTAAGATCACGCCCGAGCTGTTAATGTCACATAGAAGGTGTTACACCCTCGAAGCTGCTCCGCAGCAATTTGCGCCACAGTCAGCCTTCCCTCACCATGTGCCACCGCGGATTTGGCTGCTCAGAAGAACCACGGCTACAGAAGCCACTCACTCTCTATCCAGCTACTGTATCAATACTCATTAAGAGCCTATACGAGCCGCTACGCCAGAACTTCACAACTCAGCGGGCAGCTGCACAGACAACTGTGGAAGGGACTCCGACGTGCAGCCCTCTCCTCACGGCCCAGCATCAGAGCCAGCTCCAGCGACACCGGCCGGCCGAGCTCCCCCAGAGCCCAGCTCCTGCGGGGATGCGTCTTTCCGCGGAAGGCTCCGTGAGGGCAGCTCCGCAGCCACGCCGCCCTTGCTCGGTAAGAGGCAGGGCACCAGAGCGGCTACTTCACCTGAGAGGAGCGCGGGCGTCGGGCTCCCTCCCGCGCAGCACGGGCTGAGGCGGGACCCGCGGAAACTTCTTAGTGTGGCGGATCGTCCTTACCTTGATGATGCTACTCCTCCGGGGGGTGGCCTTGGCCGCCTCCAGCAGGCAAACATCGAGGTCTGGGACTGTCGCCGGCCCAAGGCTCCCACCGGGGAAACGCTCGGCGGTACCGACGGCCGAGACACCGCTACGCCTCTCCTGCCTCCTGCCCGCGGCCGCCGCCGGGGCATCCAGCGAAGCCGGGTCGGTCTCCTCCTCGGCACGGTGAGCGGCGTCCGGAAGGACATGGCCTGCCGCCGGTGGCTCTCTGCTGCCGGTAGCCTCTGCCATCGCTCTACCGAGCGATGTCGACTTCTTCGGGGCGCTAGGAGGGCGGAGGGGAGGGGACACGGACGAAGGGCGTCCCGCGGCGCGTCCCTCACGGCGCGGCGGTGGCAGCAGCAACAACCTTCGCTGATGGAGCCATCACTGTTCTCTGCAAACGAAGATATCGGCTCGGCACGGCCCCCGCGGTACCGGGGAAGCGGGGCCGTGCGCCCAGGGTGGGCAGCTGCGAGGAGCGCCGCGCAGGAAATGCCACCGCCGCGGCACTGCTCTGTTGTGACAGCAGCCGGGCGTGTTGTGACGGGCGGTGCTGACGGACAGGTCTCCGGGCCACTCAGCGCTGCGGCAGCCACTCGGGGGAGGGGGCATGGTGACCAATAGGCGTGTCGCGGGCGGTGCATGGCGGTGGGTGGGCAGGGTGTGAGTGAGTGTGTGAGGAATGGTGAACCCTCTTCGTACCTACCCCGGCTCCTAGCACAGGGGCGCGGGAGGAGTCGTCCTTTCAGTCAGTGGGAAGCGCGTCGTGTGTGCTGGGCAGCAGAGCGCGTACCTCCCGCGTGTTTGTGATGGGGAGGTTTGGGCTGTGCCTGTGTCAGGGCGAAACTGGCGTGCGAGGTTTGACTTAACCGCCTGCGTAGCGATGTCATTCGTGAGGAAGCACAGGCGTTAAGAGTGGGGACGCAGTCACTCCTAGCCGTAGGGCTGATGCTGTGAACGGGAATGCCACGGTCGGGGCCCGGTTGCTGACAGCGAGCAAGCAGAGCCCTCCGGCATGAGGGGAAGGTCTCACTAAAGACGGTAAAGACCCACGTTGAGACCCAAAGCAAAGCAGGTGGGGCTGCTGCTTGGCCTCCTCCTCACACCTTGCTGCTAAGGCCCCACTGCGTTACTCATAGCCTCGGGCCCGCCGAGACCGGCTGCCCGGGGCAGGAGCCCGCAGCCCTCAGGATCGCCGTTGCAGGGCCAGCACTGCCCCCAGGCGTCAAGGGAGAGGCACTAACCAGCGGGGAGTGGCGGCCGGTTCCCGCGTCCGGCACCAAGTAGGCAGCAGTCCCAGGTGCGGTGCTTGAAGGTGAGGCAGGGAAAAGATTATCCAGGAAAGGCGGACACGACAAGTTGGCGTGAACGCGGTGCTGTCCTTTGCAATTCCTCAAGTGGCATTTAGTTATAATGAGAGTATCTATATGGAGGCCTTAGGGAGATGGGGTAAAGGAGAGTGCAGCAAGGGTAAAGGCACAACCTCTTGTTTCAGAACCTCTGAGAAAGAGGTTACACAGATAAAACGTACAATAAGAGAGGTAGAGTTAGGTAAGCTGGTGGTCACTGGAGACGTAAGACTGTTCAAAGTTACAGCTCTTGGCTTTAAAGGGCAGTGAGACTCAGTGGGAAAATTAATTTCTTTCTGATTTTTAAAGTAATTTCCTAAAGAATGTGTTGAGCACCTGTTGGCAATCAATGATTAAGCAGACAGGAATAAGAAGTAACCTCCTTACCCCAACCAGTCATGAACTGGGGCACAACTGGATGAGAATTTTTACCCTCTATTATATACAAAATATTGTCATTCCACTTAAAACTTGTCAAGCAAAGCACTTATCACAGCCAATAGAAAGAAATCCTAATTGAGGGACAGAGTTAAATACCATTTACTCTTTTTTTTCATGAGCTTCTGTGATGGTTTGAACTAATTGGATAATTTGAGTGAGAAATTAGACTATAGGCTGAGAAATGAAAATATATGATGTCACTTCACTCACAGCTTTACTGAGAAAGAGAAAAAAAATTGGTTTAAGAGCTGTAACCCAAATATAGACAAGTCAGAGTGCTCCAGGCCTCTCTGAGCTGTGGCTGCTTTCTTGCATGGCTCCTTTGTCCCTGCCTTTTGTAGCTAATTCTCAATAATTCCACTAATTTTTTTCCTACTGCTAACCCTCCGGCAGATCTACCTCTGCCAATCTGCAGCATCAACAGAGGGTGAGATAAAACTAGGGAAGGGCGGAAAGGTGGTGGAGGTGGTTAGAAACCCCTCTTAGGGATTTTGATCTCTGGGAGGGGTGTGGTGTTTCTGTATTACCTTTTCACTGTATATATCTGTAAATATCTGTTACACATTGTAAATATCTGCTTGTATATCGTGCAAAGCTGTCAATATAAAGCTTCCTTTACAAACTTCCAGCTGCTCTGAGTTCTAGCCTGGGTTATATCAAAGGAGGGTAGGGCAGGTAACTCCTAAACCACTGTGCTGGTTTGAACTAATTGGAGAATTTGAGTGAGAAATTACACTATTGGCTGAGAGAGGAAAACACAGCATGGCACTTCACCCAGAGCTTTACTGAGAAAGAAAAAAAAAAATTGTTTTTAAGTACTATACCCAAAACATTAGATATCAGAGGGTTTCTGACCGCTCTGGCTGTAGCTGCTCTTTGCATGGACTCCTTTGTCTCTGCCTTGGTAGCTAATTCTCAGTACTGCTACTAACTTCTTTCCTACTACTAACTCCCCTGGCCGATCTACCTCTGCCTATCTTCAGCATCAACAGGTGATGAGAGAAGATTGGGGAAGGCGGGAGAGGTGGTAGGGGGTGGTTGGTTACCCCTCTTGTGGATTTTGGTCTCTGAGAGGGCTGTGGTGTTTCTGTATTATCTTTTCACTGTATCTATCTGTAAATATCCGCTTGTAGATTGTGCAAAGCTGTAAATACAAAGTTTCCTTTACCAACTTCCAGCTGCTCTGAGTTCTAGCCTGGGTTATATCAAAGGGGGGTAGGGCAGGTAACTGCTAAACCACCACAGTCAGTCAGCACAGCCCCTGCCCAAGAGCATTTACCTGTCTCTCAGGGCGTGGTTTCTAATCTCCTCCACCAGCTGGAAGACGCGGGAGAGGGGCGAACGGAACACATCCACGGCAAGGAAGTTCTTCTGCCACGGGGACACAGTAGCTTTCACCAGGATCTGCTGGATGTAGGCCACGGGAGCACCAACATACTGTGGGGGAAGGCAGAGGGAGGATGAAACCACGTGGGGAGCAGGAAGCTGCCTGGCAGAAGCAGAGCAGGGCTTGGCGACCTCTCAGCGAGGGCTTTGCCAGACTCTGTTTTCCTTTCCCAGGTTGGAGGTGAGGTGAGACAGGACAGTGCTACCCAGCAAGAACAAGAAGAGTCTGTTTCTCTAAGAGGCAAAACACCACTGACCAGTTTGGAACCAGGCTGCTCTGCTGGGGAGCCAGAGGCTCCCAGCTCCTGCTGGATTTGGGGGGTAGAAGGAAAGGGCAGGAGCAGGGATTCACAGAATCGCAGAGTGGTAGGGGTTGGAAGAGACCTCTTGGAGGATCATTGAGTCCAACCCTCTGCAAAGGCTGAGGCACCTAGAGCAGATCATGTCCAGGTGAGTTTGGAATCTCTCCAGAGATGCAGAGGTTCCACCACCACTCTGGACAGACTGTTGCAGGGCTCCATCACCCTTAAATTATGAGGAGGAACTTCTTTGTTTAGATGGAACTTCTCATGTCCAAATTTCTGCCCACTGCCCCTTGCCCTGTCCCTGGCACCACTGAGCAAAGCCTGGTGCCATGCTCCTGACACCCACCCTTGAAACACTGACCAGTACTGATGAGATCCCCCCTCAGGCTGCTCTCCTGCAGGCTGAACATCCCCAATTCTCTCAGCCTTTCCTCATCACAGAGAGCTTCCAGTCCCCTCAGCATCTTTGTAGCCCTTTGCTGTGCCCTCTTCAGCATCTCCCTGTCCTTCTTGAACTGAGAAGTCCAGAACTGGACCCAGGACTCCAGATGTGCCCTCACCATGACAGGGTAGATGGGGAAGAGAATTTCCCTTGACCTGCTGGTCACAGTTCTTGATGCACCCCAGGGTGCCATTGGCCTTCTTGGCCACAAGGGCCCATTGCTGGCTCATGGCCATTCTGTTGTCCACCAGCTCTCTCAGGTCCTTTTCCCTGGAGCTGCTCTCTTAACAGATCATCCCCCAACCTGTGCTGATCCATGGGGTTGTTCTTCCCCAGATGTAGGACCCTACACTTGCCCTTGTTGAACTCCATCAGATTGCTCTCTGCCCAGCTCTCCAGCCTGTCCTCCATCTCCTCTTAGAATCATAGAATCAGGGGACCAGAAGGGTCACCTAGTTCCAACCCCCCTGCCATGGGCAGAGACACCCTACCCTAGACCTGTGTCCTCGTAGGGCATAAATCCTGCCAGATTAGTTCAACCCCCTGCTCTTCAAACTCCCCTTGCAGGTCCAGAAACAAAAAAGAATGAAAAAAAAAATGGCAGGGGGGTTGGAACTAGATGATCCTCGTGGTGCCTTCCAACTCTGACTGATTCTATGATCCTCATGGTGCCTTCCAACCCTGACTGATTCTATGATCCTTGTGGTGCCTTCCAACCCTGACTGATTCTATGATCCTTGTGGTGCCTTCCAACCCTGACTGATTCTATGATCCTCGTGGTGCCTTCCAACTCTGACTGATTCTATGATCCTCGTGGTGCCTTCCAACCCTGACTGATTCTATGATCCTTGTGGTGCCTTCCAACCCTGACTGATTCTATGATCCTTGTGGTGCCTTCCAACCCTGACTGATTCTATGATCCTCGTGGTGCCTTCCAACCCTGACTGATTCTATGATCCTTGTGGTGCCTTCCAACCCTGACTGATTCTATGATCCTTGTGGTGCCTTCCAACCCTGACTGATTCTATGATCCTTGTGGTGCCTTCCAACTCTGACTGATTCTATGATCCTCATGGTGCCTTCCAACCGACTGATTCTATGACCCTTGTGGTGCCTTCCAACCCTGACTGATCCTATGATTCACAGCCTCATCCAGCCTGGCTGCAAACACCTCCAGGGATGTGGCCCCAACCACCTCCCTGGGCACTTCTTCCCCCCAGCAGAGGACTCACCCAGTCAGGACGCTCGCCAAGGTCCCCTTGCTGCAGACCTGTGTCTGGAGAGGGTGGGATGTAATCCTTCACCGGGGTGCTGTACTCCACAGGTCCTGTCCCAGGCAGTGGCAGCTTCAGCAAGGGGTAACTGGGGTTTAAGAGATAATTGAGACAGGTTGTGCTTTGGGTTGAATGAGGCTTTCAGACAGAGGAGGTAAAAAAAACCCAAACAAACAAACAAACAAAACCCCCAGCAAAGAATGGGTCATGAAAAACAAGGTCCTGCCAGGCAAACCCAACCTCTGCAGGACAGGAGGAGCTGGTTGGTGTTTCCCCAGCACAAGAGGTAAATGGGTTGTCTCCATGAGAAGGAGTAACTGGATTCCTGGGAGAAGAAGGGATGTTTTCTTGGAAGACCTCACCAAATCACTCTCCATCTCCTCAGACGCAGCTGTGATATTTTGAACACTGCTGGCTCTGAGGAGATGGAGAGGGATCTGGTGAGGTCTTCCAAGAAAACAACTCCAGCTGCTCCAGCCTGTCCTCCTAGGAGAGGATAGCTGAGATGTGAGGACAGGCTGAGGCAGCTGGAGTTATTCAGCCTGGAGAAAAAAAAGGCTCCAGGGAGACCTTGAAGCAGCCTTCCAGTACTTGAAGGGGCTACAAGAGGGCTGCAGAGGGACTGTTTGCAAAGGCCTGCAGCGATAGAACAAGGAGCAATGGTTTGAAATCAGAGCAAAGCAGATTTAGATTGGATGTTAGGAACAAGCTTTGCACCATGAGGGGGGTGGAACACTGCAACAGGTTGCCCAGGGAGGTAGTTGAGGACCCATCTCTGGAGATTCTCAAGGTCAGGCTCAACAAAGCTCTGAGCAACCTGATCTAGTGGAAGATGTCCCTGCTTAGTGCATGGGGCTTGGACTGGAGGACCTTTGGAGGTCCCTTCCAACCCAAACCATTCTATGATTGTGTTGAGCTGGCTGCCTCCCTGAGCCAAACCCCAGCCTCATCACCTTGTTCCCCTCCCTTAAGACTGGAATTGTTGCCAAGATTTGCACTGGACCTCAAAGGGCTCTTTACAGTAGCAATAAAACACCAACACAGCTATGAAAGATCTCCTTGCTCCTTAAGTCCTACAGGCTTTGCTCTCTGCAACTGCCTGAAAGCAGGGTGGAGACAGGTAGGGGTTGGTCTCTTCTTGCAAGGAACAAGTGACAGGGACAGAGGAAATGGCCTCAAGTTGCCCCAGAGGAGGTTTAGGTTGGACATGAAGAACAAAGAAGGTTCTATGTGAAAATGAGGAGAAACTTCTTTGGTGTGAAGGTGCTGGAGCCCTGGCCCAGGCTGCCCAGAAAGGTTGTAGATTCTCCTTGTGTGGAGAGATTCCAACCCCTTCCTGGGCATTGTGATCCTGGGCAAACTGCTTTAGCTGGTGGGAGTTGGACTGGATGATCTCCAGAGGTCCCTTCCAGCCTCACCATGCTGGGGTTCTGGGATCTTCCTCCTTGTTAGAGATTTATTTTTGGCCATCAGGGAAAGAGGTGGACACCAGCATGGACAGGATAAAGTAAGCAGGGAAGAAAAAAAAAGTTGGATCTGAAGCAGGGGATAGGAAAGCTTAGAAAGAAGTTTTGGGTTTGAGAGCTAAGGGGGTTGGACTAGATGATCTCCAGAAGTCCTTCCAGCCTCACCATGCTGGGATTCTGGGATCTTCCTCTTTGTTAGAGATTTATTTTTGGCCATCAGGGTAAGAGGTGGACACCAGCATGGACAGGCTAAAGTAAGCAGGGAAGAAAAAGCTGGATCTGAAGCAGGGGACAGGAAAGCTGAGAAAGAAGTTTTGGGTTTGAGAAGGGCCCTTGTGAGATGCTCACGTGACAGTGCACCCTGACAGCCTCCTGCAAACATCACAAGTAAGGAAACACAGCTCAGCCCCGAGCTGGAACTGCAGAACTGGAGCAAGAGAAGTGCAGTTTAGTTACTAAGCATGAGGTAAGTTCAAGCAAAAATGTTCATCCAACTACTTTACATATTTTCAAGACAGCTTAGAGGGCCAAGATGGAGAAGTGCCAGGTCAGCCTGAGGCAGTTGGCAACACCAAAGTACAAACCCAGCAATTGCATATTCCTCCTCCTCAGAATCAAAGCAGAGATCTCCAGCACCCCAGAATAGTCTCTGCTGCTGAATATGAAGGGAAGCAGAGAGGTGCCAAGTCTTAGGTAAGAGGGGAGGTGATGATATCTTGCCTTAAAATAGCTACCACCTTCCCCATTTTGCACACTGGGGAAGAAGCTTTTAGCCCATTTCCAGCCCAAACTGTCCCAGAGACAGCAGAGCCTCAGATCCCATCACAAGTGAGAGAGCTGGAATTGGATTAAAGAGGTCTGGCCAGAGGGGAGAGGAGATTTTGGCAGCAGCAGTGCTCTGCTCAGCCTTGCTAAGCACACAAACAAGGTTGGACTTGATGATTTTGGGGAGGTCTTTTCCAACCTTAACGATGCTGTCAGGTCTGTTGCTGAACAAATGAGGTTTGCTTTGCCTTGACCCTCCAAAACCTGCACGGAGGAAGTGAAGATTCCCCCTGCTGTGTGCAGTCAGGTGCTGCAAAGCAGAAGAGCAGCCTCATTACACAGAGCTTCCTTCTAGCTTCATCAGGTGGTGCCACAGGAGACTCTGCTCTCTGTGGATGGGGAAGATGGAGAGGTTGAGAGCAACTCAGCTCCTCTGGTTGTCACACAAGACAGCACAAGTCTGTAAGACACTGAAGTGTTCTTCTAGAAGGTCATCCAGGGAAGTGCACACACAGAGGGCTCTGTCTCCAGCCAGTTCTACAGCTCTTCAGCAGCAGAACCTGGTGCCTCAGTCAAATAATGACCATCAAGAAAGGGCCACCCTCTGGAACTCTCCTACCCCTGCTTTGCAGATTCAGCTGCTGGATTTGACATCCTTCAACTCTAAAGCCTTCTTCAGTACCACAGGAACTTCAGCTGTAACCCAAAGGGCAGAGTTATGACCACCACCTGGTTCTTCTCTGAGCTGAGGAGGAGGAACTGCTCCTGTGCCAGACAGGCTTAAGGGCTCACCTCACTAAGGAAAAGTAAAATCCAGACAATGACAGGCTCAGGTGAGTGTCCCTGTAAAGAACAGGAATGTTGCTTCATGGAGATCCATTTAAGTGAGATGATGAAAATCAATGTCACCTATAATGCCTCAGCACCAGGTGAGGCCACACCTTGAGTACTGGATGCAGTTTTGGGCCCCTAATTCCAGGAAGGACATTGAGGGGCTGGATGGGGTCCAGAGAAGGGCAACGGAACTGATGAAGGGTCTGGAGAACAAGGCTGGTGAGAAGCAGCTGAGGGACCTGGGTGGGGTTGTTGACGTGGAGAAAAGGAGGCTGAGGGCAGACTCTTGTGGCTCTCTTCAACTCCCTGAAAGGAGGTTGGAGCCAGGTGGGGTTGGTCTCTTCTCCCAAGGAATAAGCAATGGAAGAAGAGAAAATGGCCTTACATTGTCCCAGGGGAGGTTTAGGTTGGACATGAGGAACAATTTCTTTCCCTTGAGGGTTGCCAAGCCTTGTCCCATGCAGCCCAGGGCAGTGGTGAACTCCCCATCCCTGGAGGGTTTTCAAAGTCATGGAGGTGTGGTGCTGAGGGCCATGGTTTGGTGGTGCCCTGGGTTAACAACTGGACTTAATGATCTTGGAGGTCTTTTCCAACCTTAGTGATTCTGTGATTCAACAGAAAGAAGTGTGGTAAAACAAGAAGCTAATCAACAACCCCAAAACCTGCAGGATTCTGCTTTCCAGAGACCTGACCTCTGTACAGATGCCTGGGGTCACTCTGCCTTCTACACTGTGCTGAACTTCATGAAGTTCCTCTCTGCCCATGCAGCCATCTGGTTTATCAGACACCTTCCAGTTCTGCTACCACTTTCCAATTCATGACATACGAAGTTCTTTATCATTAGCAACTTGCTGAGGGTGCAGTCCACATCATCCAGGTCAAGCAACAAGAAGACAGAGCTCAGGCTCAAACCAAGAGTAAGACTTGAAGACACGAGAGAGCAGAGAATTTCCAGGAACACACAACACATAGCAAGGCAAGGGCTGAAGAGGAACACAAGCTGAAGAGAGAACACACTGAGCAAGGATGGAGGCAAAGATCAACTCTCCTTCCCCTCATTGTTCATTCATGGCTTTGGAGTCCACTACCACCAGGACTTGCCTGGGGCTTGCTTTGTTTTCCTTATTCACTTTGTGTTTTTTTTTTTGTTTTTTTTTTTTAAACTATTTCCTTATGAAACTACATGAAAATACTTCATCCTTCAGCCCCATAAAACCAGAGATGGCAAAGATCTGTCGGGCTGCAGGACAAAGCAGCTGTGGGGAGACACCACGAGCGAGGGAAACCTGAACACGCTCAGGGTGCTGCTGCCAGGACCCCACAAAAGGGCAGCAGCAGGCCAGAATGCAGAGTGATGGGGATGGGGTAGGAAGGGTTTTTTTGTTAACTATTTCCTTATCAAACTATATGAAAATACTTCATCCTTCAGCCCCACAAAACCAGAGATGGCAAAGATCTGTTGGGCTGCAGGACAAAGCAGCTGTGGGGAGACGCCACGAGCAAGTGAAACCTGAACACACTCAGGGTGCTGCTGCCAGGACCCCACAAAAGGGCAGCAGCAGGCCAGAATGCAGAGGCCAGTGAAGAAGGTGATGGGGAAGGAAGGTTTTTTTTTTTAACTACTTCCTTATCAAACTACATAAAAATACTTCGTCCTTCAGCCCCATAAAACCAGAGATGGCAAAGATCTGTCGGGCTGCAGGACAAAGCAGCTGCGGGGAGACGCCACGAAGGAGGGAAACCTGAACATGCTGAGGACCCCACAAAAGAGCAGCACCCCAGCACTTGTTGTGCCTTACCAGCAGGCCAGAATGCAGAAGCCAGTGAAGAGGATGATGGGGATGGGGTAGGAAGCACAGAGCAGGCCGTGGTTGTAGAAGGCTCGCGATATCCTCTCGCGCAGTCTGTCAGTCAGGGTCATCCTCGGCCGTCGTCACCTGGTTGCCATCCCGGGACAGGTCAGGGGCTTGGACAACTCCAGCATGTGCAATGCTTCAGCAAAGGCACCGTGGCCAGCTAGGAAGGGGGCAGGAGGCAAAGTGGTGAGAAAAACAAAGGAATAAATCCTACCAGTTTGTTCCACAAAGGCTTCTGCTGCTGGACCTCCGCGGGACAGGTTTGAGAGTGGAGAGACAAGAGCCAGGCTGGAGCCATGGGGGAGGCCCAAAGGGCAACAAAACCAAGGACTGGGGTCTTGTTCTTGGGTCACAACTACTCCAGGAAGGCTCCAGGTTGGGGACAGAGGGGCTGGAAACTGCCTGGTGGTAAAGGACCTGGGGGAGTTGGTGAGAGCAGCTGAAATGAGCCAGGGTGTGCCCAAGGAGGCCACCAGCACCCTGGCTTGGATCAGCAGTGGTGTGGCCAGCAGGAGCAGGGCAGGGATTGTGCCTCTGTGCTGGGCACTGGTGAGGCCACCCCTTGAACCCTGGGTTCCAGGAAGGACATTGAGGGGCTGGATCGAGTCCAGAGAAGGGCAATGGAGCTGCTGAAGGGTGTGGAGAACAAAGCTGGTGAGGAGCAGCTGAGGGAGCTTGGCTTGTTGAGCCTGGAGAAAAGGAGGCTAAGGGGAGACCTTGTGGCTCTCTGCAGCTCCCTGAAAGGAGGTTGGAGCCAGTGGGGTTTGGTCTCTTCTCCCAAGGTACAAGTGACAGGACCAGATAAATTGAGCCTCAAGTTGTCCCAGGGGAGGTTTAAGTTGGACATGAGGAGAAACTTCTTCCCTGAAAGGGTTCTCAAACACTGCAACAGGCTGCCCAGGGAGATGGTGGAATCGTTCCCCCGGAGGCATTTAAAAGTGGCAGAGATGTGGTGCTGAGGGACATGGCTGAGCACCAGGCATGGCAGATTTAGATCATGGTTGGACTCACTGATCTTAAAGGTCTTTTCCAACCAATTTTCTGATTCTGTTCCACCAGAGGGACAGGTCACACATTGGAGATGGGAGGTCCTAGGGAGGATGCTGGGACTGCTGGTGGGAGCTTGGAGAGGCACAGAAGGACCACGTTGGATCCATCTCTACTTTACCAAGCTCGGTTTTAAGCGTTACAGAAAGCCCTGAGGAGAGGTTTAGGCTCTAAATGAATTAATTAAGTAATAAAGCACAACCCAAACTTCTAGGAAAGGTGGAGCAGAAGAAACCTGCTCTGGATGCCAGACAAGACTTGTTTCATCCAGTTCCAAGCCAGGACTTCTCCAAGATGTTTTTTATCTGAGAGGAAATAAACACATTTTTCTTCCCCTGGCCTCTCCAGAACAAGACTGGGACAGTGCAAGACTCAGAGCAGATGGAACAAAGTCGTTTTGGCCACAGGAAAAAAAAACATTAATGATTGAGCTGGAGAATTCAATACAAGTCCTGACCCCAGGCTAACCATTAAAAACCAGTTGGCCACAACGTTCTCAACAACTCCTTCACCTCTTCAACAGAAAAAACGTCAGAGGAGAAGGTCTGAGGGGTTCACACAGGCAAGGAATCCATCAATTCGTAGGTATTTGCCTTAGGGATTCACAGAACCCTTTGGGTGGGAAGGGACCTTAAAGATCATCCAGTTCCACCCCCCCTGGCACCAGCAGGGACACCTCCCACCAGCTCAGGTTGCTCATCCAACCTGGGGCATCCATAACCTCCTCAGGCAACCTGTTGCAAAGTCTCACCACTACCCTCACTGCAAAGAATTTCTTCCTCAGCTCCACAATTCTGTGAGCCTCAAATGCTCTGAAGCTGAGAAGGTACCTCAGGTGCTGTTTGGTTTCTCCTCTCTCCTAAACATCCACTTTCAGCTAGGAGGGAGTGAAGACAAACCCCAAGTACAGCCACTCTGCTTTTAAACCCCAGCACAAGAAGAACATGGAACTGCTGGAGAGAGTCCAGAGGAGGGCCACGAAGATGATCAGAGGGATGGAGCAGCTCTGCTATGAGGACAGGCTGAGGGAGTTGGGGCTTTTCAGCCTGGAGAAGAGAAGGCTTCCAGGGGACCTTAGAGTAGCCTTCCAGTGTCTGAAGGGGGCTACAGGAGGGCTGGGGAGGGACTGTTCACAAGGTCTTGTAATGACAGGACGAGGGGGAATGGGTTCAAACTGGCAGAGGGGAGATTGAAACTGGATGTTAGGAGAAAGTTCTTCACAGTGAGGGTGGTGAGACACTGGAACAAGTTGCCCAGGGAGGTTGTGGCTGCTCCCTCCCTGGAGGTATTCAAGGCCAGGCTGGATGAGGTCTTGAGTGTCCTGATCTAGTGGGAGGTGTCCCTGCCTATGGCACAGGGGGGTTGGAACTGGCTGATCTTTGAGTTCTCTTCCAACCTAAACCATTCTGTGAAATGTGCTCTTGCTGCCTGGGTGAGGCTAGTGAGAGCCAAGATCCTATATATCATGGAGTCATGGAATGGCTTAGGTTGGAACGGACCCTTAAAGGTCATCTCATTGCAGCCACTGCAGGCAGCAGGGACGTCTGCAGCTGGAGCAGGCTGCTCAGGGCCCCAGAAAACCTGACCTGGAATGGTACCAGGGATGAAGCATCTCCACCTCTCTGGGCAACCTGGGACTCAGCACTCTCATGTTACAAGAGTCTCTCCCTTCTCTTCAGTCTGAACCTCCCTCTTCAGTTCTGTCACAACAGGCCCTGCTCAAAAGTCTGGCCACAGCTTTTTGCTCACCCCTTAAAGCATTGAAGGACACCAGAAGGTCTCCCTGGAGCCTTCTCTTCTCCAAGTTGACCAAGCTCCACTCTCTCAGCTTCCAGCCCTCCCAGCATCGGTATGGCCTCCTCTGACCCTGCTTTAACAGATCCCTGTCCCTGCTGTGCTGAGGACAGAATCCTCTAGACTAGTTGAAACCATCACTGGATGATCTCCAGAGGTCCCTTCCAAACCTCACCGTGCTGGGATTCAGAGAATCTCAGAAAACTCCTCCTGTTTGCTGGATCTGCTGCCAGAAAGTGACCAGCTAAGGAAGAAAAGGAGAACATCTCCTTAATCAGAAGCTGCATGACAACACCTCTCCCAAGACAAAAGCTTTTATCTCACTTAACAGCAGTTACATGTTCCAAATTCTTTACATTTCTGCCTGAGAGCCTTCACAGAAGGTCTCCTTTAACCACCCAAGTGCAGGAGAGGGCAGCTAATAGCAGCAGCTCAGACTGCAGGAGTCCAATGTGACCTTAGAGGCAAAACTACCACACGGATGAAAACTCCTCCGTGGGTTTTTTCAAGTCTAATCAACATTTCAGTTGGCCAAAAAAAAAACCCCAAAAAAGTTCTTGGATCAGGCCTCAGCTTTAGGTGTCACAAAACCAGAGGAGCTGGGGGGAGAGGAAAGAAAGAAGAAGAAGAAGAAGAAGAAGAATGAAAAAGGAAATAAATCACCATTCTGTAGGGATCTTTCTTGGACTTCAACACACAAAGTCAGGTGCTCACTCTAGTTACCTAGGCTGAAAGGAGTTTCCACTTTAAACTGAGGTGGGTAAAGTAGATCAGCAGGGTCCTTCTGTGCCTCTCCAAGCACCCATCATCAACCACAGCATCCATCCTGGACCTCCCACCTCCAATGTGTGACCTGTCCCTCTGACAGAAGACAATAACAGGAAGTTTGGCTTGGAAGAAACATTTAAGGTCAGGGGTCCCAACTGTTGCCTAACTCAGCCATGTCTGGTGCTAAACCATGGCCCTCATCACCACATCTCTGACACCTTTAAACCCCCTCAGGGATGGGAATTCAACCACCTCCCTGGGCAGCCTGTTGCAGTGTAAGAGAACCCCTTCAGGGAAGAGGTTTCTCCTCATGTCCAACCTAAACCTCCCCTAGGACAACTTGAGGCTGTTTCCTCTTCTATCACTTCTTCCTTGGAAGAAGAGACCAACCCCACCTGGCTCCAGCCTCCTTTCAGGAGTTGCAGAGAGCCACAAGCTCTGCCCTCAGCCTCCTTTTCTCTAGACTTAACAACCCCAGGTCCCTCAGCTGCTGCTCACCAGCTTTGTTCTCCAGACCCTTCACCAGCTCCATTGCCCTTCTCTGGACTCACTCCAGTCCCTCAATGTCCTTCCTGGAATCCAGGATTCAAGGGGTGGCCTCACCAGTGCCCAGCACAGAGGCGCAATCCCTGCCCTGCTCCTGCTGGCCACACCACTGCTGATCCAAGTCAGGCTGCTGGTGGCCTCCTCTTCTCCATGCTCACACAGCCACTGCCCTGGGCAGCCTGGGACAGGCCTTGGCAACCCTTAGGAGGAGAAAACTGTTCCTCATGTCCAACTTAAACTTCCCCTGGGACAACTTGAGGCCTGTTTCCCCACGTCCTGTCAGTTGTTCCTTGGGAGAAGAGACCAACTGCACCTGGCTCCAGCCTCCATTCAGGGAGTTGCAGAGAGCCACAAGGTCTCCCCTCAGCCTCCTTTTCTCCAGGCTCAACAACCTCAGGTCCCTTAGCTGCTTCTCACCAGCTTTGTTCTCCAGACCCTTCAGCAGCTGCTTTGTTGCCTTTCTCTGGACTCACTCCAGCCCCTCAATGTCCCTCTTGATGTGAGGGGCTCAAAACTGACCCCAGGATTTGAGGTGTGGCCTGCCCAGTGCCCAGTCCATGGAGACAATCCCTGCCCTGTTCTTGCTGGCCACATATTTATCCTTCCCAAGAGGATGGGGACATCCCATCACTGTGGTAGCCCCAGGTGTGGGATTTCAGAAGCTCTCCTGCTCCGGCTGCATATTTGGGGAGGAACAAAGGGGAAAGAAGAGTGCTGAGTAAAAATGAGGATTTCTAGAGGTCACTCAGCTGCTCTCAGCAGCAGATCAATTTGCTGCTGTCGTCTCAGCACCGAGGGCAAGGCAGGCACGGGGACCATTAGCAGTAATTCACCCTCTGCCAGCATCCATCAAACCAAGGCAGGCACCCTGGAGATGGCAGTGGCACAGGAGCAACCTTCTGCCTTCAAAGTTATCACGAAATTAAGTGGGAACAGCAGGATCCATGCTGCTGGAGACAAAATTAGTCAGACTGCTCCAAATCCTGTCAAAAGGCAAAAAAAAGGTTCTCCGGGCTCCAGTTTAGATTTTGAGGCTCAGGATAAGGTCCACAGAGGACATAAAACCTCTCTCATATCCATGGGCCACCTCCTTTACAGGGACATCTTCACACACACCCCATGGCTACAGGTGTTTTGAATGACCCCCAACACGAAGTCCACCATCTAGAGCCTCCATTCAACTTGCAAACATCTCTCTGATCTCCCCTCAGCCCTCACTGCAGAAGGACTCATCACAAAGACCTCTGCAAACCAGAGGGACTCCAAGAGTTTCCCTGCAGGTGCAGAAAATGGCCAGATGTTGGATCACTGAAAAAAGGAAAAGCTAATTTTGGACTGCATAGGTGGTTCATGACCTCAAGACTCAAGGATGGAATTTTCTCCTAGCAGGCAAACAACCCAATGTGGAGCAGGACAATGATACTTGTGGTACATCAAAGTTGATCACCCAAGCTCACTGCTGAGTCAAATTCAAAGGATGGTTGAAGGAAAAGGATGGGCAGAAGGCACCTGGGAAAGAATAATCCCCTGACCAGTACAGCTCAGGGGGTGGTCCACATGTTGGATACCTCCAGTAAAACACCTGATGCCAGCTGCTGGAGCTGTCACATCCCAGCACAAGGGAGGAGGGGAAGGAAGGAAAGAATAGCCCTTGAGAAGCCAATTCTCCCACTCTTCAAGTCTGACGAAGTGTGGAGTCAGGGATGGACCATTCTTCTGAAGCCTTCAGAGGTGGGAAAACATCAAATGAGCTCAAGACACTGCCTTCCCTTCACAGAAGCACCCCACAACCAGCTCCAACACCAAGTTCCTACTCTCCACTTGCAAACCCATGAGAAGAACAAAGTGCTTTGTGCTGTTGAAGCACACAGAGGTCATGGAGGAACAGAACATTTCCTGTGAGAATATCCTGACCTGCTGGAAGCTGGTGTCTAGAAGGGTCCATCCTGACACAAAGAATCCTAGAATCAGTCAGGGTTGGAAGGGACCACAAGGATCAGCCACTTCCAACCCCCCTGCCATGCCCAGGGACACCCTACCCTAGAGCAGGCTGCCCACAGCCTCTGCCAGCCTGGCTGCAAACACCTCCAGGGATCTGGCCCCAAACACCAAACACCTCCCTGGGCAACCCATTCCAGGCTCTCACCACTCTTGTGCTCAACAACTTTCTCCTCACCTCCACTCTGAATCTCCCCACCTCCAGCTTTGCTCCATTCCTCCTAGTCCTGTCACTCCCTCGTAGCCTAAAAAGTCCCTCCCCAGCTTTTCTGTAGCCCCCTTCAGATCCTGGAAGGCCACAAGAAGGTCACCTGNAGTCTCTCCTCACAGCAGAGGTGCTGCAGCCCTCTGAGCATCCTGGTGGCCCTTCTCTGGACACACTCCAGCATCTCCACATCCCTCTTGTCCCAGGGGCTCCAGAACTGGATGCAGTACTCCAGGTGGGGTCTCACCAGAGTGGAGTAGAGGGGGAGAATCACCTCCCTGGCCCTGCTGGCCACTCTTCTCCTGCTGCAGCCCAGGCTCTGCTTGGCTTTCTGGGCTGCAAGTGCACACTGCTGCCTCATGTTGAGCTTCTCCTCCACCAGCACCCCCAAGTCCCTCTCCTCAGGGCTGCTCTCCAGCCAGGCACTGCCCAGCCTGGATTTGTACTTGGAATTGCCTCGACCCAGCTGTAGGACCTTGCACTTGGCCTTGTTGAACCTCCTGAGGTTGGCTTGTGCCCACCTCTGCAGCCTGTGCAGGTCCCTCTGGATGCCATCCCTGCCCTCCAGCCTGGCTGCTGCACTTTTTCCATAGCAGAGGTTAGACAGATGAACAGGTTAACACTTGGACATGAGTGGAGCAGCTCTGCTGAGCGCCAGGCCAAGGCACTCCTCTGGCTTGGGAAGCCTCTCAGCCACAAACCACTTAGCTCCTAAGCACCACCACTTGCTGCCAGCACCCAGAGCATCTCCCTCACTCACACTCTCTGCTCCTGGACTGAACACTGCCCGTGCTCAGAAAGCAGACACTGACCTACCAGGCCACCCATTTGACACTGTATCTGTCCTCACATGCTGCACCTCACGTGGTCATTTTGGAATCAACCACTGCCTTTTGTTTATCCATGGAGCTGCTTTACAGCTAACAGCAGGGGAATCACTTGGTCCTAAAAATACCAAAAGCCTGATGCAACACCCACATGGGGTTAGGTACCAGAGCTTCACCAGCAAAGCCACCTCTCACTTCAAGGACTGTCTGGTCTGGTGCAGAATGCCCCAGATGGAGGAACTCAATCAACTTTTCACACTCTGCCTGGCCCAGCTGGCACCTTCTGGGTTCCAGTTTGTGCCCATTGTCCCTTGTCCTGTCATGGGGTCTGGACCCAGCCTCTTGCCCACCTTGAGAAGCTCCCCTCTGGATCTGCACTTCACCAGACTCAGCAGCCCCAGGTCTCTCAGCCTTTCCTTCTCAGAGAGATGGCTCCAGGCCTTTCAGCAGCTTTGTAGCCTCCACTGGACTCTCTCCAGTACTTCCCTACCTCTCTTCCACTGGGGAGCCACAGCTGGACTCAGGACTCCAGCTGTGGCCTCACCAGAGCAGGGCAAATGGAAAGGAGAAACTCTCTCAACCTGCTGCCTACACTCTTCTCCATAACCCCAGGAGACCATTTGACTTCTTGGCCATGAGGGCACATTGCTGGCTCATGGACAACTAGTCCCCCAGCACTGCTGTGGAGCTGCTTTGCAGTAGATCAGCCCCTGAGCTGTACTGGTGCAGGGGATGATTCTTTCCCAGGTGCCTTCTGCCCATCCTTTTTCTTCAACCATCCTTTAAATTTGAGCTTTGGTGATCAACTTTGATGCTCCACAAGTATCACTGTCCTGGTTCACAGCCTACATTGGGTTGTTTGCCTGCTAGGAGAAAATTCCACCCTCCCCAAAGGCTCAGAAATAGCTGTGAGCTCACTCTGCCACTTTCAAACAGGCTTCATAACATAGTCCAGATACCATCAGCAGAAGTTTCCTGACTCAACTGCAAACAGAGCTGGACCAAATGAAGTTTGTCATTTTCCTGAAAAACACCTTGTAAAAACACCCTAAACAACTCTCAAAGGGTTCTCATTTCAGCAGGAGGATTTGGTTTCTGGGTTCCTCCCAAGAGATGTCAACACAAGAGTTCCTAAAACTTCTGGGTTTGGCAGCAAAACAGAAGTCCACATTTGGCTCCCTGGGGAATTGTGTTTCCTGTTCCACACAGACCCCTCTCTACAGCTCCCAAAGTACTTTCCCTCCTAGCTCCTGAAGGCTGGGGGCTTTGGCTGTGTCCATCCTCTAGCTAACAGGGATTGTCTCACAGGCAGGATGCTAATAGTGACAGAAATAAAGGTACTTTCCCTCCTTGCTCCTGAAGGCTGGGAGCTTTGGCTGTGTCCATCCTCTAGCTAACAGGGACTGTCTCACAGGCAGGATGCTAATGGTGACAGAAATAAAGGTACTTTCACTCCTAGCTCCCGAAGGCTGGGGGCTTTGGCTATGTCCATCATCTAGCTAACAGGGACTGTCTCACAGGCAGGATGCTAATGGTGACAGAAATAAAAGAGACAAGGAGCACAGGCAACACTGCCACTCTGATGGGTTAGTCCATGAAGCAGTGAGCAAAAATCAAGATGAAAACTCCACCATGTCTTGCCCTGCATTGCTCCCTCTCAGCTCACACCACCAAACCTTCAACCTGAGCAGCTTTCTTTACAAAGAAGTCTGCACTTGAAGATCTTGCAGCTGGAGAAGCTCTCTGAGAGTCACAGGGGAAGGTGATAGCCTGTAAGGTGACACACGTCGGTGGGATTGGTTTTCAGCGGGTTCCAGGTTACAGCAGCAACGTTTCATGAGCTTGGATCAGGGACTCCCAGGACTCCCAGCTCCCTAGAAGGGAGCTTTTGTCATCTCCACCATCCAACACAACTAAATATTTTTCTTTCCCATAATCACTGATCAGAAAGCTGGGACCAGCAAATCACTGAGCTCTTTCTTCCCAACGGCAAAACAATCCCCGAAGCGCTCAGTCAGACAAGCCCCCAAGTCTGACTCCAACATTGTCCTCTCGGAACAACCCCACCATTATTCCCTCTGCATCTCTCTCACAAGGCTCCATACAAGATTCATTCAGATTTTAGCACAGAAAACCACAATCCCCCTGCCCTCCTCATTCAGCAGTGCTCTCCTGCCACAGCTGAAATCCTCTTTTCCCTGGCAGCAGGCTCAGGATTTTGTTATCTTCCCAAGGGAATCCCCTTAGGCAGGAAGGACAGTGGCTGTTCTCGGCCACCAGGGCTGTGTCATCACCCGAGGACACTAATTAAATGATTCATTTAAGACAACCACCTTCAACTCCATGCTCTCTACTCTGCTTTTGATAGCCTGGTTTCGAGAACATAGCACAGAGGATGAAAGAGAAAGCTGCAGATCACAGGACTGCCTGATGCTGCTTCAGGCCTTCCCTTTTGGTCCTTTAAGTTCTGAAGAAGCTATAAACCTGGGGCAGGGCAACCTCTGGTATCAATGAAGAATGGATGGAGAGCAGCCCTGAGGAGAAGGACTTGGTGCTGGAGGGTGAGAAGCTGGAGATGAGCCAGCACTGAGCACTGCGAGCCCAGCCCCAGTCTCAGCCTAGGCTGATCTCCATCAGCATGGGCAGCAGGGGCAGGGAGGGGATTCTGCCCCTATGCTGTGCTCTGCTGAGACCTCACCTGCAGTGCTGGAGCAAGTTCTGGAGTCCTCAGCACAGCAGAGACAGGGACCTGTTGGAGCAGGGTCAAAGGAGGCCACAGCAATGCTAACAAGGCTAGAAGCTGAGAGTCTGGAGAAGAGAAGGCTCCAGGGAGACCTTTTGGTGGCCTTTCAGTGCTTCAAGGGAACAATCAGAGATCTGAACAGGTCTTGTTGTGACAGGACAAGGGATGATGGTTTGTTAGTGAGGGAGATTTGGATTAGAGAGGAGAGAAGGGTAGTGAGACCCTGTCCCAGGTTGCCCAGAGAGGTGGAGATGCCCATCCCTGGAACTGTTCCAGGTCAGGCTGTTTGAGGCTCTGAACAACCTGCCCTAGCTGCAGATGTCCCTGCTGACTGCAGGGGGTTGGACTGGATGAGCTTTAAAGTTCTCTTCCAACTCAAATTGTGCTCTCAAGTCTCTGATTCTATGAAGACATCATAGCCAAGGAACACTTCTAAAGTTCAGCCTCCATCTGCCTCCAGCCTTGCTTTACACTCAGGACCAACTTCCTGGGACAAAGCCCTGTTGGTTCCTCCTGGCTCACACAGGATCTGGCAGGCAGGATGATGCTGCCCATCACCAGGGCTCCGCACTGCCACAGCAAGCTGAAGAGAGTCTGTTGTGAAACTGGAGAGAGCTGCTGCACCTCCTCAGGCAGACAGTGGAGAGCTCTCTGTCCCCACCAAAAAAAAAATCAATTGAAGCAGGAACAGAAAGGAAGATTCCCAGGGTCTGTGGAGACCACTGCGCTGCTGCTACTCCCCTACCACCTTCCTCCCCTCCTTCCTGACCAAGCACTCTCCCTCTGCTCATCAAGCTGTACCTGTTCTATTTTTTTTTTCGACTCCTTTCTCACCAAAAATGGGGGGGAAAGAGACTTCTCTCTCCATAACGACATGAGCACTGACAACACACAGGCCTAGCAACCCCTGAATCATAGAATGGTTTAGGTTGGAAGAGAACTCAAAGATCAGCCAGTTCCAACCCCCCTGTGCCATAGGCAGGGACACCTCCCACTAGATCAGGTCGCTCAAGACCTCATCCAGCCTGGCCTTGAACCCCTCCAGGGAGGGAGCAGCCACAACCTCCCTGGGCAACCTGTTCCAGTGTCTCACCACCCTCACTGTGAAGAACTTCTTCCTAACATCCCGTTTAAGTCTCCCCTCTGCCAGTTTGAACCCATTCCCCCTCATCCTGTCATTACAAGTTCTTGTGAACAGTTCCTCCCCAGCCCTCCTGTAGGCCCCCTTTGAATACTGGAAGGTTGCTATAAGGTCTCCTGGAAGCCTTCTCTTCTCCAGGCTGAAAAGTCCCAACTCTCTCAGCCTGTCCTCATAGCAGAGCTGCTGCAGCCCTCTGAGCATCTTCGTGGCCCTCCTCTGGACTCTCTCCAACACTTCCATGTCCTTCTTGTGCTGGGGGCTCCAGAGCTGCACACAGTGCTGCAGGTGGGGTCTGAGGAGAGCAGAGTAAAGGGGCACAATCCCCTCCCTTGCCCTGCTGCCCACAGCTTCTCTTGCTGCAGCCCAGCACACAGTTGCTGTCTGGGCTGCATGTGCACACTGTTGGCTCATGTTGAGCTTCTCATCCACCCAGACCCCCAGGTCCTTTTCCTCAGAGCTGCTCTCCAGCCAGTCACCACCCAGCCTGGAGCTGTGTTTGGGATAGCACCAACCCAGGTGCAGGACCTTAGTGAAAACACCACAGAGTAACTCGGCAGCTGTCTTCAGACAGAGCCTGACAAGCTCATTCACCCCCGAGATTGTGACACTACAGACACGATTTTAACACTCCTAAGAGAAAACCTGCTCCTCCTTTGCTCCTTTTGTGATGTTACATTTGAACCAGGCTTGGGGAAAATAAACAGCCCTGTTATCAGGTGAAGGCTTGGAAGTGAAAAGCCAAAGCAGGATTGGGCTCTGGGGTGAACAGCCCCCACGCTGAGTGCAAATCCCAGGGTGTTCTCCTTCCTTCTGAACTCCAGCCAGCTAATCTCCTTTCTGCATTACACAACAGCTCCTGTAATCCTAAATTTATCACCCTAGTCCACTGTCATAACACTTCTGGGTTTCACAAAGGGTGAGATCATGCCTCAGTTTTGCCCCTCTCACGGAAGGGAAGCTTTATTTTTTTGCCTTTCAGCAGCCCTGGCAATAAAAAACCAAGTGGCTGCTGGATTCAGGAAATACTGGCGTGAAGGCAGCAATCCTTTCCTCAGGGTTCTCCCAAACACAAACCCACAACCACAGCACTCCAGGAGTCCAACACCTCCTCGCTCATTAGACTAGAAAATAACCTCAGCATTCGTCCAGTCTCGTCTGAGTTAATTCCCAAATATTAATCCAGAGATGAGGGGGGTCAGGCAAAGAGAAAGGGCACTGCAGCAACATGGCATCATCACAGAGTGAAGCTCTCTTCAAGTACTGTGTCCAGTTGTAGTGCTTCCAGCATAGGAACTGTTAGAGAGGGTCCAGAGGAGGCCATGAAGGTGACCAGAGGGCTGAAAAACCTCCCCTATGGGGACAGGATGAGACAGTTGGGACTGAGAAGGCTCTGGGGAGGCCTCAGAAGAGCTTCTGGTGCCTGAAGTGGGCTACAGGAGAGCTGGGGAAGGACTTTTTACAAGGGCTTGTAATGATAGAATGAATGGCAATGGATTGGAGCTGAAGAGGAGAGGTTTAGACTGGAGTCTGGAAAGAAATTCTTTACAGTGAGGGTGGGGAGATACTGGCACAGGTTGCCCAGAGAGGTTGTGGATGCCCCTTCCCTGAAGGAGTCCAAAGCCAGGCACTGAGGAACCCTGTCCAGTGGAAAGTGTCCTTGCCTATGGCAGGGAGGTTGGAACTAGATGATCTTTAAGGGCCTTTTTAACCCAAACCACTTGGTGAGTCCATGAAGAGCTGTGGCTCCGAAGCACAGCACACCTGGCAGAGGATTTTACTCCACATTTCAGTCATTCCCATCCTCAAGCATTTTTCTTGGAATCATAGAATCACAGAACTGTCGAGTTTGGAAGCAATCTTGGAGATCAAGTCCAGCTGACCAAGTCCAGCTGCTCGCCTACAGCTCACAACCTCACCACTGCTAAGCCACTTTCACTAAAACATGTCCCTCAGCACCACACCCACGTGGCTTTTAAATCCCTCCAGGGACAATGACTCCACCACCTCCCTGGGCAGCCTGTTCCAGCGCCTGAGAACCCTTCCTGGAAGAAATTTTCCTCATCTCCAACCTGGCACAACTTTAGGCAGTTTCCTCTCCTCCTGTCACTTGTTACATGTGAGAAGAGACCAACTCCTGCCTCTCTCCAGCCTCCTTTCAGAGAGTTGTAGAGGGCAATGAGGTCTCCCCCTCAGACTCCTAAACAACCTCAGCTGCTCCTCGCAAGACTTACGTTGAGCTTAGTTGCTCTTTCTTGGACCTGCTCCAGTACCTCAATGTCCTTCTTGGAGTCAGGGGTCCCTTCTCCCTTCCCGTAAAGCCTGTTCTCCTGACTCTGCTCCCTTCATCTCACCCCCTTCACCAGTTCGGTCACTTTCTACCACCGCTGGCCCAACAAAAGTTTCCACATCCCTTTCTCAGAATCATTTCCTCACGTTTTCCCTCCTTCCCTCCCTCCTCCAGCACACTGACACCTCAGGGTGGCAAATCCTGGTTTCCCCAGTACCAAACTGGAGCACCTCTGCTACGAGGACAGGATAAGAGAGTTGGGGCTTTTCAGCCTGGAGAAGAGAAGGCTTACAGGAGACCTTAGAGTAGCCTTCCAGTATCTGAAGGAGGCCTACAGGAGGGCTGGGGAGGGACTATTCACAAGGTCTTGTAATGACAGGACGAGGGGGAATGGGTTCAAACTGGCAGAGGGGAGATTGAAACTGGATGTTAGGAAAGTTCTTCACAGTGAGGGTGGTGAGACACTGGAACAAGTTGCCCAGGGAGGTTGTGGCTGCTCCCTCCCTGGAGGTGTTCAAGGCCAGGCTGGATGAGGTCTTGAGCGACCTGATGTAGTGGGAGGTGTCCCTGCCTATGGCACAGGGGGGTTGGAACTGGCTGAGCTTTGAGGTCTCTTCCAACCTAAACCATTCTATGATTCTATGAAACGCTCCCTGTCCGCATCTCAGCTCCTTCCCAATCCTCCTCCAGGGCCCTTGGCAGGAGTCATCAGCCCCAACCTTCCCTCAAAGCACCACTTGCATCTCCCAGAGGGTCCAACAGCCCCTTCTTGCAGCCCTCAGCGCAGCACCACGCTCTGCAAACAGGGAAATCAATTCCTGCTAACACCTCAAACCTCGCCGATTGTCAGAAAACACAAGACAGAAAAATAAACCCCAACCCCCACTAGCCCCCATAACAGGCACCCACCGCTCCCCACACCCAAAGAACGCCCAAATCCCTTGAAATCCCGAGAGCTTAACGGGGGCCCCTTTTACACCCACCACCCACAGAAAGGCAGCCGTGCGGGGAGTTGGACATCCAACCAAGAGGCCTCCCCTCACGATTTGCACCGGGGAGAGGCCTAAAGGCCTCAGTCCCCCTCAGGGCCCGGGTGAGGGTGACAGGGACGGCTAAAGCCAGGGGGGTGGGACCAGCGCCTTCCCCTCACGCACCCACCCCCCCATAAAGCAGCAGGGGGCAACTCGGTGCCCCTCACAGCCCGCCCGCGCTTCTCCTCACCTTACCGACGGCGATTCGGCTCCTCCCGACCTTTGACCCTCCGCTCCCGTCCGTCCGTTCGCCTTGGGTTAATTTTCTAGGGGTTTTTTTCGAGGGGGGAGGTTTTACCACCCAACCCCCAAACTCTTACCGCTTTTCGGGGGTTGTATTTTTTTTGGCTTGGGGTCTTTTTTTTTTATTTTTTCCTAATGCCGNTGCCGCTGCTGCCGCTGCCGCCGGGCCCCAGGCGCGCGCGCGCGCAGCGCCCAACGTCGGTCACGCCCCCGCCCGGCGTCGACGTCACCACGCCCCCCCCGGCGCTGACGTAACCACGCCCCCTGGTGCCATAACCACGCCTCTCACTCACTGGCCACACCTCCTCGTTGATTAGCCACGCCCAAGCCGTGGCTTGAATTAGACTCGCTATATCTTCATTTGCATAACCACGCCCCCTTGGTAGCCATGCTCCGCCCATCGTCGCTTTGACCACGCCCACCCCAGCCCCGGCCTGCCCCCGGGGGAGGGCTGAAGCGACTCGCCCGCAGCGGGAGCAGGTGGCCGGGGGCAGACCCAGAACCGGGTCTTTTAAATCCCTCCAGGGACAGGAACTCCACCACCTCCCTGGGCAGCCTGTTCCAATGCCTGAGAACCCTTCCTGGAAGAAATTTCCCTCATCTCCAACCTGGCTTTAGGCCGTTTCCTCTCTCATCCTGTCACTTGTTACATGTGAGATGAGACCAACTCCTGCCTCTCTCCAACCTCCTTTCAGAGAGGGGATGGGGAACGGCATGGGGATGGTGGGGTAAAAGGGGGCTACCGAGAACCGGACCCCCTGAGGTTCAGGAAGGGGCCGCAGCGGGGAACGGTGGAGCTGAGGCGGGGAGTGGGCACCGGGAGGCCAAGGGTAACCGGGGAAATGAATTTGCACCATGAAGAGAGCGATGCTGGAGGGAGGATCACAAACTGGGAGCTCCAGGGCTAGCTGAAGAGGGTAGTCGTGGAAGGAGGGGACCTTGCACTGCAAACCCATGGCTAGAAGCGACTGCAGGGAACAAGACACTGGGAATACTGGCACAGAGGGCAGGGTGGCACATGGCTGGGCTTGGGCCACCCCCAACACAGCTCCCACTGTCATTCCTGAAATCCCACGAGAGCCCTGGGAAGAATGAGGTGGTGAGCACCCGGCCCTGAGAGGCCAGGTTCTTGGTAGGGAGCCAGAGAGAGAAGCAGGCAAGGAGCAGAAGGCAGCCCCAGCTTCATCGTCTCCTGGGGCTCAGCACCCCCAGAAAATTGCCTCTTCTGGAGCCTTTCTTGCCCCCATCAGGCTTTGACACTGAGTTCCTGCCTGGTACCACCCCACTCGACCCTCTTCCAGGGAACCTGTCCCCTCGTCTCCAGTTCTTGGTGGGCCTTTCCTGCTGACTGGCCAGGAATCCCAGGCTGCTCCCACCAAGACCTCAGGCCAAGTCCTACCTTTTTTCTGGGTCGGGATGTGGTGTTGCACAAGCTTCTGCCTTGCAAACAAACAGCTCTGAACATGCAGATGTTGGCTGTCCCTAACCAAGGCCACCCTGTTCTGTCCTCAGTCCTGTCCCTCCTCATCTCCACTGCCTTCCTGCAACGTCAGCTCTGGAGCAAGGTCTTGTTTTGGTCATGGCTGTACTGGGTGGCCTTGGCTCAGTATTGCTGCCAGATTAGCCTCCAACATTCACAGCCTGATGGCACCAGTGGAGGTTGGACAGGAATGGAAAATGCTGGGCCTGGGCCTCTCTGTGAACCAGGAGTCACCACAGGTTTCATTTCCCTGTCTCCAGGAGGTATCTCCTGGGTGCTGCCTGCCCATTGCATGGTGCAGGTACTGAGAAGTTCATGCAGGAAGCACTTGGATTCTGAAGAAAGGTCCCCTTGCCTGGGGACACCAGGATCAGGGTGCTGCTCTCCATGTGCTGTCCTGCCCAGGGCAGGCTCTTTCTTGCTTGGATGCAAGCATAAAGAACTGGGCAAAAGCCACCAGCAATGTCACGCTGTCACCCTGCCAGCTCTGGAGGAGGAAGCTGGGACACTTTGGGATGTCTCCAAGGGGAAGCCAATGCTACAATGCTGCCTCAATCACACACCATGGTACAGCTGGTGTAGGAGCAGGGATCAGTGCTTTCTTCACGATGTTACTGCTCATCTTGTCCTCCCTTTGGAGACTGCAGCTGGGCCTTGTCCCATGGACCCTGCCACTGCTCTGGGCTTTGCCACCATGCTGGGCTGGCAGCAGCAGCCCTGGGCTCTGCTCTGCCACTTCCACAGCTGGAAGCCAACGTGTTTGACCCCACCAAGGCACAGCAGGCACCAGGCTGAGGGTTGGCATGACATGGAGAGACTCTGACACAGCAGGGGGACATTGCTTTGAACCCACCATCAGCCACCTGGAACCTTCCCAAGTTGGTCCAGGTACTGTGTGCAGCTCAGGGGCACTTGAGGACCTCAATCTGTGGTGGTGTCCCTTGCTTTGTCTTCACATGGAGGTTTGGGTACCATAAGGTCTGGACCCAGCTGCTCTCTAGCAGCTCAGGGTCTGGCTGCCTGCAAGGGCCACACAGGCACCTTGGGGCTTACTTAACAAAGGTCATTTGGGCCCCAGGAAACTCTGGAGGTTGGGTGAGGCCCACCTGGAGGTACCATTTGAGCTAGGAGGTTGGGGGGTGGGGTGAGGGTGGGATGGAGACATGACCTGGAGCTACAGAGAGAGTCTCAGGTTATGTTCTGTAGTGGGAGTTGAGCGATCCTACAGCAAGAGCAAGGCTTCAACCTGCCCCAGGGAAAGTTTATTTTGCACATTAGAAGAAAGCCTTCTCAACCACTGGCTGGACACCTCCCTGGAGGTGTTTCAAAGCCACAGAGATGTGGTGCTGAGGGACATGGTTTAGCACCAGCCTTGGCACAGCTAGAGAGTGGTTGGACTCGACGATCTTAAGGACCTTTTCCAACCAAAACAATTTACAGTTCTCTGCTTCACTACAGCCAGAGCATCTCCCAGAAGCTCTCCAGGACCCAGCTCTGCTCCTGGGACTGCCCTCCCATCCCAGGGGAGGGAGGGGGACCCACAGCCATCCCCTCACCCAGGCTCCAAGTGGTTTCACATGAAAAGAGGCAAAGCAACAGCACAAAACGAGAGAGACAGCTGAGGTCTCACCGCAGCAAGGCTGGACATGCACCTACCGACGCTTTAATGGCCTGAAGCTGGGAGCTGAAGAAACTTCTCCAGCACCAGGGCTGGGAGAGAGGAAAGAATGGCAACACCCTGCCAGACCATCCCACTCCTGCCTCCACCCGCGGTGCCTCAGCTCCTGCAGTGCCAGTTAAATGCCAGTCAGCTGCCAGGGGGAGGGTAGGGTGAGCCTTGTGGCGGCACACCCAGCCCAGAGGCAACCCCTGCCTGTATTTACAAGCTCCAAGGGCCATCCTTGGCACTCCTCTTCTTGGCCTGGGAACGGGGTGGGAGGACAAAGGCACACAGCAAGCCCTGGGCAGGTTAATTCCCTCCTTGGCGTGAGGATCAACATGTGCTTGATCTTCCCTCACGGACCAGCCTCTGCTCCTGGAAGGTGCTGGGGAAGCAGCCAGGCTGGCTTGGTGGCACATCACAGAATCACACCATGGTAGGGGCTGGAAGGCACCCTTGGAGATCATCGACTCCAACCCCTCTGCCAAGGCAGGGGCACCTAGAGAAGGTCACATAGGAACATGTCCGGGCAGGTGTGGCAGGGCACAATCAATACAGCAGGTTTTGGAAGTCTCCAGGGTTAGAGGCTCCACCACTTCTGGGCAGCCTGCTCCAGCATCCTCAAATTAAACAAGTTTCCTCTTCACATTTAGATGGAACTTCTCATGTCCAAGTTTGTGCCTGCTCCCCCTTGCCCTGTCCCTGGGCACCACTGAGCAAAGCCTGGTGCCATGCTGCTGATATTCACCCTTGAAGCATTGATCAGCATTGACGAGGTCTCCCGTCAGGCTGCTCTCCTCCACACTGAACAGCCCAAATTCTCTCAGCCTTTCCTCATCACAGAGAAGTTCCAGTGCCTTCATCCTTGCAGCCCTCACATCCATTCCAGAGGTACCATCAGCCTCACTCCATGATGCTCTCACAGCAGCTGCCAGCATCACAGGACGGCAGCTGACAGGCCTGGGGCGAAGAAGGTGACGTTCTTGTCCTGGATCTTGTACTGGTAGAGCTGGACACGGTCCTGCTCCCCTCTCAGCTCCAAGGACACTCTCTTGATGATTTTAATCTGCAAAGAGAAAGGTGCAAGGCTCTCAAACACTGGCAGGGGTTTTCCAGGCAGCCATGGAGTCCCCATCCTTAGAAAGGTTTCCCAGCTGCGGTGCTGAGGGCCATGGTTGGGTGGTGACCTGGCAATACTGGGTTAAGTCGGACCTGACTGTCTTAAAGGTCTCTTCCAACCAAAACAATTCTAGGACTCCACGACTCACAGCCACAAGAGCCTGGCTGCTCCCAGTGGCACCCTGGCCCTCAGGGCCTCACTCCCCAGCAGCGTCCACAACTCCCAGGGGGCTGCTTCCCGGTGCACCCAGCCCCTAGAGGGCTGCTCCTCAGTCCCCAGAGGGATGCTCCCCAGCGCACCCCAGCCCCCAGGGGGCTCACTCCCCAGCATGCCCCAGTGCCCAGAGGGCTGCTCCCCAGCACACCCCAGCCCCCAGGGGGCTGCTCCCCAGCACACCCCAGCCCCTAGAGGGCTCATACCCCAACCCCCAGGGGGCTGCTCCTCAGTGCGTCCCAGCCCCCAGGGGGCTTGCTCCCCAGCGGACCTTGGACCCCCAGAGGGCTGCTCCTCAACCCCTGCTGCAAACCAAGCTGGTCCTGTGCCATGTCCAGCAAAACACACGGACCACAGCCTGACCCAGCCCCGGGGCCTGCACACAGCACTGGCTGTGACCTCGAGGTGTGCCATCGAGAGGTGCCACCTCCCTGTGCTCTCCCATTCCTCACCTGCCCGTGGACATCCTTGCAGAAGCCGGTGGCCAGTCCCTCTACCCACAGGATGAGGTCACTGTGATGACTCAGGGAGTTCCCCACCAGCTCGTTTTCCTTGTCTTGGGAATCCTGCTCGCTGTGAACCAGCACCACAACGTTTCCCTGCAAGGAGAGCAGCGGGCAGCCATGAGCTCCTGGCTGATTCCCACTCAGCTCAGGGGAAGGGAGGGGACACAATCACTGAGGCTTTTTGGTTGAAAAGCCCTCTAAGGTCACGGAAATGTTCAAGCTGATTCCCAGTCAGCTCAGGGGAAAGGAGGGGACACAATCACTGAGGCTTTTTGGTTGAAAAGCCCTCTAAGGTCACGGAAATGTTCAAGCTGATTCCCAGTCAGCTCAGGGGAAAGGAGGGGACACAATCACTGAGGCTTTTTGGTTGAAAAGCCCTCTAAGATCATCGAGTCCAACCTTCAACCAAACACCACCACTGCCATCAAGCCATGTCCCAAAGTGCCATGCCCACACATTTCTTGAACACCTCCAGGGATGGTGACTCCAGCACCTCCCTTGGGCAGCCTGTTCCAGTGCCTGACCACTCTTGCAGCAAAAAAATTGTTCCTCGTGGCCAACCTAACCCTCCCCTGGCACAACTTCAGGCAATTTCCTCTTGTTCTATTACCTGATACCAGAGAGAAGAGACCAACTCCCACCTGGCTCCAACTTCCATTCAGGCAACCCAAAAGTTCTCCCCTCAGCCTCCTCTTCTTTACACTCACACAAACACTGCCCTGGACAGCCTAGAACAAGCCTTGGCAACCCTTACAAGGGACTCATGTCCAACTTAAACCTTCCCTGGGGCAACTTGAGGCCGTTTCCTCTCATCCTGTCAGTTGTTCCTTGGGAGAAGAGACCAAGCCCCACCTGGCTCCAGCCTCCTTTCAGGGAGTTGCAGAGAGCCAGAAGGTCTCCCCTCAGCCTCCTTTCCTCCAGGCTCAACAACCTCAGGTCCCTCAGCTGCTCCTCTCCAGCTGCCCTGTTCTCCAGCCCCTTCAGCAGCTCCTCAGTGTCCTTCTTGGAGTGAGGGGCCCCAAACTGAACACACTAAAGAAGGGGCTTGTACAAATGCTAAGCTTCTGAGGTATCCTTCAGCCCAGGAGCTGGCCCTGAGCTGATGTCCATTGGGAAAGGCCCTAGCAGACACTTCTACAAAAGGCTGGAACAGCATGTTGTACCTACACTCTGTGTAGGTATCCATAGGTAACACTCAGTCTAAAAGCACACCAGCTCTTTTTGTCAGGAGGCAGCTGTCTGGTGAAACCAGTCTGGCAGGCCACCCAAACTGGAATGAATCCAGAACAGCTACTTCAAGCCGTGGCCAAACAGCTGCAGCCCCAGCTGGGATGCTCCAACCTCTGCAGCTCCCTCAAGAAGCCAAAAGTTCCCTAGCTCGACACCCAACTACATCCAAGATCTACTAATGGACATGAGGAACAATTTCTTTCCCTCAAGAGTGATCAGGGATTGGAACAGGCTGCCCAGAAAGGTGGTGGAGTCCCCATCTTTGGAGGTGTTCAGGAAACATGTGGATATGGCACCTGGGGCCACGGTGGGGCTGGGTTGAAGGTTGGATTCAATGACCTTAGAGGTCTCTTCCAGCCCAAAAGATTCTATAAGCCAAGAGCTCCCCAGCTCAACACCAAAACACATCCCAGGTCTGCTAAATACTGCCCTTGGAGGACACCAAGAACTTAACTAGGGATGGTGACTCCACCACCTCCCAGGGCAGCCTGTTCAAGTACCTTGACCACTCTTGCAGCAAAAAAATGTTCCTGATATCTAACCTAACCCTCCCCTGGCACAATTCTAGGCCATTTCCTTTTGTTCTATTACCTGATACCAAAGAGAAGAGACCAAATCCCACCTGGCTCCAACCTCCTTTCAGGCAGTCAGAGCAAGCCAGAAGCCCTGAGCCTCCTCCTCTCCATGCTCACACAACCACTGCCCTGGGCAGCCTGGGACAGGCCTTGGCAACCCTTAGGAGGAAAAAATTATTCCTCATGTCCAACTTAAATCCCCCCTGGGGCAACTTGAGGCCATTTCCACTCATCCTGTCAGTTGTTCCTTGGGAGAAGAGCCCAAGTCCCACCTCCCACCTGGCTCCAGCCTCCATTCAGGGAGCTGCAGAGAGCCACAAGGTCTCCCCTCAGCCTCCTCTGCTCCAGGCTCAGCAACCCGAGGTTCCTCAGCTACTCCTCACCAGATCTGTTCTCCAGACCCTTCAGCAGCTTTGCTGCCCTTCTCTGGCCCAACTCCAGCCCTTCAACGTCCTTCTTGGAGTGAAGGGCCCAGAACTGAGTCCCAGATTCAAGGTGTGGCCTCACCTGGGCCCAGCCCAGGTGGCAGAGAGGTACAGATGGGAAGGGAGAAGGCAGGCAGGCTCTGCTGCAGAGGCTGCTCTGTCCCCGTGGCAGGCTGTGGCAGCAGTACCTTCAGCTGGGAGCACACAGTGACTCTACAGTAGTGGATGAAGTCCAGCACTGCCACTGGTGTGGCCCCCAGGCTGAGCAGGAGGCTGAGGTCATCCACCAGCAGCACAGGGACCTGGCAGGTGTCACCGCCAGCAGGAGTCAGCGACCTCCGCACCAAGTCAAACAAGGCTTTGAGGTCCGAGGTGCTCTCCCTGCAAGAGAAGGGAGAAGGTCTCAAGAGCCTGGGCCCACATGCACGTTGTGGACCTCCCTCCTCACCTCCTGACATCAGCCAGCACCCTCCTGACAGCCAAATGTGTCCTGGGCTGCATTAAGAGAAGCTGTGGGCAGCAGGGCAAGGGAGGGGATTCTGCCCCTTTGCTCTGCTTTCCTCAGACCCCACCTGCAGCACTGTCTGCAGCTCTGGAGCCCCCAGCACAAGAAGGACATGGAACTGCTGGAGAGAGTCCAGAGGAGGCCACGAAGATGATCAGAGGGCTGCAGCAGCTCTGCTATGAGGACAGGCTGAGAGAGTTGGGGCTTTTCAGCCTGGAGAAGAGAAGGCTTCCAGGAGACCTTATAGCAACCTTCCAGTATTTGAAGGGGGCCTACAGGAGGGCTGGGGAGGGACTGTTCACAAGAACTTGTAATGACAGGATGAGGGGGAATGGGTTCAAACTGGCAGAGGGGAGACTTAAACGGGATGTTAGGAAGAAGTTCTTCACAGTGAGGGTGGTGAGACACTGGAACAGGTTGCCCAGGGAGGTTGTGGCTGCTCCCTCCCTGGAGGTGTTCAAGGCCAGGCTGGATGAGGTCTTGAGCGACCTGATCTAGTGGGAGGGGTCCCTGCCTATGGCACAGGGGGGTTGGAACTGGATGATCTTCGAGGTCTCTTCCAACCTAAACCATTCTATGATTCTGTGCTGTCCCAGCTGCTGTGACACTTACCAGGTCCTACAGGCACTGCTCCTTTGTGTGCAGTGAAAGCCTCCAGCCCTGCTCTGAGGATCATGAGATGGTTTCTGTTGGAAGGGGCTTTTAAAGGTCATCCACTCCCACCCCCTGCAGGCAGTGGGGACATTTGCAGCTACAGCAGGTTGCTCAGAGCCCCACACAGTCCCACCTGGCATAGTTCCAGGGATGGGGCATCTGCCACCTCTCTGGACAATGTGGGACAGGGTCTCGCCACCCTCACTGTCAAACATCTCTCCCTTCTCTCCAATTTGATTCTCCCTCTTTCAGTTCAAACCATCATTCTTTGTCCTGTCACAACAGGTCCTGCCCATAAGTCTCTCTCCAGGTTTCACAGAATGGTTTAGGTTGGAAGTGACCTCAAAGATCAGCCAGTTCCAACCCCCAGGTTTGATGGTCCCCTTGAAGCACTGAAAGGCCACCAGAAATTCTCCCTGGAACCTTCTCTTCTCCAGGCTGAACAAACCCAGGCCAGGCCTCACAGCAGAGCCCTTCCAGCATTGCTGTGGCCTCCTCTGGCCCTGCTCCATCAGGCTGGCCCCAACACTGCAGGTGGAGTCTCAGCAGAGTGGAGCACAGAGGTCCCTGCCCCTGCTGCCAGGGATCAGCCCAGCTCTTGTCCTGCTGAGCCCCAACCACTGGAGCTTACCTTAGGAACTGCAGGGGACTGGGCTCTCCTGACTGCTCCTCCTCCTCTCCAAACCAGAGGTCAAGGCAGGACTTGAGGCCTTCCAGGAAGACAAGCTGTCCCCGTTCCATGGCAGCTGTCAGGTTAACTCCCTTGAGAAAGGAAAACATGATGATGATGATGATGAAGAGCAAACAGCTCTGGAGGGTTGGAGCAAACAGAACCTAGCAGATCAACAGCTGATTTGTACCACATCTCATTTACATGTGCCAAGGAAGTCAATGCTGCAGTGAATCCTCCACAGAGGATCACAAAATGGTTTTGGTTGGATGAGACCTTTAAGATCCTCAAGTCCAACCATGAACCCAGCACTAAACCATGGCACTCAAAGCCACAAGGCTTTGAAACCCCTCCAGGGATAGGAACCTCATCCCATCAGCTTCACCCATTGATCCAGCCTGGCCAGATCCCTCTGTAGATCCCTGCCAGCCCTCCAGCAGATCACAGAATCACAGAAAACAGAACCATGCAGGTTGGCAAAGCCCCTCAGGATCACCAAGCCCAACCAATATCCCTACTCTACGAGGCTCAGTCTAAACCACAGCCCCAAGAACCACACCCAGGTGACTTTTGAACACAGAACTTCTCAACACTTCCAGCCAGCAGAATCATTTAGGTTGGAAAAGACCTTTAAGATCATGGATTCAAACCATTAACCCAAGGCTATCAAGTCCCACTAAACCATGTTCCAGAGCACCCCAAACTTGGTGTCACTTGAAAGAGGTGGTTGTGCTGCACACACAGATGGACACATCCCCTCTCCTGTGTTGTGTCAAGTGACCAAAACACCCCAAGGGCACTGCTCTGGAGGCTCAAGCACCCTGGAGATGCTCCTGAGAAGACAGTAGGGATGCTTTGTTGCTTTCCTCTGCACAAGGGCCAGAAACTCAGGAAGGACACCAAGGGGTTGGAGCAAGTCCAGAGAACAGCAACAAGGCTGGTGAAGGGTATAGAGAACAGGGCTGGTGAGGAGCAACTGAGGGGCCTGAGGGTGTTGAGTCTGGAGGAAAGGAGGCTGATGGGAGACCTTCTGGCTCCCTGCAGCTCCCTGAAAGGTTGAAGCCAGGTAGTAGTTGGTTTCTTGTCCCTGGAGGCTCAAGCACCCTGGAGATGCTCCTGGGAAGACAGCAGGGATGCTTTGTTGTCTTCCTCTGCACAACTCAGGAAGGACACCGAGAGGTTGGAGCAGGTCCAGAGAAGGGCAAAGCAGCTGCTGAAGGGTCTGGAGAGCAGGGCTGGTGAGAAGCAACTGAGGGACCTGAGGGTGTTGAGCCTGGATGAAAGGAGGCTGAGGGGAGACTTTTGGGCTCTCTGCAACTCCCTGAAAGGTTGAAGCCATGTGGCAAATGGTTTCTTCTCCCTGGTATCAGGTTATTGAGTGAAAGGAAATGGACTAAAATTGTGCCAGGGAAGGGTTGGGTTGCACCTGAGTAACAATTCCTTTGCTGCAAGAGTGGTCAGGCACTGGAACAGCAGTCACCATTCCTGGAGGTGTCCAAGAAGCATGTGCACATGGCACTCTGGGACATGGTTTGATGACCATGGTGGGATTGGGCTGATGGTTGGACTTGATGGTGTTAGAGAGCTTTTCCCACCCAGATGACTCTGACTCTATGCTGCACAGGAGCAAAAGCAGCTCCTCCAAAGGTAGGCAGGATGAGTACAGGGAAAACCTTCAGAACCTCTTTTTTATCCTCAATCTCAAGTGTTAATTTGGATCTGGCCTCAATTTCCTTTTTTTTTTTTTTTCTTTCCTCCTTTTTTTCCCCCTGCTCTCCAGGCTGCTGTGAGCAATTTCTTCACCCTCCCTTCCTGGGTGGCAAACTCCTTATGTTCTCCCTATCTCCACATCATCTCTGTGGCAATGACTTGCCAGCACAACCCACACACCTGAGCCAGGCGCTGACGTGGGCTGGGCAATCCCGAGGAGCTTGTGCAATGCCTGGGAGAGAGTATGGGAAGGAGCAGCCTCAGCCCTGCCTTCTCTGTGGAGAGGGAAGCACCACGACAAGCTGCCTGAGGCTGCAACTCGTACTGCAGTGGAGATTTACAGCTCTCAGCTCTGCTTTGTGATTAGGATGACCACAAGAGCCATGCTAGGCATGTGTTGGGCACAGGCAGAGCCCCCAGAGCCATGGGACGGGCCCCAGAGCCACAGGATGGGCACAGGCTGAGGTCCTGAGCGATGGGATGGACCCCAGAGCCACAGGATGGGCACAGGCTGAGGTCCTGAGCGATGGGATGGACCCCAGAGCCACAGGATGGGCACAGGCTGAGGTCCTGAGCAATGGAATGGACCCCAGAGCCACAGGATGGGCACAGGCTGAGGTCCTGAGCAATGGAATGGACCCCAGAGCCACAGGATGGGCACAGGCTGAGGTCCTGAGCAATGGAATGGACCCCAGAGCCACAGGATGGGCACAGGCTGAGGTCCTGAGCAATGGGATGGACCCCAGAGCCACGGGACGGGCACAGGCTGAGTCCCCAGAGAATGCCCTGGCAGAGGTGCAGGAGTGTTTGTGCCTCTGCTGAGCTCTGCAGCGTGGGTAGCTGCCCACATTTCCCAAGGGCCCTGAGCCACCTCAGAATGGAAGCGAGGAGCAGAGCTTGGCAGCAGCCTGGAAACGGAGCCCATTGAGCAAGGCAGCAGGGCACAGAGGGTGAGAGAAGATGGCTTAGAAAGAGTTCAGGAGGAGGTAGCTGGATGTAGCATGGCCTGCCTGGCAGAACTGGGCAAGCCAGGGGCAGGGAACCAGAAGCAAGGATCCTGAGAAAGCAGAAGAACAGAAATATTGATGCTGGAAAAGCCCCTCAGGGTCACTGAGGCTGGCAGATCTCCCTGCTCTGCAAGGTGCACCCTAAACCACAGCATCCAAATGGCCTTCAAACACATCCAAAGGTTGGGGACTCCACCACCTCCCTGGGCAGCCCATTCCAATGCCTGACCACTCTACCTGTGGAAAAAAAATACTTCCTCATGTCCAGTCTAACCATACCTGGTGGCAGCTTGAAGCTATTCCCTCTTGTTCTATCACCAATTAACTGTGAAAAGAGACCAGCATCAACCTCTCCACGACCTCCTTGGTTGGGGTAACAGTGAGAGGACTGGGGGGAATGGAGCAAAGCTGCAGGTGGGGAGATTCAGACTGGATGTGAGGAGGAAGTTGTTGAGCATGAGAGTGGTGAGAGCCTGGAATGGGTTGCCCAGGAGGGTGTTTGGGGCCAGATCCCTGGAGGTGTTTGCAGCCAGGCTGGCTGAGGCTGTGGGCAGCCTGATCTAGGGTAGGGTGTCCCTGGGCATGGCAGGGGGGTTGGAACTAGAGGATCCTCGTGGTCCCTTGCAACCCTGACTGATTCTATGATCCTTGTGATGCCTCCAGCCCTAACTGATTCTCTGATCCTTGTGATTACTTCCAACCTTAACTGATTCTATCATCCTCGTGGTGCCTTCCAGCCCTGACTGATTCTATGATCCTTGTGGTCCCTTCCAACCCTTACTGATTCTATGCTCCCTGTGGTGCCTTCCAACCCTGACTGATTCTATGATCCTTGTGGTCCCTTCCAACCCTTACTGATTCTATGCTCCCTGTGGTGCCTTCCAACCCTGACTGATTCTATGATCCTGGTGGTGCCTTCCAACCCCGACTGATTCTATGATTCCTTGCAGGTAGTTGTAGAGAGCAGCTCCCATGTTGCCTGAGAGAAGACATCCTCTTTGAGGTTTTGAGCCCTCTGCTGATGGTTCCATTTAATCTCTTTCTCAATGATCTGCACAAGCCCTTGTCAGACCCCTTGGGGCACCCTCAGTCAGTTTGCAGGTGACACCAGGATGACTGAAAAACTGGATGTGAGGTGCATAAGCCAGCAGCAAGCCCTTCTAGACACGAAGAGCAATGATCTCCTGAGGTACATGAAGCAGGTCAAGGCAGTGTGAATCTGCTGGAGGGTCAGGAGGCTCTACAGAGGGACCTGGCCAGGCTGGATCAATGGGTGAGGCCAAGAAATTTGCCTCATGGGTGAGGGCAGAACTTTGCTGTGGCAGGTGGCTGCAGTGGGGTGAGCTCAGCTCTCTAAGGCTCATCTTCAGCTGCTGTTGACCAATCTCCCCCCTCCAGATCCTTTTCCACCAGGTGGTTTTCATCCACTCGGCCCCTAGCTTGGAGTGTTCATGGGGTTGGTGTGACCCAAGGGCAGGACCCATCCTTTGGCCTCGCTGAACCTCATCCCATTGCTCTTGTCCAGCTGGGCAGTGTGGTGGCTGCTCAGAGCCAGTGCTGCCCCTCCAAGCCACAGCCAGTGGTTGCTGATGGCCATTTCCTGAGGGAAGGCAAAAATCTCTGCACTGCGGGGGCGAGGCTGAGCTCAAACAGCAAACACAGGCACGGGACAAAGTGCAGTGAGCTGTAGTCAGGCAAGTGGCCAAGGTCTGTCCTCTAGCCCAGCTGCCTGCAGGGGAAAGCCGAAGTGACCAGGTGATGTTTTCTGGTCAGCGACCTTAGCACCGCGGCAGGGAAAAGAGGAGCAAGCAAGAGGGAGGCCAAATGGGGATAAAGACATTGGACTGACTGACCTCCAGAGGTTCCTTCCAACCCTCATTATGCTGGGATTCCATGGTGACACAGCTCAGGGCACTGCCTGCAGCCAGGAATCTGCTGCAGCTATGGACACGACATCCCCAGTTGGTCTCCAGCAGCAAATTATAGGGCAAGGCTAAGAGGGGAAACTACGCTGCCAGCCCCCACCTTTACTGAGCTTCATTTAGGCCAGGAAGGGTTAAAGCAAAGACAAGATCTTAGAGAAAGGGATAGAAATAACTGGTGTTAGGACCTGCAGCTCCTCAGAGCTCAGGCAGAATTCACAACCAGGCACAAGGGCACCTGTGAAGCTCAAATGCAAAGCTGACTCATGGGGGACAAGGACAGCTCAGGGCTGCTGGCGCACGTCACCGCTGCCCTCAACTCCCCCAGGGCAAAGCACACTCTTCTCATCACCTCCCCTCAGCTCAGTCACCTTTTGCAGCAAGCAGCAGACAGCAAATCACCTCCATTTGCAAGGCACGTGTGCTCCAGCTCACCCCCACAGCCTCTCCCTTCTCAGGCTCTCCCACGGGGCAGATGCCAGCAGTGCCTGTTCAAAGCAGAAGCTGCGTGCTGGAGAATTTCACCACCTGCAGAAATGTGCCAACCGACACAGCTCTGCGCTTAGAGCAGGCAAAGAGCTACTGCAAGGTCCTGCAGCTAGGTAGAGGCAATTCCAAGCACAGATCCAGGCTGGGCAGTGCCTGGCTGGAGAGCAGCCCTGAGGAGAGGGACTTGGGGGTGCTGGTGGAGGAGAAGCTCAACATGAGGCAGCAGTGTGCACTTGCAGCCCAGAAAGCCAAGCAGAGCCTGGGCTGCATCAGGAGCAGTGTGGCCAGCAGGGCCAGGGAGGTGATTCTCCCCCTCTACTCCGCCCTGGCGAAACCCCACCCGGAGTACTGCATCCAGTTCTGGAGCCCCTGGGACAAGAGGGATGTGGACATGCTGGAGGTGTCCAGAGAAGGATCACGAGGATGCTCAGAGGGCTGCAGCACCTCTGCTGTGAGCACAGACTGAAAGAGTTGGGGCTGTGCAGGCTGGAGAAGAGGAGGCTCCCAGGTGACCTTCTTGTGGCCTTCCAGGATCTGAAGTGGGCTAGAAAAAAGCTGGGGAGGGACATTTTAGGCTCTCAGGGAATGAGAGGACTAGGGGGAATGGAGCAAAGCTGGAGGTGGGGAGATTCAGAGTGGAGGTGAGGAGGAAGTTGTTGAGCATGAGAGTGGTGAGAGCCTGGAATGGGTTGCCCAGGGGGTGGTTGTGGCCACATCCGTGAAGGTGTTTGCAGCCAGGCTGGCTGAGGCTGTGGGCAGCCTGATCTAGGGTAGGGCATGGCAGGGGGGTTGGAACTGGCTGATCCTTGTGGCCCCTTCCAACCCTGACTGATTCTGTGATTCTGTTTGATCTTTTCCCAGTGGGTTTTCTCCTCTCTGCCACACAGAGAGCAGGTCTGTTTGGTGCTGCAGAGCTTGGCATGCTCAGCACTGGGGAAATCAGCTTGGCTGAGGAAGGAGGACACCTTTCTGCTGCTTCTCCTCATTCCCTTTCCCCCCAACAGACACCACCCAGAGCTGTAACGATTAACCTGTGCCAAGAGACTCACCAGCTTCTGGGCCACGATGCTGTAGTGGCTGAAGGACTGGAGCAGGGCCACGAAGCAAACCTTACAGCCAGCTGGGCAAGGAGACAAAAGCAAAGCCAGGTTAGCCTTGCCATGCTGCAAGCTGCCAAAGCACAGAGATCACAGCAGCCAGGGCTCCAGATCTGGTTGGAAAGGCCTTGAAGTAAGGCAGGTGGTGGCAGCCTCTTGTTTCTTCGTGGCTGGGCTTTTGGTTTTCACCTTTCTATAGGAATTCCACCAGGGGAAAGGAGAGTGTGTTCATAATGACAGGAAAGCAGGGAACATAGAAAAAGCAGGAGGCCACTTCTCTGTCTTGTGCCAACCCACCCTGAGACCTCCTGGCACTGTTTCATAGAATCATAGAATGGTTTAGGTTGGAAGAGACCTCAAAGATCATCCAGTTCCAACCCAGATCAGAACACTTCCACCTAGATCAGGTCACTCAAGGCCTCATCCAGCCTGGCCTTGAACACCTCCAGGGAGGTGTTATTTCAGTGGACGAAAAATAAAAGAGAGAGTGGCCCATGAGAGTTTTGTGAGTAGATCATAATGGGCATTAAGCTCAGAGATGAGGCTGGAAAAGAAGTCTTGGGATGTCTGGATTTGCTCAGTCACCATCAGGACAGACCATTTCTGGCTCTAATAAATCCTTTTGGTTGTAGTCAAAAGTTGCCAGCTGGCATTTTATCCAAATGGCTCAGCCAGAATCATAGAACCATTACAGCTGGAGAAGACCTTTAAGATCATCAAGTCCAATTACCACCTAACTCTACCATGTCTGGTGTTAAACCACATCCCTTAATACCTCATCTCTGTGTCTCTTAAACAACTCCAGAAACGATGGTTCAAGCATTCACAAGCCATTTAAAAAGCATTTATTGCTTTAAATTGCTGGTGAGTATAAAAGCTTTTGGGTTAAATGTATCTTTTACCAGCCTGCTTAAGTAAGCAGGAACAGGAACAATTCTTTCTAACTCAGACACGCTCCCAGAGTGGAGGTGCTCAAGGAACCCACTGGGTCACACTTCTCCCCAGCACATCTACACATAACATACACACATCCTGCTTCCCATGAGGTTGCTGTACCACCTAGGATTTAAGATCATCAAGTCCAGTTACTACCTAACTCTACCACGTCTGGTGCTAAACCACATCCCTTAATACCTCATCTCTGTGTCTCTCAACTCCAAAAATGATGGTTCAACCATTTACAAGCCATTTAAAAAGCATTTATTGCTTTACATTGCTGGTGAGCATAAAAGCTTTTGGCTTATATGTATATTTTACCAGCCTGGTTAAGTAAGCAGGAACAGGAACAATTCTTTCTAACTCAGATAGGCTCCCAGTGTGGAGGTGCTCAAGGAACCCACTGGGTCACACTATTCCCCAGCACATCTACACGTAACATACACACACATCCTGCTTCCCATGAGGTTGCTGTACCACCTAGGATTTCATGAGCTCCCAGGAAATCCTAGGTGGTACAGCAACCTCATGGGAAGCAATACCTGCTGGTATTACTGGAAGAAGGTCAACAGCCAAGCACAATATAAACCACCAAAGCCACCCACATGCCACAAATCCTCTTTTTGGCTCTCACAGGGTGAGTGGCCTTGAGTGGAACAGCAAAGGGAATGAGAATTCTGACCAAGTGCCTCAGTCAAATGGGATCTGGGACATGACAGCCTGGCCTGATGGGCTGGGTAGGAATATGAATAGGAATCGTTTCCCCTGGACTGGACATTGGTGAGGCCACACCTTGAATCTTGGGGTGGGTTTTGAGTCACTCACTCCAAGAAGGACATTGAGGAGCTGGAGTGGGTCCAGAGAAGTGCAACAAAGCTGCTGAAGGATCTGGAGAGGAGCAGCTGTGGGACCTAAGGCTGTTCAGCTGGGAGAAGAGAAGGCTGAGGAGAGACCTTTTGGCTCTCTGCAACTCTCTATTGAAGCCAGGTGGGGATTGGTCTCTTCTCCCAAGGAAGATGTGGCAGGACAAGAGGAAACGTCCTAAAGTTGATTCAAACCAGCACAAGTTGCCCCAGGAGAGGTTTATATTGGACATGAGGACCAATTTCCTGCCCTTGAGGGTTGTGAAAGCCTGTCCCAGGCTGCCCAAGGCAGTGGGGCAGTCCCCATCCCTGGAGGGGTTTCCATGCTGTGGAGATGTGGTGCTGAGGGCCATGGTGCTGAGGGCCATGGTTTTGCACAGAGTGCTGCCCTGGCAGTGCTGGGCTCATGGTTGGACTCCATGCTCTGAAAGACCTCTTCCAACCCAAACCATTCTGTGATTCTCTCCTATGACAATCAGTGTTTGTCTCTCCCTGCCATAGAGCAGGACAGAGACTTCCACTGAAACACGGCAGTGGCTCCAGTTGAGCCTTCTCTGACTCCTCAGGAAGGGCCCAAAGGCTTTGAGCACCAAGCAGATGCTCAGACAACAGCTGAGTGCTACAGAGATCCATTCACACTGCTAATAACCTGCTCTGCAAATGCTCAGAGGTTACTCACAGGTTAAACTGTGAGCTGAACAGCAAGCAGGCAACTTGCCAGGCTTTGGCTCTTTACTCACTACTCAGTTGTGCCTGATGCCTTCACCTGACATCACAAACACTGAGCTGGTGGTGGAAGTGCAGGTCCACACCTTGCTGTCAGACTCCCAGGTGATTTACAGCACTTCTGACAAAAGGTGCACAGACTCTGCAGGGTGTAACCATGGAGAGAGAGAGTGAGAGCAGGTCTCAGGAACAAGTCAGGGCTGGGATCCATAAATCCCAGAAGCACAGAATGGTTTGGGCTAGAAGCTCATCCAGTTCCAAGCCCCCTGCCAAGGGCAGGGACACCTCACTAGAGCAGGTTGCTCAAGGCCTCGCCCACCCTAGCCTTGAACACCTCCAGGGATGGGGCACCCGTGACATTTTTTGGGCAACCTGGATAAAATCCTGATCCCAAAGCTCTGCGTTAACCCACGCTCTGCAAAAGCAACCTCTGCTCACACAGAAACACTCTGACACTTCACACAGAAACACTTCACACTGAAGGCACCTCCAAGGAGCCAAGCTTTGGCTCACAGGATCCTGCTGCTGCCTTACCTCTGAGATAAAAGGAGAGGAAATGGTGCACCAGGAAGCTGCCATCTGTTCTGGTGTCTCGCAGCAGTGTAAATTTCCCCTGCAAGGGTAGAGAAAAGTAAGTTAGCAGGGGAAGATGGGGGCACAAAGCACTCCCAGCTCTATCTTGGTAGACAAGAGTCTGCTCAGGCTGGGAAGAAATGCTGCAGGCATTAGGAAGAGAAGCGGACAAGCAGTGGCCCAGCTGATCATTAACTGTTTCCTCCAGACACAGCCCGTGGGAAGCCATCAGATGATGTCCAGTTCACTGCCCACCAGCCTTGGTGCCAGCGTTAGCCCCACACACACACTCCGTGGCCACCAACAGCCACCTCCTCCCACACAGATCACCCAGCCCAACCCCCCCTGCTAAAGCAGGGGCACCCACAGCAGCTTGCCCAGGATCACAGTGGCCAGGTGGCTTTGGAACCTCTCCAGAGAGGGACAGGGCTCCAGCATCCTCACACCAAAGAAGGTTATTCTCCTTTTCAGGTGGAACCTTCTGAGTTCCACTTTGTGCCCATTGCCTCATGTCCAACCTAAACCTACCCTGGGGCAATCTGAGGCGATTTCCTCTTGTCCTGACAATTTGTTCCTTGGGAGAAGAGACCAAACCCATCTGGCTCCAACTTCCTTTCAGGGAGTTGCAGAGAGCCACAAGGTCTCCCCTCAGCTTCCTTTCCTCCAGGCTCAACCACCCCAGGTCCCTGAGCTGCTCCTCACCAGCCCTGTTCTCCAGGCCCTTCAGCAGCTGCTTTGCCCTTCTCTGGACCTGCTCAAACCCCTCAGTGTCCTTCCTGAGTTGCCGGCCCTTGTGCAGAGGAAGGCAACAAAGCATCCCTGCTGTCTTCTCAGGAGCATCTCCAGGGTATTTGAGCCTCCAGGAAGAAGACACCAAAACTGCCACCTGGCTTCAACCTTTCAGGGAGCTGCAGAGAGCCAAAAGGTCTCCCCTCAGCCTCCTTTGCTCCAGACTCAACACCTCCAGGTCCTTCAGCTGCTCCTCACCATCCCTGCTTTCCAGACACTTCACCAGCCTTGTTGCCATTCTCTGGACCTGCTCCAGCTTCTCCATAAAAGGGGAAACTCAGACTTGTCTAACACAATAAATAATCATCTCTAAGCCTGTTTTTATTCTCCAAGTTGGTATCTAGCAGAACCACCAGGGAGCACCGTGTAACACACACACACACACCTGCCCTTAACTTTTTGCCTGCAGCGGATGGAAGCTGCAGCACAGGAGCCTCCACCTCAACTCGAGGTGGAACTTCTTTACTGTAAGGGTCACAGCCCTGAACAGGCTGCCCTGAGAGGCTGTGGAGCCTCCTTCTCTGGAGCTTTTCAAGGCCTGTCTGGATGCTTTCCTCCGTGACCTGAGCTAGATTGTCCTGCTCTAGCACGGGGGTTGGACTCGATGATCTCCTTGGGTCCCTCCCAACCCCTGACCTCCTCCATGCAACATCCTCCGATGCTGAAGCGCTTCCCGGCCCGCACACGGGGGAAGGGAGTTCAGAGAGTGTTCAGTAGCACACAACCCGCGGGGACCAGCTGAATTCGTTCAGCGGCCATAAGAAACTTCTAGAATGCAGCGCAGGGCCGGCAGCAGCGCTGGATACGGAGCCTGGCTCCCGCTTTCGCCGTTCTTCACCGCCCTGCAGCAACCACGCCCGGACACGCCGGGGGATGAGAGCTGCAGCGACCACCCCAGCCTCTTCATAGCGCCCCATACGCTACGGCAGCGGGCACCGGAGCCGCAGCCCGGGCACAACCCCTGCCTTACACCACCGGGGCCGCTGGGTTGAGGGGGGAACGAGTTTCACTAGGGGGGGAAACGAGATGCGCTAAGGGGGGGGCAACGAGATGCGCTAAAGG
>VWZI01023716.1:1923462-1935306 GCA_013396835.1 Psilopogon haemacephalus | reverse complement strand
GGGTCCCCTATGGGGCAGGGCTGGGGGTGTCCACAGGCACTGATGTGCCCTGCAGCAGCAATGGTGTGAGCAGGCTGCAGGGTCCCCTATGGGGCAGGGCTGAGGGTGCCCAGAGGCACTGATGTGTCCTGCAGCTGCAATGGTGTGAGCAGGCTGGGGGGTCCCCTATGGGGCAGGGCTGGGGGTGCCCAGAGGCACTGATGTGCCCTGCAGCAGCAATGGTGTGAGCAGGCTGGGGGGTCCCCTATGGGGCAGGGCTGGGGGTGTTCAGAGGCACTGATGTGTCCTGCAGCTGCAATGGTGTGAGCAAGCTGCAGGGTCCCCTATGGGGCAGGTGGGCAGGTCTGGGGGTGCCCAGAGGCACTGATGTGCCCTGCAGCAGGGATGGTGTGAGCAGGCTGTGGGGTCCCCTATGGGGCAGGGCTGGGGGTGTCCACAGGCACTGATGTGCCCTGCAGGAGCAATGGTGTGAGCAGGCTTCAGGGTCCCCTATGGGGCAGGGCTGGGGGTGCCCAGAGGCACTGATGTGCACTGCAGCAGCAATGGTGTGAGCAGGCTGTGGGGTCCCCTATGGGGCAGGGCTGGGGGTGTCCACAGGCACTGATGTGCCCTGCAGTAGCAATGGTGTGAGCAGGCTTCAGGGTCCCCTATGGGGCAGGGCTGGGGGTGCCCAGAGGCACTGATGTGCACTGCAGCAGCAATGGTGTGAGCAGGCTGTGGAGTCCCCTATGGGGCAGGGCTGGGGGTGTCCACAGGCACTGATGTGCCCTGCAGCAGCAATGGTGTGAGCAGGCTGTGGAGTCCCCTATGGGGCAGGGCTGGGGGTGTCCACAGGCACTGATGTGCCCTGCAGCAGCGATGGTGCCCCAGGGGCCTGGAGTCTGCACGGTCTTGTCCTTCCCACCCTCAATGGCTTCGCCCAGCTCTGCACCCCACGCTCAGGATCCTTCCTTCCCTTTTCATCGCACTTCAAATCCAAGGTAAGGACTTAAAAGCAAGCAGAGGAAGCAGTCAACAAAGACACAAGAGCTTGTTTGATCCTCCTCTGCCAGCAGATTAGGAGGCAGCTCCTGATGGAAAATGTGCAGGGGACAGCGCTGCAGGGAAAAGCCAGAGGAGAGCTGGGACCAGCGGTAGGACAAGAGGAAATGGCCTTAAGTTCCAGCAGGGGAGGCTTAGGTTGGACGTGAGGAACAATTTCTGCCCCTTGAGGGCTGGACTGGGTGATCTGAAAAGTCTCTTTCAAACAAAACCATCCTGTGGATCTATGATTTCAGAGAGGGAAATCCATGAGGATGGTCGGGAGGTGGGGTGGGGACCGTGCCCTCTGGCAGGCTGCCCACATCGCTGTTACCTGCCAGAAGCTGCTTCAATAAGAGTTGAATCTGCATGGACAAGGAGAAGGGAGGAGGAGAATGAAGGTGGAGAGACAGAATGAAGGTGGAGAAAGGAGAAAGAGAAGAAGGAGAAGAAGTAGGAGAAGGAGGAGAAGGAGAAGGAGAAAGGAGAAAGGAGAAAGGAGAAGGAGAAGAAGAAAGAAGGAGGAGAAGGAGAAGGAGAAGGAGAAGGAGAAGAAGGAGAAAGAAGGAGAAAGAAGGAGGAGAAGGAGAAGGAGAAGGAGAAGGAGAAGGAGAAGGAGAAGGAGAAGGAGAAGGAGAAGGAGAAGGAGAAGGAGAAGGAGAAGGAGGAGAAGGAGAAGGAGAAAGAAGAAGGAGAAGAAAGAGGAACAGAGGGAGGAGGAGGTGTACAGGCTGATTCTCACACACATGCAGCAGGCACAGGGCTGGTGTGGGAGCAGTGCAATCAGCCCCAGCTGTCCTCAGTGCCCCTTCCCCCTGAGAGCTTCTCACCACCTCTCCTATCCTCCCATCTCCACCACACACAAGCCCCAGGTGCTGCCCCCGGGGTCATGCTTTTGAGCATCAGGGTTCAGAAGAACCAAATGCAGAAGCTGGCAGGAGGAAGCTGCCAGCAGCAGCAGCACTCCCGGACAGCTGGATGGAGCCTGCCCCCTCCGGAGCAGCAGGACAGCAAACGACCTCAGGGACTCACTGCTGCTGGCCAGGCACAGCTCAGCAGCCCCAAAGCAAGCACAGATGGGAGCTTGTTCTACAGCCACAGAGCTGCAGCTGGCATCTCCAGGCCTGGCACTGGTGGCTTGGTGCACCTCACACTGAGTGGTGTCAGGGACATCATCTGGCCCCCCCTTATTCTGATTTGGCTTCCATCACGATGCTCTGCACAGGGACTCCAGCTTCTCCCACTGCCACCCATGCTAGCTCCAAGCTGCTTTTGGCCCAGGACCATGCTCAGCACTCATTGCAGGCCCAGTGGCCCCTGAGCACATCTCAGCTCTGTGCCTGCAGCTCCTTGGTGGCTGTCCCTGTGTCACCCTTCCAGTGCCAACGCCTTCAGCAGTGGGTTGCTGATAGCCCCAGCAGGCTGCTCCTCAGGCTCTGCTCCACTGGCAAACCCTGCCAAGCAGCCTTTGCCAGCACGTGAGAGGCAGCAAAAAGAGCAGAACAGGCTCAGCTGCCTCCTCCAAGATGAGCCTCGGGCTGAGGAACATGGAAACCATGCAAGGAGAGAGCAGAGGGAGCCGGGGCTGGAGCTGGCAGAGCCACCCTGCAGGGTGGCACCAAAGGAAGGGCTTTGCTCTGCTGGCAGCCTGGCAAAGGCACCGTCCCCATAGCCATGTGCCAGCCTTAGCAGGGACACAGCCAGCAGCGTGCCCCAGGCCGGGGTGGGGTAAGGCTGCAGCAGGGAGGGAGAGGAGCTGCAGCTCCCACCAGCCTCGCTGTGTGCCTCTGACAGCTCAGCTCTGCGAGCCTGGATCCCAGCACCCGCGCAAGCGAAACAGGCTTGGATGGGGAGGGTCCTGAAAGCTGTCTGCTGGAAGCTGAGCCCCGGGAGCTCGGGGGATGGAAGTGCCCGCGGACACCCAGCCAGCAGCTGCCCCTCCAGCAGCAAAAGTGTCCCCCCCCAGGCAGGGCAGAGGCGGCTGGGACTCCGTCTAGCCGCTGGGCTGCAAATCATCCCTGCCCTCCGCTGAGCCTCGCCGAGGAACCACCAAGCCCTCTGCCCCAGCCAGGCATAACGGCCCAGTTAGACCCATTCATTAGATTATTAATGAAGGCGTTCGGTTGGAGCCCATCTCTGCTAATTCGAGGAGGCTTTGCGAGGCGCATTGCATTAAACCAACCCTCCCCTCCCCCCGGACCCCAGGGCTGGTTCTGCTGGCTGCGGATGTTACAGCTCTGCTGGGATGGCAGCGGGGAGGGGCGGGGAAGGCATTAATGGTCCCATTCCACAAATGGCATGGAGGGGACCGTAATGACTTGGTGCAATAAGGCTCTGAGAGCTGGCAAGGGTAAGATAATGGGCTGGGAAAAAAAAAAAAACAACCAAAAAAATCTCTGCTTATTGAGACTTTCCCTCGTTGTCTGCGTTCCCGCGGGCTTGAAGCAGCTCGGCGTGGGGCGAGGTGCAGGATGAGATCCTCCTCTGGTGGCCAGCATGGGGAGGGAGGGAGGGGGCTTGGCTCTCGCAGAATGGCATCGAGTCCAAAGCAGGGTCACCTCGGGCAGGTCACACAGCAACACGGGGCCTGAAAGTCTCCAGAGAGGGAGAGAAGGGCTACAAAGATGCTGAGGGGGCTGGGACAACTCCGTGATGAGGAAAGGCAGCTCCTGACCCTGCTTTCTGCTCCCTCGTGTGAAGGGCAGCCCCAGCCCCACGGACAGCCCAAAGCTGACTCCTTCTGTGCCTGCCCAGGGGTGCTGGCTGAGCCCGAGGGCAAGAGCAGTCCTCAGCAGTGCATCCCAGCAGCCTCCCAGCACAGTTCCCAGGCTCTCAGCACCAGCCTGGCCAGGGGAGGCTGCCAGCTCTGCCTGTCTGCGGCTCCTCGGAGCCATCCCATCATCTCCTAACAAAACACTGAGCTCTCCCAAAGACACACTGCTGCAGGCTAAGAAATGAAAAAAAAACCATTCAAGATGCCACGATCAGGAGCTCCATCATCTTCTCATTACACAAGGAGATGGCACAGACTCATCCCCTGGAGCTCCAGATGCATTTCTCAGATCCATCCAGAGAGTGGCTTTGTTGCCAACGCTCACACCCGGGCTGCTCCCCCACGGAGGCACCAGGCTCTGCTTCCAGCCTGCTGGTGCCAAGCTCCATCAGCAGAGGCAATCACCGGGCTGGACATCTCCTGCCTGGGCCACCCTGGTGCTCCTCATGCCTTTGGAAGGTCAGCAAAGCTGCGGCATTGCAGGGAATCCAACACCGCCAAGAGCCAGCAGCAGGCACAAACAGGGGCTTGGCTCTCTTCGGCTTCCAAGTGTGGGGTTATAAAGGAAAGAAGCTGAAGCTCCAGGAGGGCAGATTGAGGCTGGAGATGAGGAAGGAATTCTTTAGAGTGAGGGTGGGGAGACACTGGCACAGGTTGCCCAGGGAGGTTGTGGAGCACAGAATCACAGAAGGTAGATTGGAGCTTGAGGAAGGAATTCTTTAGAGTGAGGTTGTGGAGACACTGGCACAGGTTGCCCAGGGAAGTTGCTGATGTCCCCTCCTTGATCTGTGATCACATTCTGCGAGTCTGTGCTCCACAACCTCCCTGGATGTGCTGAAGGCCAGGCTGGATGAGGCCTTGAGCCACCTGGGCTGGTGGCAGTTTCCCCTGCCCATAGCAGGGCTTGGAACTAGATGAGTTCTAAGGACCCTTCCAAGCCCAACCCCATCCTGTGAGCCTCTGAAATTCCTTGGCTGCTTCCCTCAGCAGTAGCAGCAGGGTCAGGAAATGCTCTCCCAGCCCTCCCCCTTCCCGGGGATGGCTGTGGGCAGGAGGCTGCTGGAGCTGGAGCCACCCAGAGCTGCTCGAAAGCAAAGGGAGGGGTGGGGAGATGCCTGCGGAGCCCCAGAGCTGTTAGCGATCCGGCACTCGCGCTAATTGTTCTGTTGGAATCTCATGCGCTGGTAATTACTGCTCTGCTAATTTCCTTCCTCGCTATTGTGATAGGTGGCTTCACCTCTCCCTGTCTCCTCCTCACACAAACCTCCCATTAGCAATTCCCCTAATCCAATTATCCCCATCCCGCAGCCCAGACGAGCCAAGAGCAGCCCGGAGCAGAAGATCGTGGTGCCACCGCTGCCTTTCCACACCTACCTCCTGCTTTCCACGCTCGGCTGTGGTGTCCCGGGAGGGTTGGTGCAGCCTCCCGACGAGCTGCAGGGCACGGCCCAGGAGGAAGAGGAGGGCTTGGTGGGCACGGCTGAGTGCGAAGGGCCCCGAGGATGCTCAGAGGGCTGCAGCACCTCTGCTGTGAGCACAGACTGAAAGAGTTGGGGCTGTGCAGGCTGCAGAAGAGGAGGCTCCCAGGTGACCTTCTTGTGGCCTTCCAGGATCTGAGGGAGCTACAGAAAAGCTGGGGAGGGACTTTTGAGGCTATCAGGGAGTGACAGGACTGGGGGGAATGGAGCAAAGCTGGAGGTGAGGAGATTCAGCCTGGATGTGAGGAGGAAGTTGTTGAGCATGAGAGTGGTGAGAGCCTGGAATGGGTTGCCCTGGGAGGTGTTTGGAGCCACAACCCTGGAGGTGTTTTTGGCCAGGTTGGCAGAGGCTGTGGTCAGGCTGCTCTAGGGTAGGGTGTCCCTGGATATGGCAGGGGGGTTGGAACTGGCTGATCCTTGTGGCCCCTTCCAACCCTGACTGATTCTATGATTCTAAGAGTGAAGGAGCATCCTGCTGCCAACCAGAGTGGGCTGGAGCTGAGGCTGGCTGGGCTACACCCAGCTCAGAAAGGGAGGCCCTGCGACCTCCTCCAGCCAGCCCAGCAATGCCGTGCAGCCCCCAGCCTCCTACCCGTGATCCCTCAGCTTGTTTTGCCGGCTGGAAACTGGAGACAGGAGGAGTGAGGTGGGAGGAGGGAGGGGGAGGCGTGTGGAAGACTAATTGCAGCTCCACCTCGGGACTGTGGGTGCTGCAGGCAGTCGAGATGGAGAGAAGTCATTTCCAACTGCAAATTGGTAAGCAGCTCCTTAACGTCAGCTGCGGAGCTGCAGAAAGCAGAGCAGCCTGCCGGGACACCTCCTCGGGGCGCTGGGATGCAGCCAGGCAGGGAGCAGGCTGAGCCCAGGCAGCAGCCCAGCCTGCTGCTGGTGGAGGTGGTGATGACCCTGCCACGGTGCTCCTGAGATGATGCTCGCAGAGGGCTCCGGATGCTCGCAGAGGGTTTCATGCAACTGTTTAATGGCAGTGTTTAAAGAGAGGTTGCCATGGCAACTGCCACCCGGGAGGCTTTTGCGCATGGGTACAGGGAGATGCCTGTGCTCTGCCTGCCCAGCCCTGGCACTGCAGCCCTGCCACCATCCTACCGTGCCCATCCTCCCTCAGGGGCACAGCTCTGGTGGCTGCCGCTGGGGATCTGTGCCCCTGAAGGCTCTCTCAAGCCAAGCTCGCAGTGAGGTGGCCACAGGTGACCCAAACAGCTCCAAACATGCCCTGCTCCTGCCCGAGCTGTGCCTTGACAGGGTCATCACGGGCTCACAGGATGTCAGGGGTTGGGAGGGACACAAAGAGCTCATCAAGCATTACCTGAACAGGCTGTGCTTGGTCCAGCCATGAGGATGCTCAGATGGCTGCAGCACCTCTCATATGGGGACAGACTGAAAGAGTTGAGGCTGTGCAGGCTGGAGGAGGCTCCCAGGTGACCTTCTGGTGGTCTTCCAGTGTCTGAAGGGGGCTACAGGAAAGTTGGGGAGGGACTTTTTAGGCTATCAGGGAGTGACAGGACTGGGGGGAATGGAGCAAAGCTGGAGGTGGGGAGATTCAGCCTGGATGTGAGGAGGAAGTTGTTGAGCATGAGAGTGGTGAGAGGCTGGAATGGGTTGCCCAGGGAGGTGGTTGAGGCCACATCCCTGGAGGTGTTTTTGGCCAGGCTGGCAGAGGCTGTGGTCAGGCTGCTCTAGGGTAGGGTGTCCCTGGGCATGGCAGGGGGGTTGGAACTGGCTGATCCTTGTGGTCCCTTCCAACCCTGACTGATTCCGTGATTCTGTGATTCTATGGTGCAGCTGCCCTGGGCAACGGTGGCAGCAGGCAGTGAGGGATAGGGCTGTGACCTCGTGTTGCTTAGCTGCAAAACCCAAGAGGGAGAACCTCTGGTAGCACTAAAAGCAGTCCCCGGGGGTGGGTGGGGGCTTTTGGCATTTTCCATCTCCCTCCCTGAAATGAATAATTTATCCCAGGCTTTATTGGAGCCCGGAGTTACGCAATAAAATGCTCCTCGCAAACAGGCTCACATATTTCACTGTTAATATCTCTCCAGCGAATTTCCCTGGCAGGCCCCGAGCCAGGCTGGGATTGCCACATTGCTTATTTACGTAAAATATCATAATCTCACTTAGATTTGCATTTCTGAAGTGCCATTCGGGTGATTTGGAGCACAGGAGCCCAGCCAGTGGGTTGCAGCTGCAGCTACTGGTCCAGGCTGGGGTAGGGGGTGGGGGGTGGAAATGACTTCCAGGGCTCCCGAGGTGAGAGGTGGCCAAAAGCAGGAGGAGGAGTTGGCAGGGAGGGCTCCGTGGGAGCACGGCAGCCATGGGGGGGATGGGAGTGGTAGTGCAAGGCGATGAGCATCTGGGTGCTTGTGAGGGGTGGAGCAGATGGTGATGGGAACAGGCGGATGGCACCGGGGAGCTGCCAGGCTGAGCCATGCTCCTGCTGTGCCCTGGGCAGCAGAGCCTTGGAGGAATCATAGAATCAGTCAGGGTTGGAAGGGACCACAAGGATCAGCCAGTTCCAACCCCCCTGCCATGCCCAGGGACACCCTACCCTAGAGCAGCCTGACCACAGCCTCTGCCAGCCTGGCCAAAAACACCTCCAGGGATCTGGCCCCAAACACCTCCCTGGGAAACCCATTCCAGGGCCTCACCACTCTCATGCTCAACAACTTCCTCCTCACATCCAGGCTGAATCTCCTCACCTCCAGCTTTGCTCCATTCCCCCTAGTCCTGTCACTCCCTGATAGCCTCAAAAGTCCCTCCCCAGCTTTTTTGTAGCTCCCTTCAGATCCTGGAAGGCCACCAGAAGGTCACCTGGGAGCCTCCTCTTCTCCAGCCTGCACAGCCCCAACTCTTTCAGGCTGTGCTCACAGCAGAGGTGATGCAGCCCTCTGAGCATCCTCGGGGCCCTTCTCTGCACACCTCCAGCATCTCCACATCCCTCTTGTCCCAGGGGCTCCAGCACTGGATGCACTACTCCAGGTGGGCTCTCAGCAGAGCACAGTAGAGGGGGAGAATCACCTCCCTCGACCTGCTGGAGCTGGAATCCGAGGCAGCTCTGGCAGAAGCAGCACACACACACACAGACACACACACACACACAGACACACACACACACTCCCGGTGCTCCGGAGTTGATTTCCTGCCTTTCCCAGCTAGGTGAAACTGTACCCATCTGAAACGATTCCTCTGCTCAAATCCCACTTGCAGCCTCCGGAGACTAATTACCTTCTGCCGGCGCTGGCATCGTTTACATTCCAGTCAGTTTAGGGGCCCCTGTGATGTTTTGGAAGGAGATGGGAAACGGAGAGGCAAAAAGAAAAAAAGAAATCTCCCAAGTAAACGGCTCGGCAGCAGGCTGACAGAGGATGAGGCTGGGGAGCGCTGCCATTTGCCGGGGGGAGGGTGGCTTTGATCCTCCTTCCCACCAGGGCTGGAACAGGGAGGTGAAGGGAGGTCGAGTGTCCCCCCCCCCAGGGGGGCGCGGGGCACCGTTTAATCTGCAGGAGAGGAGTCTGCAGCAGGAACCAGAAGCTCCTCCAAAGCCCCTTCAGGAAGCAGCGAGGAGCAGCAGCTCGGTGCTGCTGTGCCTGTCTTGAGTCCAGCTGTCTGCTGCAGACAGATTTGTGCTCGCAGCAGAGGCAGCCTGAAGACAGGCACAAATGATTTCCAAGTTGTTGCTTTGTGCACTGCTGTCTTCAGCCGGGCTGGCTGCTGCTGGGGGCTTTTTGCTCTTGTCTCTCTGATTTGAGGCTCTCTTTAAAGCCCTGAGATTGTGCAGCCACAGGTCTCAGTGATGGAGAGGAGGGAACGGGCTCTGCCCAGCCAGGATGCCTGTCAAGAAGAATTCTGCTTTGCCCTGCTCCGAAGCAGGACGTGGGAAGGGTTTTTCCAGCATCTGTGGCTGCCACTCAGCCCTCCAGACTCCAGCATTTCAAGCAAGCTCTCATCATCTGCTTTGCTTCTGTCCCTGCTAACTCCATCTGGAGCCGACGATCCAGTTGGGAGCTTGCTTGTGCCTTGACTCGTGTGGCCAGGAGTGACAGATCCACGGAGCCAAGGTGGTTGGGATGTCCCCTGTGCCATGGCTGGGTGGGCAGCATCCCCCACCCTGGGCACACACAGCTGTGGGTACCACAGCTCCCCCAGGAACAGGAACAGGAACTTGGAATGCTTCAGGTGAGCTCAGCAGGAGGAATTCTAATGAGAAGCAGGAAAGCTTCTTTGAGAAAACAGTTGCAGATGTGGAGAGCCAAGTGCATGGAGGTGGGGGTGGGTAGGAACTGCTTCAAAGCAGGCCTGGAGTGGCTGCTGCCAGTTGTGCTGCTCCTTCTTCCTGCTGTTCTCACCTAAAGCTGCTCTGAGTTGGAGGAGCTTGTGAGAGAGGACTTCAGCTCAGCCGAAGGCAAGCTCAGAGGCACCTGCTGTGCTCTGGAAGACCTCAGCAGGCTCTTGTTGTCTGGGCCAACCTGGCACCTAGCTGGTGTGGTTTCAGGAGAGCCACAAACTGCTGCTCCCCTGCAACTGCAGGAGCTGGGGCTGCTCCCAGAGCACAGGGCCAAGGTGCTGGCACAGGGAGGGCAGGGCATGTGGGCTCAGCTGGGATGCTTCATGGGCTGAGCTGAATTACAGAACCACAGAATGAACCAGGCTGGAAAAGACCTCTAGGGTCAGCAGGTCCAACCTATCATCTAAATCTTTTCACTAAGCCATGGCACTAACTGCCTCATGGAGCCTCCTCCTAACCACCTCCAGGGATGGGGACTCCACCACCTCCCTGGGCAGCACATTCCAATGCCAATCACTCTTTATGCCAAGAACTTCTTCCTAACATCCAGTCTGAAACTGCCCTGGCACAGGTGTGTCCTCTTGTTCTTGTCCTTGGGCTCTTATTCTTGTCCCTGGGTGCCTGGCAGAAGAGCCCAACCCCACCTGGCTACAACCTCCCTTCAGGTAGTTGTAGTGAGCAACGAGGTCTGCCCTGAGCCTCCTCTTAAAGCAGCCTTCCAGGCTCAGGAGACCTGAGGAGGGACTTTTGACCAGGGCTGGCAGGGACAGGATGAGGGACAATGGTCTGAGACTGGAGCAGGGATGATTGAGGTTGGACATCAGAAGGAAGTTCTGCACAATAAGAGTGGTGAGACACTGGAACAGGTTGCCTTGAGGCTCCACCCCAGGAGGCATTCAAGGTCACACTGGACGGGCTCCTGAGCAATGTCATCTAGTTGGAGGTGTCCCTACTGACTGCAGGGTTGGACAAGATGCCCTCTGAGGGTCCCTTCCAACCTGATGCCTTCTGTGACTCTGTTTTGGCTGCTGCTTCTGCTCTGCCAGAGCAGGAAGACTCCTGAAAGTCGCTGCTGCAGTGGCATGAAAAGTTCTCTCCAACCCTGCAGGGATTTGGCAAAGATGCTGGCACCAAAAAAAAAAAAAAAGAATAATAAAAAAAAAAAAGTTTGTAATGAGCTTTAAGAACATCTTAATGAAGAGAAGCATAATTATTATTACCCAGTTCAATTACAGCCCTTGGATTACAAACACTCTCCCACAATCCCTCCAGAAAGGGAGGCATCTGGGCTCTGCGATTCAATAAACCTGCTACACGGCAAGGGGAGGGGGAGAGGATTAAACCAGAGGAGGGAGAATTGCTCCGACTCGACTCTGCTGGCCTCTCTCCTCCTCCTCCTCCTGCTGCCCAGCTCTCCAGGCTCTCCAGGAGGAGGATCCCTGCTCAGCACAGTGCACTGGGGAGAGCAATCCTTGCTGGGAGCCCTGGTGTGGTTGGCTCCCTTCCAGCGGGCTCAGGCGTCGGCGAGGCAGCAGTTGCCACGATACTGGAATTTAATAAACTCCTCGCTGGAAATATATTGATGGAAGTGCACACCTGGACGTTTCTCTTTCCCAAAGATGCAACCTAGGCATTTCTGAAGGCTTTTCAGTTGGGGTTTTTTGGTTTGGGTTTTTTTTTTTTTTTTTTTATACTGNTTTTTTTTTTCTTCTTTTTTTTTTTTTTTTTTTTTTTTAATCCTGGCTCCCGAGCAGAGGAACAGAAGAGAGGGATTTGCATGGTTGCCTGTGCAGGGGCATGAGGGGGAAAAGTGCAGCTGTGAATGTAGGGCCAAAGGGTCAGGGGCTGGGCAGGCTGAAGGGCTGAGAGCAGGGAGCTTGGCCCTGGCCATGCAGTGGAGGTGTCAGGCTGTGGTAACCATGATGAGATCCCTGCAGAGCAGCAAAGGCTGGAGGAGATGAGCACCAGGCCGAGCAGAGGAGCTCAGTGCCATGGGGGCTGCTCTGCAGGGCACCAGCCCTGGTGAGTGCATGGAGAGGGAGGCTGTGAGAGCACGGAGAGGGAGGCTGTAAGAGCACAGAGAGGGAGGCTGTGAGAGCATAGAGAGGGAGGCTGCGAGAGCACAGAGAGGGAGGCTGCAAGTGCACAGAGAGGGAGGCTGTGAGTGCAGGGAGAGGGAGGCTGCGAGAGCATAGAGAGGGAGGCTGTAAGAGCACAGAGAGGGAGGCTGTAAGAGCACAGAGAGGGAGGCTGCGAGAGCACAGAGAGGGAGTCTG
>VWZI01023716.1:1908444-1919756 GCA_013396835.1 Psilopogon haemacephalus | reverse complement strand
TTTTTTTTAAATTTAGAGGGTTACTGAACTGTGGTAAGGCTCCTGGAGTAGCTCAAACTCTCCCTATCCCGGGGAGAAAGCGAGCTGAGAGCAGGCTGTTGGAGACAGTGCAGAGGAGGGCCACGAAGATGCTCTCAACACAAGAAGGAGATGGAACTGTTTGAGCCAGTCCAAAGGAGGCCACCAAGATGCTCAGAGGGCTGCAGCAGCTCTGCTCTGAGGACAGGCTGAGAGAGTTGGGGCTCTGCAGCCTGGAGAAGAGAAGGCTGCCAGGAGACCTTGGAGTGGCCTTGCAGTATCTGAAGGAAGCTCCAGTAGGGATGGGGAGGGACTATTGACAAGGTCTTGTAAGGACAGGAGGAGAAGGAATGGGTTTGAACTGGCAGAGGGGAGATGGAAACTGGATGTTAGGAGGAAGTTCTTTCTGTTAAGGGTGGTGCCCCAAGGGTGGTGCCCCAAGGTACAAAAATCCTGACAGGTTGCCCAGGGAGGTTGTGGATGTCCCCTTCCTGGAGGTATTCAAGGACAGGCTGGATGAGGCTTTGAACAACCTGGGCTGGTGGGAGGTGTCCCTGCTCTTGGATGATCCTTAAGGTCCCTTCCAGCCTAACCCATTCTGTGCCTTACTGGCACTCAGGACAGGGTGAGGGCAGCAGGGATCTGATTTTGTTCAGTTTGGAATCTCAGCACACAAATGGAGCTGAGGATGCCCTGGGCTCACATTCTGGGTGGAGTTCAGCCTTGCTGGATGCTCTGTGCCTACCCCATCCCAACCAGGTAGCCTGGCAACGCCAGGACAGGCAGATGAGCAACCAGGGAAGAGAAAGGCAGGGGTGGACTGGAGCAAAAGGGGAGAAGCTCTTTGCTCCGTGTCAGCTGGAAGCAGCAGACTGCCAGAGCTGCTCCACACAACTGCTTTGGCTCCCTGGGAGGCAACCAAAGCCAACACAAAAGAAAGGGGGGGGGCAAAATGTGCCACCCTCAGGAGGGCGAGAAAGGCTCAGCAGGGGCTAAGCCTGTCCTGCCATCGCTGCTCCCACGGACCACTGAGAGGCTCCCCCAGCCCCACGCGTGGTGGTGGGCACCACATCGCTGGTCTAACACTGACCCCCAGTGTCTAGCAGCTGGGTAAGCCCAGCCCTGCCCGGAGCTGCACCCAGCGTCACTGCTGCGAGGCGCTGCAGGGGGAGCAAAACTGAAGGGGCGACGGAGTTGGCTGCGAACAAAACCATCCTGCTGGGCAGCACAGGGGAAGGAGAGTGGTGGGAGGAAGGTGCCAGGCTGCACGGCTGCAGTTAGAGCTGCCAGGGAGCTCTGCAGGCTGAACTCCTTCACGGCAAAGGCTGAGCTCCTTCATAGCAAGGCTGAGCTCCTTCACAGCCAGGCTGAGCTCCCACAGCAAGGCTGAGCTGCCACAGCAAGGCTGAGCTCCCACAGCAAGGCTGAGCTCCTTCACAGCCAGGCTGAGCTGCCACAGCAAGGCTGAGCTGCCACAGCAAGGCTGAGCTCCCACAGCAAGGCTGAGCTCCTTCACAGCCAGGCTGAGCTCCCACAGCAAGGCTGAGCTGCCACAGCAAGGCTGAGCTCCCACAGCAAGGCTGAGCTCCTTCACAGCCAGGCTGAGCTGCCACAGCAAGGCTGAGCTCCCACAGCAAGGCTGAGCTCCTTCACAGCAAGGCTGAGCTCCCACAGCAAGGCTGAGCTGCCACAGCCCTTGGCATCAGGCTCCTGGCAAGGTGCTGCTGTGGTCCTGGCAGGATGCTTTGTGCTGGCAGTGTCTGGGTTTGGTGAAGCCATTTAAACATCAACACAGCAAAGGTCCTCAGCAGCAGGGGTAGGGGAGACCCTGGGCAAAGCCTAAGGCTGTTTGCAGAATGCTTTGGGGAGGAGCTGCCTTGCAAATCCTTGGATTGCTCTGGAAACTGGGAATTGGCATCAAGGTTGAGGGGGGGATCTGGGCAGGGCTCTGGCATCTCCAGCTGCAGCAGGCACAGCTCAGTGTGGTGCAAATCTTTGCATGGCTCTGGAAGCCTGATCCTAGCAGGAAGTGGGAGTGATTAACCATGACCCCTGGGAAAAAGGTCAGACCACCTCTTGGGAGGAGTCAGGGGGTTCCCAGGTGGGCTTAACCCTTTACAGGCTTTATTCCTCATATTGATGTGTTTGTGTCGTTCTGGCCCTGCATGTGATAAACGACCCCGGCAGGGCTGCAGAAGACACTGCAGGCAGCAGCCTGCAGCAGAGGGCTGCAGCCCCCTCGACTGCTTTGGTGCTGGCTCAGGGTGTCAGGCTCCTCGGAGGTGCCCCTGGGAGCTGGCAGCTCTCTGTCATTACCTGCGTTGGCATGACGACGGCGTTCGACAGGGCCACACCGCAGCTCCTCAAGCTGTCTCTTCACATCCTGACTGAAAGACTAATCCCCGCTGCTGGCACTCATCTGCTGAGGAGGAGGCTGTAGGGAGGAAGGATGCTGCAGAGCGCTCCTGGCAGGCAGTGAGGCTCCCTCTTGCCAGTGTTTAGGCAGGCAATTGTGGAATGGGTTGGGAGGGACCTCCAAAGCTCATCCCCACCCCTGCCCACTGCAGCCAGCAGGGACATCCTCCACTAGAAGGAGCTTGCTCAGAGCCCTGTCAAGCCTCACCTTGAATAGCTCCAGGGCTGGGGCCACAACCACCTCCCTGGGCAGCCTGTTGCAGTGTTCCAGCAGCCTCCCGGTACAGAACTTGTTCCTTGCACCCAATCTCAATCTGCTCTGCACTCATTCCAAACCAGTGCCCTCATCCTGTCCCTGCAGGCCTTTGGGAGCAGTCTCTCTGCAGCCTGCTTGGAGCCCTTTCACTTGCTCATCCTCCTGCACTCTCCCCAGCTGCTGCTATGGTGAGGGTGGCAGAGCAGCCTGCCCAGGGAGGTTGTGGAGTCTCCTTCTCTGGAGACACTCCCAAACCCACCTGGGTGGGTTCCTGTGCAACCTGCCCTGGGTGTTCCTTCTCTGGCAGGGCAGGAAGTGGGGGGGGAGGTCAGACTCAAAGCTCTCTGGAGGCTCCTTCCAACCCCTAACCATTGTGTGGTTCTGTGGAGAGGAATTTGGGCCCCCTGAACCAGAAGCAGCTATTCCTCCAGCAGGTGCTTGCTGCTTGGATGACCTTGCAGCTGCCAGCCACGATCCTGGCAGGCAGCATCTCCTCCAGCTGCTTTTCCCTAGCGCCTCACTACCGTTTAGCCAAAGGCGCCGGGAGGCTTGTCACAGCCAGGGACACCGTGGCAAGTGACAGGCACGGAGAGAGGAGTCTCATTTACACCAGGAGCTTCACAGCCTCAGCCTCCCTCCCTGCTCAAGGAGCTCAGCAGCTGCTGCTCCAGCCCTGCCAGCTCGCAGCTCCCTCCCCAGGGCTCTGGCTGGAGTTTTATTGTGTGTGTATGTCCCCCCCTCCCTTTCTTTTTGCCCGCTTAGACAACAGATGCTAACAAAAGCCCCACTCTTGAACCTTGTTGGGCAGGAGCCCTCTTTTCATGTGGAAATGTGGCTCTAATGTCAACAGTTTGTGCTGCTCTGATTCTCTCCCAGGGCTGCCTGGCTGTTGGCAGTCCCCGGGTGCAGCTTTTCAAGTGGCTCTTGGAGCCGCTGCCTGCTGCTGAGGTGTGAGCTGATCTCGGGAGGGGGGGAGGTCTCTCTCCTTGGGGTGCTCTCTCTGCCAGCTGCTTTCTCGGGAGGGAGGAGCAGAAATAGCTCACAAAAGGCAGCGGCATCTGCTGCTGGGAAATTGCCACCAGCTCCCTGCAGCAGGCTCCGGTGACAAGGGAGAAGGAAGGGGGAGCAACAGGAGAGGTTTTCGTCAGGGTGTCCAGCGACAGGACAAGGGGGGATGGTTTGAAATGGAGGTAGAGCAGGAGCTGAGGAAGAAGTTCTTCAGTGTGAGGGTGCTGAGGCTCTGGAACGGGCTGCCCAGGGAGGCTGTGGCTGCCTCCTCCCTTGTGGTGGTGTTCAAGGCCAGGTTGGATGAGGCTCAGCAGCCAAGCCTAGCTGAGCGTGGAGTAGCTGAGATCTGAGGTTCCTTCCAACCTAAACCATTCTACGATTCTGTTCTACGATTTAGGACCTAGGCAGGGTTTGTCTGGCTCCTTTCCCCCCGGGCAGCGCCCCACGGGGCCGTTCCTCTCTGGCTCCTTTCCCCCCGGGCAGCGCCCTACGGGGCCGTTCCTCTCTGGTTACTTTCCCCCCACGGGGCCGTTCCCGCGGCAAGCTCCTCCGGTTTCAATTCTGCTAAAGCTAAAGCTCATCAGAACCTCACTCTGCCTGCGCGATGTGTCCGTTCTGGCTGCCCTGCCTGCAGCCCAGGGGCGGTAACGGAGCCTCTCCTCCGCCCGCGATCGCGGCCCCGGCGCAGCTGGGCAGCGCCAAGGTGCCAGGGCTTAGCCCGAGGGGGTGCCAGGTGAGGGCCAAAAGGCTCCAGAAGATGGCGCCAGTGCTACACCCCCGGTCCCCGGTACCCTGCCCAAGATGGCAGCGGGCGGCTCGGCTCGGCGGCCGCGCAGCGGGGCCGGGATGCGCAGACGGCGCCGTACCGACAGCCGCGGACCGGCGCGGCGGCGGCAGCGACCTCCCGGGCGCTCTGCGAAAGACTTTGCGGAGGGAGAGAAGCCGCAAACCACCGCTACCACCACTGCCATCGCAGAGCCTAGGCTGGAAGAGCAGCCAGAGCCCCGCCGGCAGCAGAGGGGCGGCCCCGGCGCGCCGAGCGTGGTAGGAGGGTCGGGGCCGGGCGGTAGCGGCGTGGGGTGGGGAAGCAATTGCGGGCAGGTAGCAGCCGAGCATCGCCGGCAGGGCTCTGCCTGGCGAGCTGGAGGCGGTTGGCAGCGTTTTAGTGCAGGCGCAGAGGCAGGTCAGGGGCCGGCGGTGGAGCCGCTGCCGGGCGCAGGCCGGGGCCGCGCTGCTGCCGTCGCCGGTCCCTAAGGATCGCTGCTCAGCGGCGCTCAGCCTCGTTGCCGGGGTTGTGCTTTCGAGAGGAGGCTTTTCTGCTGCTGCTGCCCGTTTAGTCTAAGCTCTCTGCTCCTCGTTTCTGTCTTTCTCGCCACGTCCTAGCCCGGTGACTTTATTTAGCCGTGCAATTTGGCGCTGCTCGTTGGATGCAGCCCTTTGGTTCCACGTCCAGCCTGGCTGCTGTAGAGCTGTTGGGGATTTGTGTTTGGTTTTTTTGTTTGTTTGGTTGGTTGGTTGTTTTTTTTTTCTTTATTTTGAGTTTATTTGAGGATTATTTTTTAAAAAAATATGTTATTGGTTTTTTTCCCCCCCCTAGCAGTGTTCTCCTTCGCGCAGGGCAGCCTGCAAACAGCCCCCGAAGAGGCAAAAAAGTGAAACACCTGCTCGGGTCCCCGCAGAACAAGCAGGGCTCGCAGGTGGAGGTGAGAGCCTTGCGGCGCCGGGGGATGCTCCCAAACCCTTCGCTGGGGACCAGCGTTCGGAAGGAGGCTGCCGTTTAATCGGGCAGGAGGAAGGCGAGAGCGTTCCCGAGCCGACGGAAGAGAAGCGGCAGAAGGAGCGGGATGCGCCTCCCGAGTCCCGGACGGCGCAAGCAGGCAGCGCTCCGCCGCAGCTGGGCGCCGACCGACACCTGCACATCCACAGCGAGGAGGAGAGGAGCTGCCAGAGCCTGCTCTCCGACGAGTCCAGCGTGGGGGAGGCAGAGGTGCCCAGGAAGCTGATGGAGCTGGACAGCAGCGCTCTGCTGAACGAGGACAGCAACCAGCCCATGCCCGTGGCTCGTTTCTTTGGCGATCTGGAGCTCTTACGGGTAAGGGGATGCCAGCCTGGGCATGCTGCAGCCAGCTCAGCCCCGGTTCACCTTCAAAAGCCTCAAACTTGACCAGCGTTGGTAGGCAGCTCTTATTTCCTAGGTAGAACGATTTGTCTCGGAGACTTGAGCTCGTTAAGGCGAGTTAATTTCAGAGGTGGAATGGCAGATGCAGCCCAGCAGGCAGCTGTGTGCTAGGCGGCAGCCAGAGGAGTGTGGGCAGCAGGGCAGGAGAGGGGATTGTGCCCCTTGGCTCTGCTCTGCTGAGGCCTCACTTCCAATATTGCCTCCAGCTCTGGTGTCCCCAGCATGAGAAGGGCACAGAGCTGCTGGAGTGAGGCCAGAGGATGGTCCAAAGGCTGGAGCTCCTCTGCTGTGAGCACAGGCTGAGGGACCTGGAGTTGTTCAGCCTGGAGAGGAGAAGGCTTTGAGGAGACCTTATAGTAGCCTTTCAATGTCTGAAGGGGGGCTCCAGGGGGATCTTAGGGCTGTCTGGTCGTGTCCCTGTGTGACCTGCCCTAGGTGCTCCTGCCCTGGCAGGAGGATTGGATTGGATGAGCTTTTGAGGTCACTTCCAACCCTCCCATTCTGTTGTTCTGTGAGTGCCAGCCCTTGTGTTGTCCCCGGGGTCAGGCAGGCTCCCCCCAGGGCTCCTCTGCTTTAGCTGTGGGCTTAGGTGGGGAGTGTGAGGAGCAGGTTGGTGCCTCGCTGTAAGGTATGGACGTCTGTGAGCTGTAGGAGAGGTAGGAGGTCTGCCACTTGCTGCAACAGACTTTTCCTTCATCAGCTTATCTTTTTCTTGAAGGATCTGCCAGCAGCTGCTCTCCCAAGCACAATGATGAGCAGGAGGGAATTCAGAAAGCTCCATATCATTGCAAAGGAAGAGGAGGAGGAGGAGGAGGAGGAAGAGGATGTTGTCTAACAACAAACCGTAAACAGACTCACCCTTTTCCCTGTGGGGAGCAGAGAGGGCTGCCTGGCAGTGCCCCAGCAGAAGCTGGAGGTGTTTGCCTGCTCTCAGAGGGAGGACAACTGGCAGATGCCACCTCCAAGGAAGGGGCATCCCCAACCCCACCCTGGGCAACCTGTCCCAGTGTCTCCCCTCCCTCACTGTAGCTCCTGCCCCACATCCCTGAAGTGTTAAGAGCCTGACCCAAGGGCCAGGTCTCCTCTCCAGGACAGACCCTGCTGAGAGTTGTTCTCCTCCCTTCTGGGGTGCAACATACACCCCAAGCCTCCCAACCCTCACCTGCCTCCTGTGGCCCCACTGCTCGGGGGGTGGGGGGAGGGGGACGGAGGGATGCTTAGAAACCACTCAGTGACCTCAGCTGCTCCCAGGAGCTCTGCACTCACCCTCGTGTTTGTGCTAATAGTTTCTTTGCAAGTGTGATGATACAACCAGCACCCAGCTCTGGGTGCTTATAAATAGTTTATTCCCCATTTCTAAAAATAGAGAGGGAATGGCAGCAGCAGATGGGTTAAATCAATATTAATTCCTCCAGCCAGCGCCTGGTAAACAGCCCAAAGTTGTAAGGCAAACAACTTGTGTATGCATGACATGGAAATTTATTCCCATTTCCACTCCAGCTGAGGCATTGTTTCTGTCAATGAGGCTTCTTGGCTCCTTTTCACTCCCAACTAACACAAGGAGGGGGGAAAAAAAAAAAAATCTAATATTTTAATGGCATATTCATGGTGTTCAGCACAGCTCCAGCATGGAGGAGCTCTCCCAGCTTTGCCTCAAGTGCCAGCTCTGCTCCCAACTCTTTCTAGCAGCTCTCTTTTCACACAGCTTGGTTTCAGGGCTGGGCAAAGTGCTGATGTGCAGTGGGTGGCAAGTGTGATGATGATGATGATGATGTTTGTCAGCAGAACCTTAGCTGTGATGCCTTCCCCAGTGCCAGCAGCCTCCTGTGTGCTTCCATTTTAGTTCTATTAAGCAGCCACAGAGCTGCTCCTGTCCTGCATGCAGCCACAGAGCTGCTCCTGTCCTAGATGCAGCCACACACACAAAGCTGCTCCTGTCCTAGATGCAGCCACACACACACACACACAGAGCTTGCCTGTGAGGGTGGTGAAGCATTGGAGCAGGGTGCCCAGAGAAGCTGGAGGCTCCATCGCTGGAGACATTCAGGGTCAGGTGTGATGGGCTCTGAGCAATGTTACCTCGTTGGGGCTGTCCCAGCTGCCTGCAGGAGGCTGGACTGGGTGACCTTGAGAGGTCCCTTCCAACCCAAACCATTCTGGGTTGGGTGAGGCTGTTGGGAATCCTGGATTTGAGGCAGCTCCTTCCTTTGCATGCTTGGGTGTCTGGAGGGAGGGACTGAGTTGGTGCAGTGCTCTCTGTAGCAAAGTTCCCACATTTCCCGCTGAGTTGTGGCTCACAGCAATTCAGCATCCACAACCTCCTTGGGCAACCTGTTTCAGGGTCTCCAACCCCTCCAGTGACAAGAATTTCTCCAGTCTCAATTCTGCCCTCCTTGAGCTTCAATCCATGACTTAACCTGATCAAGCACTCCTGCACCTCTGCCTTCAGACACACACAAAGGTGGTGGCAATTCTTTTATTTCACATCCTTTACACTGCTAGCCCCCAGCAGTTCAGTTGTGTGCTGGTTTGAACTACTTGGAGGATTTGAATGAGAAATTAGGCTGTAGGCTGAGAGAGGAAAGCACAGATGATGCTGTCAGCTGACCCTTAAAAAGAGATCTGTTTTGTTAGCTGAGGTAGGGAGTGCTGGACAGAAGCAATGTCCCCTCCAGCAGCAGCCAAACATGACTGTAGAGCACCACTGCTTGCTTGCTCTAAGGAAACACAAGCTGAAGAGGCAGAAGCTGTTTCGAAGGAGAGGGAAAGCAGTGAGAGAACCAAGAAAGGGCAAAGGTGGGAAAAGCAAACCCGTGGGCTGTGCTTTTTCCTTCTAGGAGATGCAGAGGGTGGGGGAGTGCAGGTGTTTGGCAGAGCAGAGCCAGCAGCTCTGCCACTGCATTGCCCTTTGGATTCCCAGGCTCTCTAGCTGGGAAAGGCACAGAGGAAAGAACTCTCAACAGCTCTTTGGCTGAATGTGCAGAGAAACAGCAACCTGCAAGTGCCCTCAGCTCAGCTCTAAACTGTTTTGTCTGAGTTCCATTTCTTCATGGGGAGGTAGGTCTAGAAGAGCCCACAGGGTGCAGGCAGTGTCAGCCTCTGGCTCTGTGTCTGTGCTCCGACTCGCAGCACAGCCAGGGCTGAGGCACAGCTGTAGAAAGGGAGGAGGCAGGGGAGCAGAGTTAGGCACGACCTGAAGGCAGCCTTGGCAAGGATCAAAGGTACCCAAGGATCAAAGGTACCCAAGAGCTCATCAAGTCCAACCCCCTCCCTGCCAGAGCAGGACCAGACAATCTAGCTCAGGTCACACAGCAACGCATCCAGACAGGCGGGGAAAGGCTGCAGAGAGGGAGACTCCACAACCTCTGGGGAGTCTGTTCCAGTGTTCTGTGACCCTTCCAGACAAGAAGTTTCACCCTTGTGCTGAAGTGGAACCTCCTGTGCTGCAAGGCTTCTCAGTCAGGGCTTGCCAGTTGGGGCTGCTTGGAGAGGAAGGTGGCGCGACGGCGGCAGGCGGCCAGCAGCAGCCCTGGGGGGCCTGGGCTCTGCCTGCTGCTTTCTGTAGATCCTGCTCTTGTCACAGCTCAGGTTGTGGTTGGTTTTCTTGTGGCAAGCAATGTGCACCAGCTTTAAATTCTCCACCGTGAACAGCAGCTGATAGAAGTACTCCCAGTTCACCTCCCCTCCTCCTGGAGTTGTGACAGCCTCTGCCAGCGTGGGGACCACAGCACGTTTCTTCTCTATGCTGTAGCAGAGACAAGAGCAGTGCCAGCACAGCTCCCCTGCCTGCACTGCACAGCTCCTGCCTGCACTGCATGGCTCAGCTCCCCCAGCACTGCAACGCACAGCTCAGCTCCTGCCTGCACTGCATACCTCCCCTTGCCTGCACTGCATGGCTCAGCTCCCCTTGCCTGCACAGCTCAGCTCCTGCCTGCACTGCACAGCTCCCTTTGCCTGCACTGTAATGCACAGCACAGCTCCTGCCTGCACACCACAGCTCCCCTTGCCTCTGCAGCCTGCCACAACTTCACTTCCTGCACCAGGTTAACTCCAGTTCTGGTGCCTCCCTCACCAGAAGGGCACAGAGCTGCTGCATGGTTTGAGTCTGGAACAGGCTGCCGAGGGATGCTGTAGCTGCCCTGCCTGGGGCTGGATGAGCAGCCAAGGTCTAGCTGAGAGGCACATCCCTGCCCGTGGTGGGGAGGTTGCAGGAGATGCTCTCTGGGATCCCTTCCAACCTGAGCCATTCTCTGATGGCTGCACAAAGAGCAGCACCAGCAGCTGATGAGGGCTGCCTGGGTCAGCTGTCGCTAGGGTTTTGTGCTGCCAGACGCAGCAGCTCAGAGCCTTCACTGCACAGCCTGGGGGCCCAGCTCAGTGGCTGCCCCTTTCCTGCCCAGGCTGAAGGGCATGGGATGGGGCCAGTTGAGCAGTTTGTACCTACATGTGGTCGAGGTTCCAGGTGCTGAAGAGGATCCTGCTCTCCCTGTTGCTGTAGGGGTTGATGGAGTGCTTGCTGGGGCAGGCAGCGCAGTCAAAGGGGCCCTGCAGAACAGGCTTGGCTGTGAGGGGCTGCTACTGCCACCAACCCACCCCACCAGGTCCCACAGGCTGTGGCACTGCCCTGCAAGCTCCCAAGCTCTGCTTTCCTCCCTCTTTGATGCCCCGGAGCAGGCTCTGAGCTCACCTGGCAGCAGAACCACCCCTCCCTGGTGCACAGGCGAGCTGCCTCCTCCTCCTCCCTCCTGTCAAAGTAGCTCCCGTTGTATTTGGCAGCCTTCAGCCTCGCTGCCATCAGCTCAACGATCCTCCTGTAGGCTTCTCTTCCCGTGGGATGAACGTTGGACAGAAAACTACTCACCTAGAGTGGGGTTGGGGGCAGGGTGGGGGGGAAAGAAACCACCCAGATGACTCCTGCAGCAGCCCGGAGCGCTCTGCTGCAAGTAGCACAGCAAAAGGCATTTTGGGGACCCCCCCTGGCCACAGAACTGCTCTCAGGGGAGGCTCAAGAGTCAGTTGCTGAGCAGAGCCTCACCTCCCTCAGGTAGCTCCGGATCCTGCTCTGGCAGCTGTACCTCATGTAGCTGGATTTGCTCTTAAAGCGAGACTCCACACCTAGGGGCAGTTGGGATGGGCTGGGGCACTGCCACTGCCAGTGCCACTGCCTGGCTGGGTCCTCATCCCTGCTCTCTACAAGCTCCATGAGCACCAACTGCTTTGTTTTTTTTGTTCCTTTCCCATTTTTAATTCCACTGCTCCCAGACTACTTGGCCCTCAGCACTCAAGCAGAGCCCACAGAGAGTTGCTGGCAAGAACTTCCTCCTAATGTCCAGCCTATACCTCCCGTGGCACGACTTGAGACTGTGTCCTCTCCTTCTGTACCACCCCCCCAATATCTCCAATATCCCCTGTAACCCCCCCAATATCACAAATATC
>VWZI01023716.1:1886195-1906688 GCA_013396835.1 Psilopogon haemacephalus | reverse complement strand
CCCTTCCTCCCTTCCTTCTTCCCTTCCTTCCTTTCTCCCTCCCTCCCTCCTTCCTCTCCCTCCCTCCTTCCTCTCCCTCCCTCCTTCCTCTCCCTCCTTCCTTCCCTTCCCTCCTTCCTTTCTCTCCCTCCTTCCCTTCCTCTCCCTCCTCCCTTCCCTTCCCTCCCTCCCTCCTCCGTCTCTCCCCGCGGCCGGGCCCCGCCGATGGTAGCTTTGGCCCGGCCCGGTGCTCCCCTGCGCTCTGCGTGGTGCGGCCTGGGCCTGCCGCCGCCGCCTCCCGTGAGCGGGGCTGGGAGCGGGAGGGGGAGAGGGCGGAATTAGCTCGGAGCTCTCTTTGTAGCAGCGGGGGAAGGGGAAAGAGGACTGGAAGGAAAGGCTTTGGTGCTTCTGCCCGGCGTGGCCTCCTTTCGGCTGTCAGAGCCTGGCTGTGCCCAGAAGCTGTTAGCCGCTTGGGGTTTAACTCCTTGCCTGGACGCGGGGGACTCGCTCCTGGGTGCCCTCCGGAGCTGAGCCTCGGCCGAGCAGGGTTTATTGGTGCTGATTGGCAAACCAAAGCCTCGCTGTTGCACTGAGAGAGCTGCAGAGCTCGCTGCGTCCTGTGGAGATGCATCCAGGCTGGGTGGGACCGGGAGCAGCCTGCGCCGGCAGGAGCTGTCCGTGCCCGTAGGCGGCTTGGAGCTAGGTCATCTTTGAGGTCCCTTTCAACCCAACCCATTCGACCAAGCCTGGGATTTGTCCTCGCTGTCTTGGTGACCGTGATGGACCACAATGTTTCCTCCATGGTTAGTGTTTGAGTCTTCTTTTGCTGTCCTTCTAGGCGTTAGTTTAAGCTCGGGACGTTGCATCGCCCAGCTGGGTCCTGCAGGATGCCACACAAGATTGGCTTCATCGTTGTCAGCTCGTCAGGACACGAGGATGGCTTCAGTGCCAAGGAGCTGATGGTTCATGCACCGACGGTGAATGGATGGAGGTCACCCAGGTACTGCCCCCCTCCTGGAGCACCAGGGAGGGCTTCAGGGGAGTGGGAGATGTGCCATGGTGACTCCACAGCACCCCAGAACGATCTGGGTGTAGAAGGAGTTACTTTAATCTTTACTTTAATGCTTTCCTGGGGAAAAGAGCACCTTGGTTATCACCTAAAGGTGGAAACAGTGGAGAAAAAAAAAAAAAGGAGCTGCTCTTTTTTGCAGTCATCTCTGAAAGGGAAAAGCAGTGGGGATAAAAAGGAGATGCTGCTCTTCAGTCATCACCTAAAGGGAAAAGCAGTGGGGAAAAAGTTGCTGCTGCTCTTCTTTTCAGGCATCACCTAAAGGGAAAAGCAGTGGGGATAAAAAGGAGATGCTGCTCTTCAGTCATCACCTAAAGGGAAAAGCAGTGGGGAAAAAGTTGCTGCTGCTCTTCTTTTCAGGCATCACCTAAAGGGAAAAGCAGTGGGGATAAAAAGGAGATGCTGCTCTTCAGTCATCATCTAAAGGCAAAATCAGTGGGGAAAAAAAGGAGCTGCTCTTCTTTGCAGTCATCACCTAAAGGGAAAATCAGTGAGGAAAAAAAGGAGCTGCTGCTTTTCAGTCATCACCTAAAAGGAAAGGCAGTGGATAACCTTGGTTATCACCTGAAGGGGGAAAGTGGAAAAAAGAAGCTGCTGCTCTTCTACAGGGCCTACAGGAAGGCTGGGGAGGGACTATTGACAAGGACTTGTGATGACAGGATGAGGAGAAACGGCAGAGGAGAGATTGAAACTGGATGTTAGGAGGAAGTTGTTTGCAGTGAGGGTGGTGAGACAGTGGCACAGGTTGCCCAGGGAGGTTGTGGAGCACAGAAGCACCCAATCACATTGGGTGCTTCTGTGCTCCACAACCTCCCTGGAGGTGTTCAATGCCAGGCTGGATGAGGCCTTGAGTGACCTGTTCTAGTGGGAGTTGTCCCTGCCTATGGCACAGGGCAGGTTGGAACTGGCTGAGCTTTGAGGTCCCTTCTAACCGAAACCATTCTATGACTTTATGATTCTATTCATCATCTAAAGGGGGAAACAGTGGGGGAGAAAAGGAGCTGCTGCTCTCCTTTTCAGTCTTGGAGTTTGCAGCTGCTTTACTTTAGTGTTGAACACCTGCCCTCTGGATCCCTGTGGGGCACAGTTCATTTCTGCGTGCTATGGAAGTGTTCCTGCTCGCTGCTTTCCTTCTGTAACTGCTGAGTTAAACTGTAACGACTCCGGGAAGTTAAAGCTGGGGGGTGGAGACACCTTTGCAAAGATGGCTCAGGGCTTGTGTGTGCTTGCAGGCTGTGTCAGTACCCCCAGGAGATCGTCCTGCAGCTGGTGGAGCGGTGCCGGATCCGCAAGCTGCAGCTTCTAGCTCACCAGTACATGATCTCCAGCAAGGTCGAGTTCTACATCAGTGAGAGCTTGCCTGAATACTTTGCTCCCTATCAGGCAGAGAGGTTCCAGAGACTGGGGTAAGTCCAGGAGCTCTGTGTGGTTTTATTACCTTGGGGAGGGACTTTTGAGGCTCTCGGGGAGTGACAGGATTGGGGGGAATGGAGCAAAGCTGGAGGTGGGGAGATTCAGATTGGATGTGAGGAGGAAGTTCTTCACCATGAGCCTGGAATGGGTTGCCCAGGGAGGTGGTTGGGGTCACTTCTCTGGAGGTGTTTGCAGCCAGGCTGGCAGAGGCTGTGGTCAGGCTGCTCTAGGGTAGGGTGTCCCTGGGCATGGCAGGGGGGTTGGAACTGGCTGATCCTTGTGGTCCCTTCCAACCCTGACTGACTCTCTGATTCTACCTGATTTGGAAAGGCCTCAGGGAAAAAACAACCTGGTTCTGCTCTGTGCAGTGCTGACAGACTGTGCTGCAAGCAGAAAGATTCTGAACCTGCCCACAGCTGGGACAGAGCTGAAGGTGTACCTGGAGCACTGCATCCAACTCTGGAGCCCTCAGCACAGGAAGGATGTGGGCCTGGTGGAGCAGGAACAAAGGAGAGCTATGAAAATGATCAGGGGTTGGAGCACTTCTGCTGTGGGGACAGGCTGAGGGAGCTGGGGGTGTTCAGCCTGGAAAAGAGAAGGCTCTGGGCAGACCTGAGAGCAGCCTGGCAGTACCTGAAGGGGGCTACAGGAAGGCTGCAGAGGGACTGTTGGCAAAGGCCTGCAGGGACAGGATGAGGGACAGTGGTTTGAAGTGAGAGCAGAGCAGTTCTAGATTGGATGTCAGGAGCAAGTTCTGCACCAGGAGAGTGCTGGAACACTGCAACAGGTTGCCTAAGGATGTGGTTGGGGCCCATCCCTGGTAGTGAGACTAGACAAGGCTCTGAGCAAGCCTTGTCTAGTGGAGGATGTCCCTGCTGGCTGTAGAGGGGTTGGGTTGGGTGAGCTTTGGGGGTCCCTTTCAACCCAACCCATGCTATGATTCTGTAGGGGTGAGTGGCATGGAGCAGGTGAGCTGCTCCATGTCAGTCTCAGTCCTGAGGGAGGTTTGCAGAGTCCCAAGCTGAGGAGCAGAGGTGGAGCTGGCTTTGTACATTTCCTCTGCTCACTCCCTGTGTGGTCCTCCTCAGCTATGTCCCTCTCTCAGACAACGAGAAGACTGACTTTGAAGCACGAGAGCTGAAGTCTGTGTATGTGGATGCTGTTGGCCAGTACCTGAAGCTGATTTTCCATAAAAATTATGTCAATAAGTACAACTTATATGGTCAGGTGAGTTCAGAGTCCTTGCTTGGTGGGCTGGAAGCCATTTCAGTAGTACAAAACAGGCACAGACATCTGCTGCCTTGTGCTGTAGAAGCTGAAAGTGATGGTTGAAAAGTGGTTTGAGTTCCTTTCTGAACAAAAAAAAGTACAAATAAGGGATTCTAAGGGACCTAAAATCACAACCAAGTGCCTGCAGGTTCTATCAGTGCCTCTCACTGATGTCACACTTCAGGCAAAGAGCTTCCTCTGGGAGCAGCTTTGTGCTCCCTACAAAGCCACTGGGAGCCTTTAGGATCTGCTGTAGCATGAAATGGAGCTGTTGTACAACCTCAGAAAGAGCCAGTGTCAGCCCCAGTGCTGCAGTGACTCTTCTCACTTCCACCCTAGAGCAGGAAAGGGACTAAGAAACAATTCCATGATGTGCCCTGTGAATCTGCAGGTTCCATCAGTGCCTCTCACTGATGTCACACTGCAGGCAAAGAGCTTCCTCTGGGAGCAGCTTTGTTGTCCCTACAAAGCTACTGGGAACCTTTAGGATCTGCTGTGGCATGAAATGGAGCTGTTGTACAGCCAGTGTCAGCCCCAGTGCTGCAGTGACTCTTCTCACTTCCACCCTAGAGCAGGAAAGGGACCAAGAAACGACTCCACAATGTGCCCTATGGATCTGCTGATCCATTTTCAATGCAGCTTGATGTGCATTTAGCACTTTGTGCCTCCCTTCCACCCCCCCTGGAGAGCACAGGTCCTGTTAGTCTTGTTCCACTTTGCTTTGTCTCAGTTTTCCTGAGCTGTGGACAGAGCAGCAACCTTCTGCATTTGCATTTTCTCTCCATCTCTGCCAGGTTGCTCTCGTAGCTGTGAACATTATTGGTGACCCAGCAGACTGCAGCCATGGCAGCAATCACAGTGTGAGTGCAAAGCATCTCTGTCTCTCTGCTTCCTGGGCTAATGGAATGCCTCTCTCTTCCTCTCCCCCCTGTGCTGGGGCACAGCAGCTGCCCTAGATTGATTTTTTTTTTTTTCTAATGATGTTATTTGGTGTTATCTGGAAGCAAGAAAGCTCTCAAAAATTGAGCCTAATGCCTCAGTACAAAAAAAAGCAAACCAAACATCATCAGCTGGAGTGGTGCCATTTCCAGCCTCTCCAAGGTCCCTGCTTCAGTGGGCTCCAAAGCAGAGCTGTTACAGGTTGTGTAGCTCGTGTTGGTGGGCAGCAATCGGTACAGAGCTGTTGGAGTGAGGCCAGAGGAGGCCACCAAGGTGATCCAAGGGCTGAAGCAGCTCTGCTGTGAGCACAGGTTGAGGATGCTGGGGGTGTGCAGCCTGGAGAGGAGATGGCTCCAAGGGCACCTTAGAGCTGCCTGCCAGGACCTGAAGGGATCCTGCAGGAAGGCTGCAGAGAGACTTTTCCTGAGGGTGTCTAGAGACAGGACAAGGAGGAGTGGTTTGGAGCTGAAGCAGAGCAGGGTTAGACTGGAGCTGAGGAGGAAGTTCTTCAGTGTGAGGGTGGTGAGAGTCTGGAACAGGCTACCCAGAGAGGCTGTGGCTGCCTCCTGCCTGGAGGTGTTCAAGGCCAGGCTGGATGAGGCTTTGAGCAGCTGAGTCTAGCTGAGAGGTGTCCCTGGGCGTGCAGGGAGTTGGAGGAGCTGATCTCTGAGGCCCCTTCCAGCCCATGCCCTTCTATGATTCTATGACTATGTCCTGATCATAGGCTTAATGCTGGTGGCCCCAGCCCGGGGGACTGAGAGTGGCTGTGTCCTGTCCCTGGGCCTTGCTGTGGTTGGAGGTGTCCCTGGCTGCAGCAGGGGTGCGCAGATTGCCCTTTGAGGCTCCCTTCCAGCCCGAGGCAGTCCGTGGCTCTGTGACTGTGCACTGAGATGTTCTTTCTCCTCTTGCAAAGCCTTCCAGAGAGAGGCTGATAGACCACTACTTGGGAATTCGATCCGACGATCCTGCCCTGGATGGGTCCTACCTCGGGTGAGGATGGGCTCCCCCCTGTGCTCTGCTGGGGCTGCAGCGCCTCCCCTCCCGGCTGCTCCGCTGCCTCAGCTCCCTGCTGGGGCGGGCAGGCAGCGTTACAGAGTAACTGAGAACTGCTTTTTTTTGTTTCCTTTGGTAACCTCAGGAAGTCTGACTCCATCTCCCCCCTGGACGACCTGGCCTTTGACATGTACCAGGACCCCGAGGTGGCGCAGATCATCCGCAGGCTGGACGAGCGCAAGCGCGAAGCTGTGCACCGCGAGCGCTACGACCAGGCCAAGCAGCTCAAGCAGGCTATTGCCGACCTCCAGAAGGTACTGCCCACACCTCCTGCCTCTCACCGGCTGGGCAGGGGCCCTGCAGGGACCCTGAGTTGCCCTGGGGAGTCCTGATGGTTCCCAGAATGTTTGCCTAGCAGGCGTTTAGAAACCGAATTGTGATGGTTCGGGAGTTCCCCGCCCCACACGTTAGAGTTCAGAGAATCACAGAATGAGTCAGGGTGGGAAGGGACCACAAGGATCAGGCCGTTCCAACTCCCCTGCCATGCCCAGGCACACCCTACCCTAGAGCAGGCTGCCCACAGCCTCTGCCAGCCTGGCCCTGTGCCCTGTGCTGCAGGTGGGGGAGCGTCTGGGGCGCTACGAGGTGGAGAAGCGCTGCGCCGTGGAGAAGGAGGACTACGACCTGGCCAAGAGCAAGAAGCAGCAGATGGAGGCCTTCCGCCTGCAGGTGTACCAGCAGCTGCAGCTCCACGACCTGCTGGATGCAGAGCTGCTGGTGGGTGCTGCTCTGCACTCCTCCCCTCCCAGGTGAAACCACAGCACCAGCCCGAAGGCTTTTGCACGCTCTCGGGGGCTGCCCCAGTGCACGCTCATAATGCCCCAAGGTGGCCTGGTGGCCTCAGAAAGGACCTCTGGAGATCATCCAGTCCAACAGCCTTGCTCCAGCAGGGCCACCCACAGCAGCTGCCCAGGGTCACAAGGGCCAGGTGGGTTTGGAAGCTCTCCAGAGAGCCTCTCTACAGGGGCAGCCTGCTCCAGGGCTCCAACATCCTTACACCAAAGAAATTTCTCCTCCTGCTCAGAGGGAACCTCCTGGGTTCCAGTTTGTGCCCTTTGCTGGGCACCACTGAGAAGAGCCTGGCCCCATCCTCTCAACCCCTACACTTTAGCTCTTCCTGAGCATTGGTCAGATCCCTCTGGGGCTGCTCTTCAAGGAGCTTTCTTGTATCTTGAAGAGGTGTCACAGGCCTCTGCTGGCATCAAGGCTGCCCAGGCAGGAGCTGTGTGATTAGACAGAGACAGCTCTGTCCTGTTCTGAGTGGGAAGCTTTAGCATCTCCACAGCCACACACAATTATTGTCCAGTTGCACAAAGCTGCATCCAGTGGAAATGTTTCCACCCTCAGTGGAAAGCAGCAGAGGTTTGTGGCTCAGAGCTGCAGCTGCACTGCCTAAGCCTGGCACCTTCTCAGCTTTGCTTTTCAAACCCTTCCCTTCCTCAGCTTCGAAAGCCACCAGAGCTGCCCCTGGAGCCTCTGATGTACCCTGACAGTCCTCAGCCCTCCAAAGCTGCAGCTTCATCCCCTGCTGAGCACAGAGAACCGCCCAAAGAAGAGCCCTGGGCAGCAGAGCCTGTGCTGGAGCAGAGGCAAGCAGCTCCCACTGCTGCTCAGCCCCTTGTTGCCCATCAGTCCCCTTCTCCTCCTCCTCCTGAGACTCATCCCACATCCCCCCAGGAAGGATTGCCCAGAGAAAAGGTGAGACTGCAGAAATTCAGAGCAAAGGTTCTTGGTGGTTGTTCCCATGGCTTGAATAGGATCTGCAGCTGGTGCTGAGCAGAGCCTCTCTCCTCACTGCCATTGCTCTTCTCTGTTCCCAAAGGATTTGGAGGCAAAAGGGGGCTTGTCCCTGGCTTACAGACAGGTGGATGAGGCACAAATAGCCATGGAATGATTAACTGAGGTCACAGCCGATGTGCTGGGAGCTGCATTCTGCTTATTATTCCATTGCTGGGTTAATAAATCTCCCTTCCAGGGCTGAGGCTGGGTGAGTCCACAGCAGACAGGGAGTCAGCTGGGCTGTGGCTGTAGGGTGAGAGCCTCAGTGTCCTGTCTGAGGAGAGGAGGGAAATCAGGGGGGCTGGTTAGCTTGGGCTGCAGCTTTGCTGCTCCAGCCTCTGGAGAAGGCTTTGTTCAGGTGCTCTCTTTGGCTTTAAATAGTTTCTGGGGCCAGAGTTTGTGCCTTGCTGGTTTGCCATCAGCAGGTGATCTCCTCTGGAGCTGTGTGCAGAAGCTCTCTCCATGTTTGATTGAGTTCTGGGCAAGCAGTGAGGCTTCTTCACGGGCACTGCTTCCACCTTCAGGGTTGCTGTGGGAACTCCAGCATCTGCACTTCCATGTGGAGAGAAATACTGCTTTTGATGGGGCCAAAAATGCTCCAGTCAGTGATGGCAGCAACTGTCCCACCCAGGCCCCTTCTGGACAGCAAATGTTCTCTGCCCTGCCAGGTGGAGCTCCTGCCCTACGACGAGCGACCGCTGCCAGCCGCCTGCAAGCAGCTCCAGGCAGTTGCCTACCAGGAGCCAGAGAGGCCTGAAGAGGCTGCCAGTGCCAGCCCAGCAAGTGGCATCGCAGGGGAGCCAGAGCCACTCAGTGAGAAGGCCCTGAGGGAGGCCAGCCCTGCTGTGGAAGTGTTTGGAGAGGCTTTGGTAAAGAGCAGCACATTGAGCGCAGGCTGTTGGGGTCTGGTTGGGCTGAGGAAGGCTCTGCTGGCACAGACACACACCGAGGGCTTGCTCCTCTTTGCTCCTGCCTCTCTGGGTGCTGTTTTCCATCTCTCTATAGGCTAGAATAGACTCAAATCAACCAGGTTGGAAGAGACCTCCAAACTCATTCAGTCCAACCTAGCACCCAGCCCCATCCCATTAACTAGACCATGGCACTAAGTGCCCCCTCCAGGCTTTGCTTGAGCACCTCCAGGGACAGCAACTCCTCCACCTCCCTGGGCAGCCCATTCCAATGCCAATCACTCTCTCTGTGAAGGATTTCTCCCTAATATCCAGCCTGAACCTGCCCTGGCCCAACTTGAGACTGTCCCCTCATTCTGTTGCTACTGCTGTAGCTTTTGGAGCTGATTACTTGATGAACTGTGAAGCAGATAGTGTCTGGTAGACTGCTTTAGGGTGCAGACCCTGGCAGAAGAGCCATAGCCTGGGTCTGGAAGGGAGAGGAACCAGCCCTGCCTGGAGTGGTTCCTAGAGCCTGACCTGTTCAGCTCTGCCCTGTTCTGCATTCTGGGCTTTTAATAACAGCTTCCTGCTGGCAGCCTCTGAGGCTTTGCTGCTGTAGTTCACCTACTCCTCTGAGGCTGTCCCTGGACAGCAATGCTGAACAAATATTGAAGTATCAGGACTGACCTTTCAAATGGGAAACTTGTCCTGTGCTCAGGTTTCAGGAGCCTATTCCAAAACCTGGTCCTACCGAGAGGATGCTCTGCTGGCTGTGTACAAGAGGCTGATGGAAATGTCAGTACACACTCCCAAGGATGAGCTGAAGAACATGCTGAGGGCTGCCATCTTCCTTGTCAGGAGAGCCATCAAGGATATTGTGTCCTCAGTGAGTTCAGTCACAGGATGGCAGGAGTTGGAAGGGACCTCTGGAGATCATCCAGTCCAACCCCCCCTGCCAGAGCAGGGCACACAGGAACACATCCACGTGGATTTGGAATGCCTCTAGAGAAGGAGACTCCACAACCTCTCTGGGCAGCCTGCTCCAGGGCTCTGAACCCTCACAATGATGTTCTCATGGAACCTCCTCTGCTCCAGCCTGCACCCCTGGGCCTGTGTCCTGTCACTGGGCACCACTGAAAAGAGGTGGAGAGCTCCCAACCCCCCCCCGGCCATTGGGATCCTGGGCAAGCTGCTGTGGCTGCCCCTGCTTTAGCCAGGGTGGGGCTGGACTAGATGATCTCCAGAGGTCCCTTCCAACCCTGCCACACTGGGATTCGGGGGTTCCTGCTGCTGGGAAAAGTTTTTCCACGGCAATCTGGCAGCAGAGATCTGGTGCTGGCTTTATGCAGCGTTTCCTTTTTTTTTTTTTTCCCCCCTTTTTCACTTAGGTTTTTCAGGCTTCCCTGAAACTTCTAAAGATGATCATCACCCAATATATCCCAAAGCACAAACTGGGCAAAGTGGAAACTTCTCACTGTGTGGAAAGGACACTCCCCAATTTGCTGTCCAGAACGGGAGACTCCTCAGCCCGGCTTCGCCAGCTGGCTTCAGCCTTCATCCAGGTTGGTGCTGCAGAGGTTTACAATAGAATACAAATATTTGCAGTTGCATTCAGTAAAAAGGTAATGCAGAAACACCACAGCCCTCCCAGAAATCAGAGTCCCCAGGAGGGGTTCCCAACCACCTTTCCACCAATCTTCTCCCAGAATCTACCTTAGGGCCTGCAGCTGCTTCTCACGGGCAGGCAAATCCATTCCCTTTCACTGGAGTACCTGGGGGATCACTCCTTGCAAACCCAGCAGGCCCCTGACTTCCCTGTGCCTTTTGCAGGAACTGGCACTGTGTGCTGAGGTGAAGCCTCTGCAGATTGTTCCAGCTCACCTGCTTCAGCCCCTGAAGCCCAACTGCCCCCCACACCTGGCAATGAGCCAGGTGGAGCTGGTGGAAAGGCTCCTGAAAGAGATGGGGACTGCAAACTCTGGGTTTGCCATCAGCAGTGTCATGGAGGTAGGAGCCTGACTGGGCAGCATCTGAAGCTCTTTCTGTTGCTGCTGTGTTGGGGCTTGTCTGGTTTGGGGTGCTTGAGAACTCGAGAGCCTCTCGGAGGTGACCAACACACAACCTCCTGAGGAAGGGAGGTGGAGAGATGGGGGTGAGAGAGAATCACTGGGCCAAAAAGTGGCACTGTGGAGGTTGTGAAGAGGTGATCAGAGAGTGGAGAGGCAGGGAGAGTTGGGGCTGTTCAGCCTGGAGAAGAGAAGGCTCCAGGGAGACCTCAAAGCAGCCTTCCAGTACCTGAAGGAGCTACAGGAGAGCTGGGGAGGGAGTTCTGACCAGGGCTGGTGGTGACAGGATATGAGGAGCAATGGTTTGAGACTAGAGCAGGGGGGATTTAGGTTGGACACCAGGAGGAAGTTCTGCACAGTGAGGGTGGTGAGACACTGGGACAGGCTGCCCAGGACTGTGGTTGAGGCCTCATCCCTGCAGACATCCAGGATCAGCCTTGCTGTGTCCCTGTGCAGCCTGCTTTAGCTGGAGGGGTCCCTGCTGAGTGCAGGAGGCTCGGATGAGATGACCTTTGGGGGGATCCCTTCCAACCTGATGCAATCTGTGACCCTGTGATTTCTCCCAGTGCAGTGCAATAGTTCCCTTAGAGTAAGGGGTCCTTAAGAGGCTGCAGGGAAAGGCAGACTGTGGGAGTTTTAATTGCTGTTTTCAGTTTGCCACAGGAGCTCTGGAGCACAGGGTCCACGAGGTGCGGGACGCGGCGCTGAGGATCATCTTTGCTCTGTACAGGAAGCACAGAGCTGCTGTGCTGCAATTCCTGCCCCCAGCCCACGCCAGCACCCGCAGGAGCCTGCTCTATAAAACCCTCTTTGATGGATTTAGCAAGATTGATGGCAAAGGCTCAGAAGCAGAGGTGAGGATACGTAGAAGAGTGGGCACAGCACAGGCGCTGCCTTCCATAGAGCCCTGTTGGACACTGGCACAGTGCAGGGTGGTTGAGGTGTTGTGATGGTTTGGGAGTTCCCTACCCTCCCACACATTCAGATTCACCCAGACTAGACTCAGCTGGGCTGGAAGTTAAGGAATGAAACTTTATATTCACAGCTTGGCACAATAGATTACAAATATTTACGGCTGTATACAGTAAAAAGGTAATACAGAAACACAATGCCCCCTCCCAGAGATCAGAGTCCCCAAGAGGGGTTCCCAACCACCCTTCCACCTTCTCCCCACCCACCAATCTTAGCCCAGAATCTACCTTACGTGCCAGGTACACAGGGAAGAAGCAGATTTGATTGGTTGGGTTGCACAGATCCAGCTAGAAGCCAAGGAGAGGGAGAGAGACCAACAGCCAGAGCTCAGCCCAGAGCCTCTCTGCCTTATCTGTGTTTATGTCCTTGCTTTAGTACATCTCAGCCAACCTATGAGGGCAGTAGACATCAGCAGGGTTTGCTTTCCACAGCCTATAATCTAATTTCTCTTTATTAAAACATTCCACTTAACCTCAGACCAGCACAGGTGTGCTGGGAAGGTGGCTGAGTGCAGGAAGCTGCTGTGCCCCTTTGAGCAACACAGAGGACTTGAGGGGCTGGGGAGGTGGCACTGTCCCAGCACACCCAGCCAGCAGGGTGCTGCCCCTGTGCCCATGCTGTGAGCTTTGCAGTCCCTCCTGCATTTGTAACTGCAAGTGGGGTTTTGGCAGGCAGGGAGAAAGGCAGCAACAGGAGAGGCAGAGGAACAGAAGGAGGAAGAAATAAAAGTTGTGCACGGTCAGCTGGCAGCTCCCAAGGAGAGCCAAGCAGAAGGTCAAGCTGTAAAGGTTGGGTTTTGATCTTTTTATCAATTTTTTTCCCCCTTGGCTTAGATCAGAAACAGCACTGGGAGCTCACTGGGATCAGGCAAGCTCCAGCCCACACCTGACTGACTCCTTGCAGCCTGGGTTGCTTTCTTTTCCTCCTAACACAGCATAAAATCTGGAGTCTCTTTGGCAGCAGCTTTGTCCCTCTGGTGAACCTGAGAGTGCTTCCACAAGCAGAGCACAGGGACTGTGCTGGGAGTGTCAGGGCCCTCCAGGAGCAGGCTGTGCTGCCCCTTGGAAGGATTCTCAGGAAGCCTTCCCAGGAGACTGCTGCTGTGGGAGCAGAAGCAGTGCAATGCATTGGCTGTGCTTGGAAGCTTTGAGTTGCAGAGAAGCATCAGGGGTGTCCTCTTCTCTCCCTGCCAAGCAATTCCCCCAGGCCTTGAGCAAACCTCTCACCTCCATCTCTTTTTCTCCAACAGGAGCCAGAATTTGATTTGCACAAGCCAAAGACTCAAGGTAGGTGGCTGCAAGCAGCATTGAGGAATGCAGAGAGGTTCCAGGCTGCCTGGGGTTTAATAGTTCCTCTTCCTGCAGGACACCAGGGCAGCAGCAGCCCACAGCCTGCAGCAGCACCAGGCCTGCCAGATGACCACTCCTCTGTTGCCAGTTACTTGGACAAGTAAGTAGCTGAGCACTTCCTTAAGCACTCAGCAGGCTAACAACATTAGCAACATATCCCAGGAGGATCTAAGCTCACAGCTTCAGCATTGGGGCAAGGAAAAAGCAGATTCATTCTAACAGGCTTGAGGTTATCTGCAGGCATTTACCCTAGGGTCAGCACTTGGCAGGGCAGAGCAGCAGCAGCAAGGTGTCAGCTGTTTCTCAGGACAGTTTCTACCAGAACAGAGCTCTCTCACTCATTGCACTCTCTCGGTTGTGTTTTTTCCCGCCTCAGCTTATGCATTTTCTGTGGTGAAAGAGATGAATCCTTCACAGAGGATGGGCTGGATCTGCACTACTGGAAGCACTGCCCCATGTTAACCAGATGTGAGCACTGCAAGCAGGTCAGGAATAAACTTTTTGAAGCCTTAGCTGCTGCTATCCTGGTTTGAGGTTGAAATGCAGAGGCAGACAAATTCCAAACACAACTTTTTGAGCTTGAGAAGGGCAGACTGAGACTGGAGATGAGGGAAAAGAAAAAAAACTTCTGCCAGTGAGGGTGGTTGAGACCCTGGAACCCTCCCAGGGAGGTTGTGGATGTCCCCTCCCAGGCTGGATGAGGCCTTGAGCAACCTGAGCTGGTGGGAGGTGTCTCTGCCCATGGCAGGTGTTGGAGCTGGATGAGGTTTAAGATCCCTTCCAGCCCACCCCACGCTGTGAGCTTGGGCAGCACTTCTGGGCAGAGCTGCACTCAAATGTCCTTTTGGAGGGGGAGATTTGGCTTCCCCCAGGTCACCTCAGCAGGTTTGTGAGCACCCTGCTCAGTTGCTCAGCCGGGTGCAGAGGCTGTCAGGTTGCCTGTGTGTGTGTGTTGCAGACGGTGGAGATCGCAGGGCTGACAGAGCACCTCCTGGCTGACTGCCACAGGAGGGAGAGCTTCGGCAGGTGTCCCCGCTGCAGAGAGGCCATCCCAGCAGAGGCCTTGCCCAGGCATCTGAGGAGCAAGACCTGCAACCGTGAGTAGCTTCCAACAGGAGGGTTGAACTTGGAAGGCTGAGCCTGTCAGGCTCTGCAGGACCCCTTGGAAGTCAGCCCAGACACTTCTGGTTAGGTGGGGGTTAGAAACCTGGAGTGGCTCCTCGGGGAGCAAGTGCCTGAAGCTCCCAGCCCTTGGCTTGCTTCCCCTCATGAGGAGCAGGAGGAGGCAGGGAGCAGAAAACCTCCTGGGGACTGAGCCTCCTTGCTCCTTTGGTTTTGCTGTAGGGGACTGAATGTGGGAGGGCTTGGGGAGCAGCTGATGAGAAGAGGGCAGGAGCTGGCCTAGCCCTGGGGTGGGTTTTCTCCTCTGTTGTGACCCTGCCTTTGCCTCTCTCACCTCCTTCTTCTCATCACTTCAGCTGCCAAACCAGAGGCTGTGGCAAACCACTGCCCACTGTGCCACAACAACTTTGCCCCGGGAGAGGAGGTGAGGCTGCCCCAGCCTGCTCTGAGGCTCTGCCACTGGCACTGCCTTTGGGTCCTCACTTAACAACTCTCCTGGGCTGCTGCTGGGGGTCTCTGATGGCTTCTTTTAACTGCCCTTAGGCCTGGAAATCTCACCTGATGGGCAGGGATGGCTGCAGGATGAACAAGAGGAGGGTGGCCCCGATGAACAAAACTCTTCTGCTGCAGCCTGGTGAGAGAACTCTTTAGTGCCCCTTACAAGCCATGCTTTTAAACAAAAAATACCTCATCCTCAAGGTCAAGCTGCCTCTTCCTTCCTTATTCAACACATCCCCTGCATTGATGTGACCTAAGTGACCTTATTGTGGCCTTCCAGTATCTGAAGGGGGCCTACAAAAAAGCTGGGGAGGGACTTAGAATCATAGAATCAGTCAAGGTTGGAAGGGACCACAAGGATCAGCCAGTTCCAACCCCCCTGCTATGGACAGGGATACCCTACCCTAAATCAGGCTGCCCACACACAGCCTCTGCCAGCCTAGCTGCAAATACCTCTTTTATGCTATCAGGTAGTGACAGGACTAGGGGGAATGGAGCAAAGCTGGAGGTGGGGAGATTCAGCCTGGATGTGAGGAGGAAGTTCTTCACTATCAGTGGTGAGAGCCTGGAATGGGTTGCCCAGGGAGGTGGTTGGGACCAGATCCCTGGAGGTGTTTGCAGCCAGGCTGGATGAGGCTGTGGGCAGCCTGTTCTAGGGTAAGGTGTCCCTGGGCATGGCAGGGGGGTTGGAACTGGCTGATCCTTGTGGTCCCTTCCCACCCTGACTGATTCTATAATTCTAAGTGGCAGTTTCTATGCTCACACAGCTCACAGCACAGGGAGGCAGCAGATTCTCCACAGGCACATTTGCTAATTGAACCAGTTCAGGGTTTTTCTTTTCTCCTGCGTGACAGCAGGAGCAGAACAACCAGCAGCTAACCTTCTGGAAAGCTCCCTGGTGCTGACACAGAGAACAGAGTGCCTGATTTAGCTTTTAATGCCCAATCAGGGGATGCTAATCTGATGCTAATTACAAGCTGGAGGGAATTGTTAGTGCTGTGTGCTGCGTTTCCTTTGCAGTGCAGAGGCAGCAGCCTGGCAGAATTTATGACTCTGCAGCTTCTCACCCAACAAAGAGAAAGTGCTGCTGGTGTCAGGTGCTTGGGTTTGTAACAGTCCTCTGTAGTTGTGAGGCACAGGCAAAATGGGACCTGAATGCAGAATGAAATCGTGGAATGGATCAGGTTGGAAGGGACCTCAGAGCTCTTCTCCTCCAACCTCCCCACCACAGGCAGGGACACCTCTCAACTGGGCTTGGCTGCTCAAGGCCTCATCCAGCCTAGCCTTGAACACCCCCAGGCAGGAGGCAGCCACAGCCTCCCTGGGCAGCCTGTTCCAGACTCTCAACACCCTCACACTTCTTCCTCAGCTCCACTCTAACCCTGCTCTGCCTCAGCTCCAAACCATTCCCCCTTGTCCTGTCTCCAGACACCCTCAGGAAAAGTTCTTCTGCAGCCTTCCTGCAGGATCCCTTCAGGCACTGGAATAAGATCAAATTTTCAAACTTCCTATCTCAAGGAGCAAAATGGGAGACAAAATTGCACTGTGGGGCTGGAGCTGCTTGTGCTGACGAGCTGCATTTTTCTTCCCACAGGCAGAGCAGCTGGGAGGAAGTTTGGTGCTGCAGGAGCAAAAGCTCAGCCTCCACCTCTAGCAAGCAAGATCCCAACCCCAAGAGGGGGCCCAAATAAAAGCAGTGGCAAAACCTACTCGAAGTGCTGACAGGAGAAGTATTTTGGTCTTAAACTTGTGGCTTGGGCAAGTCCTGGAAGCTTTTCTGCTTGGCTGTGTGGGGCAGCAGTGCCCAGGCTGCTGCCTGCTCTCTTAGCTCTGTACAGCAGTGCCCATGCTGCTGCCTGCTCTCTTAGCTCTGTACAGCAGTGCCCATGCTGCTGCCTGCTCTCTTAGCTCTGTGCAGCAGTGCCCAGGTTGCTGCTCTGCTGTGTTAGCTCTGTGCAGCAGTGCCCAGGCTGTGTTAGCTCTGTGGAGCAGTGCCCAGGCTGCTGCCCTGCTGTGTTAGCTCTGTGGAGCAGTGCCCAGGCTGCTGCCCTGCTGTGTTAGCTCTGTGCAGCAGTGCCCAGGCTGTGTTAGCTCTGTGCAGCAGTGCCCAGGCTGCTGCCCTGCTGTGTTAGCTCTGTGCAGCAGTGCCCAGGCTGCTGCCTGCTCTGTTAGCTCTATGAAGCAGTGCCCATGCTGCTGCCTGCTCTGTTAGCTCTGTGCAGCAGTGCCCAGGCTGTGTTAGCTCTGTGCAGCAGTGCCCAGGCTGCTGCCTGCTCTGTTAGCTCTGTGCAGCAGTGCCCAGGCTGTGTTAGCTCTGTGCAGCAGTGCCCAGGCTGCTGCCTGCTGGGGAAGTTCAGGGGTGGTTTTTAGCACTGTACTTGGGCATCGTAATCGCCCATGGCTACTTTAGGCCACGCTCTTGGCTCCACTTTGCTCCGGAGCTTGTGTCTGTGCTGGGTGAGCAGCAGCTGGAGCACACCGAGGCTTGCGCTCTGCTGCCTTCCGCGATGCCTCCAGCCACGTTCCACCCACACCCGGATGCCGTCGGCCTCGCTTCGACAGCGGTTCCGTGCCGCGGGGAGGGGGCAGGAGCAGATTCGCCGCAGAGGCAGCGCCTTGCCGCCTGTTCGCTCAGCGCTCCCCTGGGCTCGGAGCTCCGGTACCGGCCAGTCCCCCACTCGCCTCCCCGGGAGCCCAGCGGCTAGCGCGGGCCGCGTCGCCGGCGCGGTGCCTGCCGCGGGCAGGCGCGGACGGGCGCTTNGGGGGCGGCTGCCGGCCCAGCTGCTGGCGCTGCCGCTGCTGCAGTCGCTGGAGCTGAGCTGCTGCCCGGCGCTGCGGGAGCTGGGCCCGGGGCTGGCCTCCTCCCTGCCCGCCCTGCACACGTTGGTGCTGCGCGGCAACGGGCTGGGGCCCGCCGGGCTGGGAGCGGGGCTGGGCGGGCAGCTGCCGGCGCTGCGCATCCTCGACCTCTCCGGTAACGGCCTGGAGGAGCTGCCCGCGGCGCTGGGGGGGAAGGCGGCGGCGGAAGGCTCGGCGGGACCCGCGGCCTTTCCGCAGCTTCGCAGCCTCAACCTCAGCGGCAATCGCCTGCGGGAGCTGGGCCCGGGGCTGGCCGGCGCCGCTCCGCAGCTGCAGTCGCTGCTGCTCTCCGGGAACCGGCTGCGAGCGCTGCCCGGCGGCCTCCTGCCCCCCGCCGCCGCTGGGCCCTTCCCGCTGCTCAGCCGGCTGGAGGCGGCCGACAACGAGGTGGAGGAGCTGGGTGCGGACATCGCCGCTCTGCCGGCGCTCAAGGTAGGAGCTGGACCCGCTCCCTGCTGCCGCCCTGCATCCATCCCTGCTGCTGGCCCATGTGCCCAGTGCCACCCTGGATCCCTGCTGCTGGTCTGTGTGCCCGGTGCCACCCTGGATCCCTGCTGCTGGTCTGTGTGCCCGGTGCCACCCTGGATCCCTGCTGCTGGTCTGTGTGCCCGGTGCCACCCTGGATCCCTGCTGCTGGTCTGTGTGCCCGGTGCCACCCTGGATCCCTGCTGCTGGTCTGTGTGCCCGGTGCCACCCTGGATCCCTGCTGCTGGTCTGTGTGCCCGGTGCCACCCTGGATCCCTGCTGCTGGTCTGTGTGCCCGGTGCCACCCTGGATCCCTGCTGCTGGTCTGTGTGCCCGGTGCCACCCTGGATCCCTGCTGCTGGTCTGTGTGCCCGGTGCCACCCTGGATCCCTGCTGCTGGTCTGTGTGCCCGGTGCCACCCTGGATCCCTGCTGCTGGTCTGTGTGCCCGGTGCCACCCTGGATCCCTGCTGCTGGTCTGTGTGCCCGGTGCCACCCTGGATCCCTGCTGCTGGTCTGTGTGCCCGGTGCCACCCTGGATCCCTGCTGCTGGTCTGTGTGCCCGGTGCCACCCTGGATCCCTGCTGCTGGTCTGTGTGCCCGGTGCCACCCTGGATCCCTGCTGCTGGTCTGTGTGCCCGGTGCCACCCTGGATCCCTGCTGCTGGTCTGTGTGCCCGGTGCCACCCTGGATCCCTGCTGCTGGTCTGTGTGCCCGGTGCCACCCTGGATCCCTGCTGCTGGTCTGTGTGCCCGGTGCCACCCTGGATCCCTGCTGCTGGTCTGTGTGCCCGGTGCCACCCTGGATCCCTGCTGCTGGTCTGTGTGCCCGGTGCCACCCTGGATCCCTGCTGCTGGTCTGTGTGCCCGGTGCCACCCTGGATCCCTGCTGCTGGTCTGTGTGCCCGGTGCCACCCTGGATCCCTGCTGCTGGTCTGTGTGCCCGGTGCCACCCTGGATCCCTGCTGCTGGTCCATGGGCCCAGTGCCACCCTGGGTGCCAGCTGCTGGTCCATGTGCCCAGTGCCACCCTGGGTTTCTGTTGCTGGTCCAGGTGCCTGGTGCCACCCTGCATCCCTGCTGCTGGTCCGTGTGCCCAGTGCCACCCTGGATCCCTGCTGCTGGTCCGTGTGCCCAGTGCCACCCTGCATCCCTGCTGCTGGTCCATGTGCCCGGTGCCACCCTGCATCCCTGCTGCTGGTCCGTGTGCCCAGTGCCACCCTGGATCCCTGCTGCTGGTCCATGTGCCCAGTGCCACCCTGGATCCCTGCTGCTGGTCCATGTGCCCAGTGCCACCCTGGGTTTCTGTTGCTGGTCCATGTGCCCAGTGCCACTCTGGCTGCCTGCTGCTGGCGCAGGTCCCCACGGGTGCAGCTGAGCTCCTCTTCTCCATCTCTTCCAGAGCCTGGACGTGGCCAACAACCATCTGCGGGAGCTGCCTGCGGCCCTGGCCGACTGCCCCCGGCTGAAGGAGGCCAACTTCAGGGGCAACCAGCTGAAGGACAAGCGGCTGGAGAAGATGGTCAACGGCTGCCAGACCAAGGCCATCCTGGAGTACCTGCGGGTGGGGGGGCGCGGGAAGGGCAAGGGCGAGAGCACCCGGGAGGAGGCCAGGAAGAAGAAGAGGGAGAAGCAGCAGCAGAAGGATGGCAGGGACGGGGAGCAGGAGGAGCTGGAGGAGGCGAGCAAGCTGCTGGTGAAGGTTCTGCACATCTCCGAGAACCCAGCACCCCTGGTGGTGAAGGTGACCCCGGGGGTCAGGGACGTTCGAGCCTTCATCGTGTGCTGCGTGCTGCGAGGAGTCAGCCTCGGGCCAGGCAATGCACTGAGGAGGTTCCTGTCCCTGCAGGTAACTCCTGGGCTTGAGCTGGCAGCCTGAGGGCAGGGTGGGCACACACACACACACACACAGAGCTGTGCTGCCTCAGCAGCTTCCTAGTGCTGTGGAACCTGTTGAGAACCTGCTAGAGATGCCCTAGGTTTGGCTTCCAGCTTCCCTGAGCTGTGCTAAAAGTGCCACAGGGTGTTAGGGGTTGGAAGAGACCCAAGGAGATCGTCGAGTCCAGCTTGCCCACCAAACCTTCCAGCTCAGGCTCCCACCTGGCACGCTCCTCAGCTCTCCATTAGGTGCTGGGTGCCAGCTTCTTCCTCAGCAGCTTTCTGATTTCAGGCTCTTTATGGCCCAGCCGAGCAATGCCCTCGGCTGTGCTCCCCCTCCTTGGGGTGGTGGTGTAGAAGGAGTCACCGTGCAGGTGATGGGAAGGGCTCCCTGTGACGTGGGAGGGCCACTCAAAGTGCCACAGACAGCAAACCTCTAGAGGAGAGCTTCAGGGTGGCCTTGGCAGATGCTGATGGATTCTTTGTGTTCCAGACCAAGCTGCACGAAGACCTCTGCGAGAAGCGAACGGTAGCCACAATTGCCACCCACGACCTGCAGCTGGTCAAGGCTCCTCTGACCTATGATGTCCAACCTCCTGACCAGCTGAAGGTAGGGCACCAGGAGGCCTTTGCCCCTTCTTCTGTTCTCTGGGACTGTGAAGAATGGAAAGAGGCTTTCTCTTGCCCTGGAGACCCTAGAAAGGCCACTCCAGGATCTTAACTCCTGGTTCCCACCCTGTCCTGCTGTAGCAAGAGTGGAATGGAATAGAAATAGGAATAGAATAGAATAGAATAGAATAGGATAGGATAGGATAGGATAGGATAGGATAGGATAGGATAGGATAGGATAGGATAGGATAGGATAGGATAGGATAGGATAGGATAGGATAGGATAG
>VWZI01023716.1:1833853-1844174 GCA_013396835.1 Psilopogon haemacephalus | reverse complement strand
AAAGTGCACCAACCCCTCGAATTTCTCCCCTAAAAAAAAATATGTGCACCAACCCCTCGAATTTCTCCCCTAAAAAAAAATTGTGCACCAACCCCTCCAATTTCTCCCCTAAAAAAAAATGTGCATAAACCTCTCGAATTTCTCCCCTAAAAAAAAGAAAAATGTACACCAGCCCCTCGAATTTCTCCCCTGAAAAAATATGTGCAGGAACCCCTCGAATTTCTCCTCTAAAAAAAAAAAAATATGTGCACCAACTCCTCGAATTTCTCCCCTAAAAAAAAGAAAAATGTGCACCAACCCCTCGAATTTCTCCCCTAAAAAAAAATATGTGCAGGAACCTGTGCTGAGGCATTGAGCAGTGAGGGGGAAAAGGGGATTGGTGCCTGTCAGGGCTGATCTGTGGCCTTCCAGGATCTGAAGGGGGCCTTCAAAAAAGCTGGGGAGGGATTTTAGAATCATAGAATCAGTCAGGGTTGGAAGGGACCACAAGGATCAGCCAGTTCCAACCCCCCTGTCATGGGCATAGGCACTGTCCCTAATTCCTTCTCCTTACTGCATCCAGTTCTGGAGCCCCTATTACAAGAGGGATGTGGAGATGCTGGAGGTGTGCAGAGAAGGGCCCCGAGGATGCTCAGAGGGCTGCAGCACCTCTGCTGTGAGCACAGCCTGAAAGAGTTGGGGCTGTGCAGGCTGGAGAAGAGGAGGCTCCCAGGTGACCTTCTTGTGGCCTTCCAGGATCTGAAGTGCACCCAGGAGAGAGACTGCAGCCAGGGGAGGCTGCTGCTGGGAGCCACCAGCCTGGCAGCTGCAGGATGGGCTGGGGCTGAGGTGACCTTTGGAAGTGACCAGAGAAAACTCCACAAAAGTCATCCCCGGGATGGAGCCAGGAGGGGAGCAGCTGAAGCCTGTGCTGGCAAAGCTCAACAGGCAGGCAAATTGGGACCGACCCAGGGTGAAAAGCATCCCAAGCCCCCTGCATGGAGAGAGCCTTCCCTTGGGAAATCCTTTTCCCACAGGGAGATGTGAAATGCAAGGCATCACCTCTGTGGTGTGGACTGGGCTGGGAGCTGCTGGCAGCACCCTGAGTGCTGCAGCTCTGCAAATCCTCTGGCAGAGAAACCCCAAACAGGTGCAGGGGGGGGGGGGCCCAAAGTGTTTCTTAAACTCGACCACAATTTGGAAACATTCCCTCAGGAGGGAAAGGGAAGGTTTGGGGGTTTGCCTGGGTGTGTCAACACAGCCAGCACAGCTCCTCTGCCTGCCTGTAACCAGCCCCTTGGCCACCCACGCTCCTGTTTATGCACACACTAAGGCAAATACCCACAAGCAGAGCAGCCACCACCTCCCAAGGGACAGCTCTGTGCCCCTCCCCAGCGAACACAGCACATCCCTGCTTTGTCCCAACACAGCTGAGAAAAACCAGGAGAGAGGGAATTTCTGACTGGGAAGCTCAGCACTGCACCTTTCCATCTCCACAGCATCCACAGAACCACAGAATGGTTTGGATTGGAGAAGCCCTCTAAGACCATCAAGAATCACAGAAAGATTTGGGTTGGAGAAGCCCTCTAAGACCATCAAGAATCACAGAAAGATTTGGGTTGGAGAAGCCCTCTAAGACCATCGAGAATCACAGAAAGATTTGGGTTGGAGAAGCCCTCTAAGACCATCAAGAATCACAGAAAGATTTGGGTTGGAGAAGCCCTCTAAGACCATCAAGAACCACAGAACAGTTTGAGCTGGAGAAGCCCTCTAAGACCATCGAGTCCAACCACTGACCCAACACCGCCGTGGCCACCAAGCCATGCCCCAAAGTGCCACGTCCATGCCTGCATCCTACATTTCCGAGTGCCACAAAGCAGCCACAGTCCCCTTCTGCCCAAGAAAGCAGTCCCTGAGAGCAGGGCTGAAAAGCAATCACCTGCAGCGTGGGCTCCATCTCATCTGCTCTACCCTCCCAGGGAAGAAAACCTGCCCGGGGGCTGCTGCACAGGCTGAGAGCTGGGCTCAGGATGTCCCCCGTGGACAGCAAACCGGTGCTGGCCATGCCCGGAGCACCTCAGCAGGATGCTCCAGCTGACAGCCCTCCCACCTGCACATCCAGAGGCGAGGGAGCCTGTGCTCCACAGCCTTCCGTCACCCCCTGGGCTCTGCAAGCAGCGGAGCAGGCAACACCAGAGAGGAACAGCGACAGAGCCCGCAGCATCCACGGCTCACGGCTGGGGCTGGACTGGAGCAGCCGTGGGACGGGGAAAGGCTGCACCACCAGGAGCCCCTGGGCACATCCTGGGCAGCAGCAGGCACGAAGGTTGAGGTGGCAGAGGAGAGCCCACACTTAGCCCCTGCCCAGCAGCAGAGGAGCCCAGCGGGCAGGCGAAGGCAGGGGGGAAGGAAGCAGTGGCACCTACCGTGGGGTACTGCTGCATCGGGTCGCTGATGTACAGCATTTTAGTCGTCTCGGGGGTCACGGCGCGCTGGGAAGGGTCCCACCACGGGAGGCATGGGGTCGGGGTGGCGGCAGGCAAGGGAGGGCAGGTGGCAGGAGGCAGCGCCGGGGATGCTGCGCCGGGGATGCTGCGCCGGGCACCTGTCCGCCGCCCGCCGCCGCCGCCTCTGCCTCTTTGGCTTTTTGCATCTCCCCGAGTTCTGTCAACAGGCTGCATCCAACAACAAAACGGGGCCCACCCCCTCTGTCCCTCATGACTATGCAGCAGGCTCAGGGCAGGCCCCAGCTTGCCCAGCCATGGACTGGGCGATACCAACCCTTCCCCCTGCAGGGAGAGCAGGGGTCCGGCTGCAAGCAGCCAGGCTGCGGTGGGAGCCCTTCTGGCCAGCAGCCTCCAGCAGCAGGCTCAGAGAGGAGGGTGCTGGAAGCAGCCAAACCCTGCGGTGGCTCTGGGACAGCTCCGCAGCTGGGAGGTGTGGGCAGTCCCTGTCTGCATGGAGAGATGGGGGGCGGTGTGGATGGAGGAGTGTGGAGAGAGAGGGAGAGGCAAGGAGAGAGAGGGAGAGGCAAGGAGAGAGGGGGAGAGGCAAGGAGAGAGAGGGAGAGGCAAGGAGAGAGAGGGAGAGGCAAGGAGAGAGAGGGAGAGACAAGGAGAGAGAGGGAGAGACAAGGAGAGAGAGGGAGAGGCAAGGAGAGAGAGGGAGAGACAAGGAGAGAGAGGGAGAGACAAGGAGAGAGAGGGAGAGACAAGGAGAGATGGACTGACAGAGGTGTCAGTGGACATAGATAGGTGGAGAGACAGGGAGAGATAAGGATAGGCAAAGAGAGATAGGGAGAGGTGGCCAGATAGACATTCTGAGGGACAGCTATGGATAGGTATCTGGATGAATAGCCATGGATAGGTGTGGATGGGTGGATGGATGGAGAAATAGGAATAGATAGGGATAAATAGGGATAGACAGTCAGAGAGACCATCCAGGCCCAGGAGCTGGCTCTGCCCTGCCCGTGCCCAGCACCCCAGGCTGCAGGAGGCTCAGATTCAGGCACAAGAGAGGTGACAGCAAAGCCCAGCGAGGGGCAGCTCCCCAATTAGCACCTGATTCCTCTGCCAGCCTCCTGCCCGCAGACAAAAGCCGGGGAGGGAGGGAGGGAAATGAGGGAAAAGAGAGGGAAAAAGGCAGCTGGGGGGAGGGGCTGGAAGCAGCGTTCCGGAGGGAGACGCTGGAGCTGCAGCTGCTGCAGGGATGCTCCTAGGAGGACACCCTGCTCTGGGCTCATCTGGTTTGCTGTGTACAGTTCTGGAGCCCTCAACACAAGCAGGACATGGAACTGTTGGAGCCAGTCCAGAGGAGGCCACCAAGATGCTCAGAAGGCTGCAGCAGCTCTGCTATGAGGACAGGCTATGGTCCAGCTCCAAGCCACTGCAATGATCTAGAGCAGCCCAAGCCAAGCTGAATTGCAGTGCTTCTGGGGATGGGACATCTCCAACCTAAACCATTCTATGGTCCATCTCCAAGCCACTGCAATGACCTAGAGCAGCCCCAGCCAAGCTAAACTGCAGTGCTTCTGGGGATGGGACATCTCCAACCTAAACCATTCTATGGTCCAGCTCCAAGCCACTGCAATGATCTAGAGCAGCCCAAGCCAAGCTGAATTGCAGTGCTTCTGGGAATGGGACATCTCCAACCTAAACCATTCTATGGTCCATCTCCAAGCCACTGCAATGATCTAGAGCAGCCCAAGCCAAGCTGAATTGCAGTGCTTCTGGGGATGGGACATCTCCAACCTAAACCATTCTATGGTCCATCTCCAAGCCACTGCAATGACCTAGAGCAGCCCCAGCCAAGCTAAACTGCAGTGCTTCTGGGGATGGGACATCTCCAACCTAAACCATTCTATGGTCCAGCTCCAAGCCACTGCAATGATCTAGAGCAGCCCAAGCCAAGCTGAATTGCAGTGCTTCTGGGAATGGGACATCTCCAACCTAAACCATTCTATGGTCCATCTCCAAGCCACTGCAATGATCTAGAGCAGCCCAAGCCAAGCTGAATTGCAGTGCTTCTGGGGATGGGACATCTCCAACCTAAACCATTCTATGGTCCATCTCCAAGCCACTGCAATGACCTAGAGCAGCCCCAGCCAAGCTAAACTGCAGTGCTTCTGGGGATGGGACATCTCCAACCTAAACCATTCTATGGTCCAGCTCCAAGCCACTGCAATGACCTAGAGCAGCCCCAGCCAAGCTAGACTGCAGTGCTTCTGGGGATGGGACATCTCCAACCTAAACCATTCTATGGTCCAGCTCCAAGCCACTGCAATGATCTAGAGCAGCCCAAGCCAAGCTGAATTGCAGTGCTTCTGGGAATGGGACATCTCCAACCTAAACCATTCTATGGTCCAGCTCCAAGCCACTTCAATGATCTAGAGCAGCCTCAGCCAAGCTAAACTGCAGTGGCCTTGGGAATGGGACATCTCCCCCCTCTCTGGACAGCCTGGGCTAGGCTCTCCCCACCTTCAGCATGCAAAATGCCTTCCTCCTCTCTGTTCTGAAGGCTCCTCTCTCTGCTGAGGAGCTGCCTGAGCACACTCACCATGACTGAGTCGTTGATACTCCTCATCTGGAAGACATCCATGGTCACCTCCGTGCGGTCGGAGGCCTCACTGCTGCCCGTGTGGCTGGGTGCAGGCAGGTCAAAGTAGGTGCTGTCAGGCTCCCTGTGGAAGAGGAGACAGCACAGGCATCAGCCTGCCTGCTCCCCAGCACCACCTGCACCCCCAGCAGCTCCCCATCCCCTTGAGCACTGACCCCTTCCCAACTTCTCTCTCTGCTTGCCTTGTCAGGTGGCAGAGCTGGGAGCAAGCAGGCAGAGAGGGGAAGTCTCAGGTCCACCCAGCTGCTCTGGGCTGCCACCTCGAGATGGCTTTAAGGTGAGAGGGAGGAAGAGGATGAGCTGAAGCACAGACCTTCTGCCTGCTTGCTGAGCCTGAGCCGAGCCTGGGCCTCAAAGGCCAGAAGGCTGCCCAAAGCCTTGGTGTGCCTGGGAGATGGCTAAGGGCAGCCTACAGCTGCTTCAGATAGCAGCCAGCAAGGCTTTGAGCTCAGGAGTAAGAGAGCATCCTCCTGGGCTTGGGGCCAGCACCCCCTGCCACAGCCCAGCTCAAGGTCTGTCAGAAAGGTCCCAGAAAGAGTTGGGGACAGGGTCTGTGGGGCTCTGCTTGCAGCATCTCCACGCTCCACAGCCTCTGAGCTGCCCAGGGTTATCAGGGCAGAGGGCTCTGGCCCAAGAAATGGGCTGAGCAGAGAGGTCAGAGGCTGGGAGCAGAATTAGAATCAGAGAGAATCAGTCAGGGTTGGGAGGGACCACAAGGAGCAGCCAGTTCCAACCCCCCTGCCATGCCCAGGGACACCCTACCCTAGAGCAGCCTGACCACAGCCTCTGCCAGCCTGGCCAAAAACACCTCCAGGGATGTGGCCTCAACCACCCACCCTGGGCAACCCATTCCAGGCTCTCACCACTCTCATGCTCAACAACTTCCTCCTCACCTCCAATCTGAATCTCCCCACCTCCAGCTTTGCTCTATTCCCCCTAGTCCTGTCACACCTAGAATCATAGAATCAAGGATCAAGGAGCAGCCAGTTCCAACCCCCCTGCCATGCCCAGGGACACCCTCCCCTAGCTCAGGCTGCCCACAGCCTCATCCAGCCTGGCTGCAAACACCTCCAGGGATCTGGCCCCAACCGTGGAGAAGGAATATAAGAGAAAAGTGGCACGTGTGTCCCTTTGGGGCAGAGCAGTGACCCGTGCTGGCAGGGCTGGAGGACCCAGCACCACTTACAGCGTGCTCCAGAGGTGCTCAAAGGTTGTGCCTTCCTCAGCTGGAGAGGACTGGGACATCTTGGCCGAGGGGGAGTCTGACAAAGGGCGAATCACTCTGGGGACAAAGACAAACAGCAAGGTCACCATTGCCAGAGGCCACCTCACAGCACCCAGCAGAAGAGCAGGAGCTTCCCACCCCGGTCCTGGTGGCACAGCAGGGACCAGAGCCCTGGAGGGCACATAGTGGGGAGGAGAGGTTGGGGGTGGTCTGCAGGCCAGGGCTGATGTGCAGGGACACACACCCAGCTCGGCCTGCCCCAGAAGGAAGCTTGCACAGGACAATGTGGGAGCAGCTGCAGAGAGCAGAGGAACCCCAGCAGCTCCCCTGCAGCGTGGCACTGCTGGGGGATGGTACTGCTGGGGGTGGCATTGGTGGGGGTGGCAGTGCTGGGGACGGCACTGCTGGGGGTGGCAGTACTGGGGGCGGCACTGCTGGGGGATGGCAGTGATGGGGGATGGCAGTGATGGGGGATGGCAGTGATGGGGGATGGCACTGCTGGGGGATGGCAGTGATGGGGGATGGCAGTGATGGGGGATGGCACTGCTGGGGGATGGCAGTGATGGGGACGGTGGCATGAGCCCCAGAGCAGCAGGGCGTGGGGATGCCAGCCCACTCCTGCTGAGCATTGATCCCAAGGCTCCCATTCCAGTTGTCCTTGGGGTGCTCCAGCGTAGCTGAGCTGCTGCTGTGTGCCCAGCACCTCTGCAAGTCCAGCAGCAGCAGCAGCAGCAGGTTTCACGGAGCCATCTTGAGCCCCACGCTGCCTTCCTCCCTCTGGCAGCCTCTCCTCCTCCTCCTCCTCCTCCTCCTTCCCTTCATTTGCCCTCTCCCTGGAAGCAGCAGCACCACATCCCTGCCCGCGGATGGTCCCCAGGTACCTCCCGGCTGCTCCTGCTCCCCACAAGCAGCACCAGAGGCTCGTTTCAGCTCGGTACCAACATCTCATAGCGAAAGCCTGAGAACTTCCTGCCCTGGGGCTTGCTCTGCCCAACACGAGGCAGCCACTTTCTGCCTGAGAGATGCTGGGGGTGGGGGTGGGGACACCCAGGTCCCTCCGAGCCAGCCTGGGGACCCGGTGGTGGCTGCAGGGACCAGGAGTGAAAGAGCGAAAACGAAAGCAGGATGACGTCCCCCGACAGCTCATCCCCGGGGGCCACCGATACTCTTCAGAGGGAGGAGGAAGGCTCCTGCGCTTCGGCTCTCATCACACAGCAGCCAGCAGGCAAAGCCTGGAATCCTCCCATCCCTCCTCGGCCCACGCAGAGAAAGGAAAGGACCCAGGGCGGCAGCTTTGAGAAGAGCCAGAGCCTGGAGCCGCGACGGGGGACTGCTGCTGGCCTTACCCTGCTCCCACGCTGCTTCCCCCGGGGCAGGGCAGCTTCAGGAAGGAGCTTCAGGCAGGTCCTTCCCTGAGCTGCAGGCAGCACCTCTGCAGCGTCCTGGCCTGTGCCCTGCTGGCTGACAACTGCTGTGCACACGTGGCTGATGCGCTCCGAGAGGGGAGGAAGAGGAGAGGGAGAGGGAGAGGGAGAGGGAGAGGGAGAGGGAGATCAGGAAGGTGCTCTGATGGTGACTCCAGCAGAACAGAGATCAGGAAGGTGCTCTGATGGTGACACCAGCAGAACAGAGATCAGGAAGGTGCTCTGATGGTGAGCTCCAGCGGAACGGAGATCAGGAAGGTGCTCTGATGGTGAGCTCCAGCAGAACAGAGATCAGGAAGGCACTCTAATAGTGAGCTCCAGCAGAAGGGAGGTCAGGAAGGTACTCTGATAGTAAGCCACAGCAGAAGGAAGCAGTGGGGGCTGTAGCTGAGCTAAATTAAAGGTGAGGTAGGAAGAGCTCCAGGGACTCATTCCACACTGCCAGAGAAGCCTCACCAGCTGGCTTGGATGTGATCCCCTTCCCCGTGCCCATGGGCTATGTAAAGGGCACTGGGAGACAACTAACCTGGGGCTAAATACCTCAGCAGGGGCTGAGCCAGAGCTGGAGAGCAGCCAAAGCCCAGGTTCAGCTTCTCTGCCACTTCCAGCCCCCTCAGTCTCTTTGGAGGCTGTTTCAGCTCTGCCAGAGCTGTGTCAGCTCTCCCAGCACCAAAGACCTGAGCCATCGCCCCCAGCTTCTGCCAGAAAAACTTTTCTAGCCAAGCCCCCACCGTGAGGATTTAACTTCCCCCCTCCAGAGCCCCAAACCTGCTTGCTAAATCAAAGCTCTCTGCCCAGAGAAGGGCTCCACAAGGGGTCCTCCATCCCTCCTGCCTCAGCTCAGTGGGGAGGTTATGAGGCCAAGGGGGCTGCTGGGTGTGAAGGGCACCCAGAGAGCCTGCAGCAGGATGGGCACCACGCTTATGGTAGCCTTCTGGTGCAGAGAGGTGAAGCAGGGGCTTAGGTGCTGGGTGCTGAGCTGCTGCTGGGATCTTTCTGGTACAGAGAGGTGAAGCAGGGGCTTAGGTGCTGAGCTGCTGCTGGGATCTGCTTGTTTTTGCCAGGGAGAGCTGCTCTGCCCCTGCTCCCGTTCCCTGGATTGCTGCTTCCCTCTGTTGCTGGCCAGGGCATNGCTGGGTGCTGAGCTGCTGCTGGGATCTTTCTGGTACAGAGAGGTGAAGCAGGGGCTTAGGTGCTGGGTGCTGAGCTGCTGCTGGGATCTTTCTGGTACAGAGAGGTGAAGCAGGGGCTTAGGTGCTGAGCTGCTGCTGGGATCTGCTTGTTTTTGCCAGGGAGAGCTGCTCTGCCCCTGCTCCCGTTCCCTGGATTGCTGCTTCCCTCTGTTGCTGGCCAGGGCATTGCAGGGAAACTGCAGCTGGAATAGAAGCCAGCAGGAGCACGGGAGGGGAAGCCTGCAAAGAGGCCACCTGGCACCTTCCCTTCTGCTGGGGCTCAGCCCAGCCTGCTGCCCACTGAGCGCTGAGCTGGGGGCTGCCACCTCCCTGGGGATGTGGCTGGGGAGAGGTCGGGGGACCCCACTCACTGAAGAAATTCCCAAAGCTGAGGATGGAAAGGGAGGGTCTTCAGTCCTTTCCCCACTGCTGTGGCTTTGGCTCTACCCAAAAGGCCCCAGCTCAGCTGGAGCAGCTCCAGAGATGCGAGGAGAATGAATTCACACAGCAAGGTCCACCACAGTCACCCCCAGATGGGAGAAGAACTGCCTGGAGGAGCAGGGCAGATGACCTTGCAGCATCCAGAACATGCTTCATGCAGCCCAGGGGCTGAGCTCTGACCACGGGCTCAAAAGGTTGCTGGAATGATCACAACCCCAACTCCCTCCTGTCACCCACACCAGGAAGGTGAGGAAGGTGCTGCAGATGTTAAAGAGGGGCTGAGAGTCACAGAACCACAGAATCACAGAACTTCTTAGATTGGAAAAGACCTCCAAGGTCATCGAGCCCAATCATCAGTTTCACACTGACGAGTCCTTGACTAAAACCAAATCCCTCAGCACAGCCTCTAAGCACTCTGAATCTGTGGTTGGAAAGGAGCAGAGCGGTGCCAGCTCGCTGCAGTCTGCAGGGGGAGCATCTTCTGCTCTCCTCTGTGATCTCAGCATCACTTCGAGCCCCAGCCTGAGGCACTGAGAAAGGCCTCTTGCAGCGTTCCAGCCAGCAGTGACACCTCCTTGGCTGTCCTGCTGCTCTGACAGCCCAGAAGGGAGCCTGACAACAACCTGCAGCCCCTACCTCGAAGGGAGATCAATGCACAGAACCTTCTCCTCTCCCTCCTTCTGCACAACAAGAACTTTGGGGGCTCACCCAGCAAATAAATTCATGTTTGCAGGCTGCTGGCAGACCCACTCCAAGACAGGCAGCTCGTGATGGAGCAAGAAGCTAAACCAGCTCCTCCTGCCCTCCCTGACAGCCAAACTCCAGCCCTGCCTCAGGCCCCTGGGGGCAGGAGCCAGCCTCAGCACCCTGCTGGTCCCCAGTCCCACCACTGCTGTTCCCCAACCTCACCACTGCTCATCCCCAGCCCCACCATTGCCTGTCCCCAGTCCCACCACTGCTGTTCC
>VWZI01023716.1:1814624-1833126 GCA_013396835.1 Psilopogon haemacephalus | reverse complement strand
CCACCACTGCCTGTCCCCAGCCCCACCACTGCTGTCCCCAGCCCTACCACTTCTGTCCCCAGCCCCACCACTGCCTGTCCCCAGCCCTACCACTGCTGTCCCCAGCCCCACCACTGCTGTGCCCAGCCCTACCACTGCTTTCCCCAGCCCCAACACTGCTGCTCCCCAACCTCACCACTGCCAGTCCTCAGCCCCACCTCTGCCAGTCCTCAGCCCCACCACTGCTGCTCCCCAGCCCCACCACCGCTGTCCCCATCCAAGGCTTGGCCCCTTTGACCTCCGCAAGAGCTTTGCCTCCGGATTTAAGGCAGCTGGGAGCAAACTTTCCAAGAGGCTTTGCCACTGTGTCACTAAGCCTGCAAAGCAGCAGGGACGCGAATCATCTTCCAGCCGCGTTCCCGAGCCCCGACGGGAGGGTCGTGCTGGGTCTCTCTCTCTCTCTCTCACACACACACACACAGAGCAAGAACTTTCCTTTCGCTGGGCTTGTTCCTCCTACCTGCTCCGTGTCCCCCAAGCGCCGCGGGTCCCTCCGGAGGTCTGCAGTGACCTGGGGTTGAGGATCTCTGTTCCTCACTGCACTACAAGCAAGTAGCGTCCCGGTCGCCTAGGCGATGACATTGGAGCTGCCGAAAGCTATGCGAAAAGTGAGGCAAAAGCTCCTGGGCTCCTTCCTGGGATAGGAGGCAGTTGCGAAGGGGGTGGGGAATGCTCAGCCGAGCGTGGCAGGGAATTAAGCAGGGGGACGGCGCCAGAGGGACCTCGGGGCAAGCCAGGCTGTGGGGATGCTGCCCCTGCACACCACCGAGATCGTGGAATGGTTTGGGTCGGAAGGGAGCTCGGAGCTCAGCCAGTTCCAACCCCCTCTGTGCCACAGAGGGACACCTCCCACTAGAGCAGGTGGCTCAAGGCTTCATCCAGCCTGGTCCTGAACGCCTCCAGGGAGGTTGTGGAGCACTGAAGCACAGAATGTGATCTTCGATCACATTCTGTGCTTCTGTGCTCCACAACCTCCCTGGGCAACCTGTGCCAGTGTCTCACCACCCTCACTGTAAAGAACTTCCTCCTAACATCCAGTTTCAGTCTCCCCTCTGCCAGTTTGAATCCCTTCCTCCTCATCCTGTCATTACAAGCCCTTGTCAATAGTCCCTCCCCAGCCTTCCTGTAGCCCCCTTCAGATCCTGGAAGGCCACTCCAAGTTCTCCTGGCAGCCTTCTCTTCTCCAGGCTGCAGAGCCCCAACTCTCTCAGCCTGTCCTCCTAGCAGAGGTGCTGAGCATCTTTGTGGGTCTCCTCTGGACTCTCTCCAACAGACACCACAATTGCCCTCGGGGGCCAGAATAAAAACAAGGCTGGAAGCTTTGCTAGGATCCCCAAGGTTTGTTTTTCAAAGCTGGCAGCAACTGCATCACCCCCAAAATGAGAAGGGGACCTCCTGCTCAGGGCACAGGAGAAGAGGAGGCTCCGAGGTGACCTTCTTGTGGCCTTCCAGGATCCGAAGGGGGCCCGCAAGAAAGCTGGGGAGGGACTTTTGAGGCTATCAGACAATGACAGGACTAGGGGTAATGGAGCAAAGCTGGAGGTGAGGAGATTCAGCCTGGAGGTGAGGAGGAAGTTGTTGAGCATGAGAGTGGTGAGAGGCTGGAATGGGTTGCCCAGGGGAGGTGGTTGCAGCCAGGCTGGCAGAGGCTGTGGGCAGCCTGCTCTAGGGTAGGGTGTCCCTGGGCATGGCAGGGGGGTTGGAACTGGCTGATCCTTGTGGTCCCTTCCAACCCTGACTCATTCTATGATTCTGTGGCTTTTCTGGCAGGGTCTGCAGCCTAAAGCAGTCTGCCAGACACTGTCTGCTTCATAGCTCAGAAAGCAATCGACTCTAAAAGCTACAGCATCAGCAACAGAAGGAGGGGACACAGCCTCAAGCTGTGCCAGGGGAGGTCTAGGCTGGATGTCAGGAGGAAGTTCAGCACAGGGAGAGTGATTGGCATTGGAATGGGCTGCATGGGGAGGTGGTGGAGTCCCCATCCCTGGAGGTGCTCAAGCACCTAGATGGGCACTGAGTGCCATGGTCTGGTTGATTGGATGGGGCTGGATGCTAGGTCGGGCTGGATGAGCTTGGAGGTCTCTTCCAGCCTGGTTCACTCTACGGTTCTACGTCGGTGCCTCCGCTCCTCGGCAGGTTGCTGCTCCGAGCCGGCTGTGCCCCGGGGGTAGTTGCGCCTTGGGAGGTGTGATCCAAACTCCCGCTCCTCGGTTCGTTTTCCCCGCTCCTCCCCTAAGCTCTATTCATTCCCATCAGCACGGCGGCTGCCGGTGCGCTCACACCGCCGCCGGCAGCCCCGCAGGACGCCGCTCCGGCTGCCAGCAATTAGCCAGCAGCAGTAATTAGGCGGAAGGCGCTCGGGCGCGGGAGGCTGCCCGCGGAACGGCGTCCAATGGGGGAGCTCTGCGGCTGCGGGGAGGCCCGGCCCGGCTCATCAAGAGCTTCATTAAGCGCCTCATTTGCATACCGACCGCAGCTTCCCGCCTCCGCCGCCCGCCCGCGGGAACCGGACTACAGCTCCCGGCGTGCCCCGCGGCAACCGGACTACAGCTCCCGGCGTGCCCCGCGTCAGATCCTTCCATTGGCCTCGCCGCCGGCTCCGCTCTCTCCCCTCCCGCTCTCCCATTGGCCGCGCAGCCTGCTCCGTTCCCGCCCCCTCCGCTCTCCCATTGGCAGCGCAGCCTGCTCCTCTCCCGCCCCTTCCGCCCGTTTTCCGCCGCGGGCCGGGCCGGTGGCTCCGGGCGGAGCGGAGCCGAACGGGGCGGGCGGGTTTGAATGGCGGCGCGCCCGTTCGCCCTCTCCGAGCCTTGCCATGAACTTCTCCGAGCTGTTTAAACTCTCCGGCCTGCTCGGCCGCTTCTCTCCCGACGGCAAATGCCTGGTGAGTAGGCGCGGGTGGCGGCGGGGAGTGACGCGCTGCACCGGGGCCGCGGCCGGAGGGGGATTGTTTGGCCTAGAGGCGTCGCGGAAGCCCGACGCGGGGCCGAGTGACCACGGGGAAAGGGCTTCTCCTTGCTGTGGTGGTTAGTGGAGCCAGCCTGGTGCGCGCCCGGTGCCAGCGGCATCCAGCGGCCTCCCACTCCTGACCGCCAGCCCTCAGATATTGCTAAGCATTGGTTCAATCCCCTCTCAGTCTTCTTTTCTCCAGCCTAAGCAGCCCCAGGCCCCTCAGCCTCTCCTCCCCAGGCAGTGCTGCAGTCCCCTCAGCATCCTCACAGCCCTCCCTTGGACCCTCTCCAGCAGCTTTCTGTCCCTCTTCAACTGGGGAGCCCAAAAGTGAAGGCAGTGCTCAGGATGAGGTCTCAGCAGGGCAGAGTAGAACCTCCCTTGACCTGCTGGACACACTCTTAAATACACCCCAGGATCCCCTTGGCCCTCTTGGCCTTCCTGAGTCTGAATCACACAAACCCATTGAGAGCATCAAGCTCTGTCTCATCCCTGCTGCCAGCCCCAGGGACAGCCCTGGGGCCAGCCTGATGCCAGCCTTGCTGCCAGCCCTGATGCCAGCCCTGGGGCCAGCCTGATGCCAGCCTTGCTGCCAGCCCTGGGGTCAGCCTGATGCCAGCCTTGCTGCCAGCCCTGGGATCAGCCTGATGCCAGCCTTGCTGCCAGCCCTGGGGCCAGCCTGATGCCAGCCTTGCTGCCAGCCCTGGGATCAGCCTGATGCCAGCCTTGCTGCCAGCCATGGGGCCAGCTTGATGCCAGCCTTGCTGCCAGCTGTGGGGCCCGCCTGATGCCAGCCTACTGCCCACCTGCTGCCAGCCCTGGGACCAGCCCTGCTGCCCCAGCTCAGCTCTGCCTCTGCCCCTGCCCAGGCATCATGCATCCAGTACCGACTGGTGGTTCGGGATGCCAGCAGCCTGCAGATCCTCCAGCTCTACACCTGCCTGGACCAGATCCAGTCCATAGAGTGGTCGTCAGACTCCCTCTTCATCCTGTGTGCCATGTACAAGCGTGGGATCGTGCAGGTGAGGACCAAACCCAGGGCGTGCTTCCTGCTGGGTGCTGCTGGGTGGGACAGCTCTTGGCTGGGGCTCTTGCTGATGTCACTGGCACCGTGTGGTTTGGGAACAGCCCAGCCTGCCACTGATCTCAGAGCCCTGCCACTGATTTCTGAGCCCTGCCACTCGTTTCAGAGCTCTGCCAGTGAGTGGTTTCTCAGAGCCCTGCCACTCATTTCAGAGCCCTGCCAGGGAGTGAGTCCTCAGAGCCCTGCCACTCATTTCAGAGCCCTGCCACTGATTTCAGAGCCCTGCCAGTGAAAGATTTCAGAGCCATGAGCACAGATCCCACTTTTAAAGCCCTTTGCAAAGAAACAAACCTCAGGGAGGGCGAAAATGTCGGCGGAAACGAATCCGAGCTGCACTTTTCTCCCTCCAGGGAGAAAACAAATCCGTGCAGACCTCCTGAAAGGGACTCCAATTTGATCTTTAAAGCCTTTGGGTTCGAACTTTAAAGCCTTTGGGTGCTCAGAACCTTTGTGACAGAAATCAAGCCAGAGGTGCAGGACTTACCTGTGGAGTGGGATCCGGCACTGGTCCTTCATGGCTGTGGGGCTTCTGCGGGGACCTTGTCTGCTTTCAGCAGCCTCCCCTCAGCCCTGCTGCTGCCGGGGAGCAGAGGCTCTGGCGAGCTGTTTGCCTTGCTCCTTGCTCTCCTCTCTGCCCTAGGTGTGGTCCCTGGAGCAGCCAGGCTGGCACTGTAAGATAGACGAGGGCTCGGCGGGGCTGGTGGCTTCGTGCTGGAGTCCGGATGGGCGTCACATTCTCAACACCACCGAGTTCCATGTAAGTGTGAGGTCGTCACTGCTCCTGCGGCCAGCAGGTGCTGCTGTCTGCCTTTTCCCCTCCGAAAATAACCCTAAAGCCTTTAAAGCTGCAGTGGGGCTGGAGAAGAAGGTGGCTGCAGCCCCTCTTCTCCCCCGGGGGCTGCGATTCGGTTCGGTCCAGTTTAGAATCGTAGAATGGATTAGGTTGGAAGGGGACCTCAAAAGCTCAGAGTTGGGACTCTGCAGCCTGGAGAAGAGAAGACTTCCAGGAGACCTTGGAGTGGCCTTCCAGGGGGCTACAGGAGGGCTGGGGAGGGACTATTGACAAGGTCTTGTAATGACAGGACAAGGAGGAATGGGTTTGAACTGGCAGAGGGGAGATTGAAACTGGATGTTAGGAGGAAGTTCTTTGCAGTGAGGGTGTTGAGACACTGGCACAGGTTGCCCAGGGAGGTTGTGGCTGCTCCCTCCCTGGAGGTGTTCAAGGCCGGGTTGGATGAGGCCTTGAGTGACCTGTTCTAGTGGGAGGTGTCCCTGCCTATGGCCCAGGGGGGATTGGAATTGCTAAGCTTTGAGATTCCTTCCAAGCTGAACCATTCTGAGAGATGAGTTCTGAGGCCCCTTCCAACCTGAGCCATTCCCTGAGACGAGCTCTGAGGCCCCTTCCAACCTGAACCATTCTGAGAGATGAGCTCTGAGGCCCCTTCCAACCTGAACCATTCTGAGAGATGAGCTCTGAGGTCCCTTCCAACCTGAACCATTCTGAGAGATGAGCTCTGAGGTCCCTTCCAACCTGAGCCATTCCCTGACTCACCTGGAATGGTAAGGCAGCTTGAAGAGGAGCAGCCCTGCTGCCCTCGAGTGCTCCTTTAGGAGCTCAGATCTTTCTAAACTCCACCCTTTGTGCTCTCTCTGGTCCCAGCTTGGGCCCTGAAGCCTTGGGGGAGCCTCGGGGCCACAGCAGCAGCAGCAAAGGAGGCAACGTTTGTGTTTTGTCTGTGTGGATCTTGGAGCTAATCCTTGGTAACTGCAAACAGGTCGCAGCCCTCGAAAAATGCTTCCTGTTCCAGGAATGTGCTGGGAATAAATCTCCTGAAAGCCACTGCTGGGTGAAGGAGCCCCCTTGTGACCCAGTCAAGTCTGGGACAAAAGTTGACAAGTCATTGGAGCTTGGGAGGTGGTTTAAAAGCCAGGGAGAGTGGGATTTTATCTGCTGAAAATTGTCAGCCTCACACCTGCCTGGAGCCATCAGCAGCAGGGCAGGAGCACTGCACCCAAGCCCTGCAGGCTCTTGCTCACGTTACCATCCCAAAGACTTTTTTTTTTATTTCTCAGCTGTTTTGTGTTTTTTTTAGGCTATTTGAAACCCTGCTGCTGTTTTGGGGATGCTTTCCCCCCCCCACCCCCACTTTGCAAAACAACAGCTGAAAACTTCCCCCGGGCACTGTTATGGGGAGGATTGGAGGTTGACAGCTCCGCTCAGAGGCATCTGAATGCACCTCTCAAAAGCAGCAGAGTGCTTGCTGCTGGCCTCAGGGGCTCTTCTCCTGCCCTGGCTGCAGTTGTCCATCCCCAAAGGGTCTCAGAGAGCAAGGAGCAAAGGCAGAGTCACAGAATGTCAGGGGTTGGAAGGGACCTCCAAAGCTCATCCAGAGCGAGATCACCCAGAGCAGATCACGCAGGAGCACATCCAGGCAGGTTTTGAATATCTCCAAAGAGGGAGAGTCCACAACCCCCTTGGGTAACCTGTTCCAGTGCTTACAGTGGACAAAAGTCCTCCTCGTGTTTAAATGAACTTTCCTATGCCTCAGCTTCCACCCAGTGCCCCTTGGCCTGGCATTTTGGAAGGATTTGGCTTTCCTTTTTTACACTCTCTGCTTTTCATCTTCCTGTTTCCCTGGGTCAAATGAACCTTCCTATGCCTCAGCTTCCACCCAGTGCCTCTTGGCCTGGCGTTTTGGAAGGATTTGGCTTCCCTTTTTTCACCCTCTGCTTTTCATCTTCCTGTCTCTCATTACCTGAGCCAGGGCAGTCCCAAGCACAATTCCAGGCTGGGTGAGAGGTGGCTGAGAGGGGGATTGGACTGGATGATCTCTGTGGGTCCCTTCCAATCCCTGCCATCCTGTGAGCCTGGGATTCAGCCAAGCCCAGAAGGTGTCTCCATGCCCTCTGTGCTGCTGTTGGAGGCTCAGGGCTTTGCTTTTCCTCTCCCAAGCTAACCAAAGCTTCCTTCTCTCCCTGACAGCTGCGGATCACAGTCTGGTCCCTGTGCACCAAATCTGTGTCCTACATCAAGTACCCCAAGGCTTGCCAGCAGGGTAAGTGGCACAGACTTGACCCCCCCAGCAGTGGTGGCTTTAGCCTGGCAGAGGGGGAAGGTGACTCTGCTGGGCAGTGAGGGGACACATGGCTCAGCCCAGGCTCTGGCACTCACCCTGCTGTTCAGGGAGCATTCAGTGGAGAAGCTTCTGATTGAACTGGGAGGAGCTGCCCTGCCCTGGGGGGCTCAGCAGCTCTGCCCCCTGCAAGGAAACAATGCCCTGGCAGTGTGACAGCACTTGGCACTGCCACCTTGTCACCTGGGTTCAGGGAGCATTCAGTGGAGAGCTTCTGATTGAACTGGGAGGAGCTGCCCTGCCCTGGCAGTGTGACAGCAGCTGGCATTGCCACCCTGTGTCACCTGGGTTCAGAGGACATTCAGTGGAGAGCTTCTGGTTGAACTGGGAGGAGCTGCCCTGCCCTGCCAGGGTGAGAGCTGCTGGCACTGCCACCCTGCGGTTCAGAGGACATTCAGTGGAGAAGCTTCTGGTTGAACTGGGAGGAGCTGCCTGCCCCGGGGGGCTCAGCAGCTCTGTCCCCTCTGTCCCCCGTTGCAGGCATTGCCTTCAGCAGGGACGGTCGCTACGTGGCGGTGGCGGAGAGGAGGGACTGCAGGGACTGCATCAGCCTCTTTGTCTGCAGCGACTGGCAGCTGCTGAGGGTGAGACCACAGCGCCCCAGCTGGGAGGGGACCTCGGAGCTCATCTCCTCCAACCTCCCCACGGTGGGCAGGGATGCTGAGGGAACTGGAGGGACCTGCCTGATGAGGGACCTGGGGCAGGGATGCTGAGGGGACTGCAGCACTGCCTGATGAGGAGAGGCTGAGGGACCTGGGGCTGCTTAGGCTGGAGAAGAGAAGGCTCAGAGGGGATTGAATCAATGTTGATAAATCTCTCAGAGGTCAGAAAGTGGGGGACAGGCTCTGCTCTGCTCACTGCTCCTTGGGATAGGCCAAGGAGCAATGGATGGAAGCTGCAGCATAGGAGGTTCCTGTTCAACACAAGAGGCAACTTCTTTCCTGGAAGGGTCCCAGAGCACTGGCACAGGCTGTCCAGAGAGGTTGTGGAGTCTCTTCTGGAGCCTTTCCAGGCCTGTCTGGATGTGTTCCTGTGTGCCCTGTGCTAGATTGTCTGGTCCTGCTCTGGCAGGGGAGAGGTTGGACTGGATGATCTCTGTGGGTCCCTTCCAATCCCTGCCATCCTGTGAGCCTGGGATTCAGCCAAGCCCAGGAGGTGACTCCATGCCCTCTGTGCTGCTGTTGGAGGTTCAGGGCTTTGCTTTTCCTCTCCCAAGCTAACCAAAGTATCCTGCTCTCCCTGACAGCTGTGTGTGAGCTCTTTGGGTCCTTTCCATCCCCTGACATCCTGTGAAGAGGCTACAGGAGAGCTGAGGAGGGACTTTAGACCAGGGCTGGCAGTGCCAAGATGAGGGGGGGGGGATGTGGATGGAAGCTCGAGGAGGGCAAATTCATCCTGAAGCTGAGGCAGCAAACCCCAAACCATTTGCTGGTCTCATCACATGGGGGTTGTTTTGTTTTCTCTTGCTGGGCAGCACTTTGACACTGAAACCCAGGACCTGGCTGGCATCGAATGGGCTCCAAATGGCTGCGTGCTGGCAGCATGGGATGCATGTCTGGAGGTAAGAGGGGGCAAGGCTGAGCGTTTGCTTGGAGCCACCACTTGTGAAGCAGTCACCAGCACAATCACTCTTCCCTTGTGGTCTCTTAAGCATAACAAAGGCTTGAATTGTTTTTGTTTCACCCTTGTGTGGGCACATCTCACACTGCTGCAAAGCTTCAGGGACAGCAAATCTTGGGAACTTTGACATTTAGCTTGGGGGGCAAGGAAAAAGGATCATTGTTAGGCTCCAGGCTGAGCCTTCCTGTTCCAGAATCAGCCTCCCCGTGGTCCTCCCCTCCTCCCCGTGGTCCTCCCCTCCTCCCCGTGGTCCTCCCCTCCTCCCCGTGGTCCTCTCTGTTGCAGTACAAGATGCTGCTGTACTCCCTGGATGGCAGGCTGCTCGCCACCTACCGCGCTTACGAATGGTCCTTGGGCATCAAATCCGTGGCCTGGAGCCCCAGCAGTCAGTTCTTGGCCATAGGCAGCTATGATGAAAAGGTGAGGAAGGGCTTTTTGTTCCTTCTCGAAACCATTTTGAATCCTAGAGTCCATCAGTCAGGGTTGGAAGGGATCAGGAGGATCGTCTAGATCCAGCCTCCCCACTGCCATGGGCAGAGACAGCTCACACTAGATCAGGCTGCCCACAGCCTCATCCAGCCTGGCCTTAAGCACCTCCAGGGATGAGGCTTCCACCACCTCTCTGGGCAACCTCTTCCAGGCTCTCCCCACCCTCATGCTGAAGAACTTCTTCCTAACATCCAGTCTGAATCTCCCCATTTCCAGCTTGGTTCCATTCCCCCCAGTTCTGTCACTGCCTGATAGCCTTAAAAGTCCCTCCCCAGCTTTCTTGTAGGCCACTTCAAATGCTGAAAGGCCACAATAAGGTCACCTCAGAGCCTTGTAGAGATGGTAGGCACTTGCCACCTTGTGGACCTTGCAGGGCTTGGCCCCAGCAGTGCTGCCCTGTGGTGCTGTCTCCCCCAGGTGCGCATCCTGAACCACGTCACTTGGAAGAAGATCGCAGAGTTTGAGCATCCAGCAGCTGTTGTGAGCACCAAAGCTGTGAGTGCAGACCCAGGAGCCTTTGGCCTGCTGTTTGTGCATGAAAGGTGCTGGGAAAGAGACCTTGTTCTGCAGACTTTGCTTTTTTTGGGCTGCTGTGTGAGCAGGGCTGGGGAAATCACTTGAATGTTTGGGGCTTGTAAGGAAAGGAGAAGAATAATTTCCAGGTCCTGGATCCATGGCATGGGTTGGGCTGGAAGGGACCTTAAAACTTAGCCTGTTACAACCCCCTGCCGTGGGCATGGACTCCTCCCAGCAGCACAAGCAGCTCAAGGCCTCATCCAGCCTGGCCTTGAACACCTGCAGGGAAGTGGTGGATCCTCAGAGTCACCAGGGTGGGGGTGGTGGATCCAGAGTCACAAGAGTATGTGTGGGATGGTGGATCCCAGAGTCACCAGAGTGTGTGATGCTGTGATCCACCACCTCCCTGGGCAAGCTGTGCTGCCAATGATTTCTTCCCCCTGTCCAGTCTCAGTCTGGGCTTTGCCTGCTGCCCTGCCGAAGGAAGGGGGAGTCTGAGCTGGTTGGTGTGCTCTGCTGCCAGGCTGTGCTCAGCTCTGACAGCCCCTGCAGAGCTGCTTTTTCCTTGCAGGTGGTGTACAAAGAAGTGGAGAAGTGCCCAGCTGCAGAGGCACAGAGGCTTCCCTTCACACCCCCACGGGCACTGCCCAGCTCCCTGCTCAGCACACACACCAAGTGTAAGCCCAAAAAGGTTACTCCACTCTGCAGCCTGCCTTGGGAAATCTCCCTCTAAATGAATGCTACAGCTGAAATCTACCTGCTTGATCATGGGATGGATCCTCTGGATGCTCCCAAGTGAAGTAGGGAAGCTCCCAGGGCAGCAGGTGCCCTGCTGGGAAGGGATGCTGTGTCCAGTTCTGGAGCCCCTGGGACAAGAGGGATGTGGAGATGCTGGAGGTGTGCAGAGAAGGGCCATGAGGATGCTCAGAGGGCTGCAGCAGCTCTGCTGTGAGGACAGACTGAAAGAGTTGGGGCTGTGCAGGCTGGAGGAGGTTCCCAGGTGACCTTCTTGTGGCCTTCCAGGATCTGAAGGGGGCTGCAAAAAAGCTGGGGAGGGACTTTTTAGGCTAATCAGGTAGTGACAGGACTGGGGGGAATGGAGCAAAGCTGGAGGTGGGGAGATTCAGATTGGATGTGAGGAGGAAGTTGTTCAGTATAAGAGTGGTGAGAGCCTGGAATGGGTTCTTGAACACTCCCCAGGGATGGGTACTCCACCACCTGCCTGGGCAGCCTGTGCCAGTGCCTGACAGCTCTCAGTAAGGAAAGCAGGAGCCAGATCTCAGTCTTGGAGTTGCTTGCAAAGCTTCTCTGAGCCTGGTGTGGGTTTCATCTCAGGCTTGCTTTGGCTATTTCCAGCTTTGCTTTCCTTGTGGAAGGGCAGGGTCAGCAGCCCTGCTGGTTAAAGGCAGCATCCTCCAACAGCTCCAGCTTGGAGCATCCCAAGAGGAGAGACTAAAGCGTGCTGCTGCCACCCCACAGCTGAGTTTGTAACTGTTCCAACCTACACACTTGGCCTGCTCAGGCTTGCTCAGCAAAGTGCTCCCTCTCCTGTCCCCTTCCAGATGACATCTCCCCGGTGCCAGCCTCTTTACACTGTGTCAAACCAGCTGCTGACCGAGCAAACCCCAAAGTGGGAGTTGGCATGTTGGCCTTCAGCCCAGACAACTGCTTCCTGGCATCCAAAAATGGTAAGTTCCTCCTGCCCCAAAAAGGACCCAAACCCAGCCCAGCAAGATGGGACCCCAAACCAGCCCCGAGAAAGACCCCAAACCACCCCAGCAAGATGAGACCCACCCCAACCCCAAGGGAGATCTCTTCATCCTTCAGCTCTTCACCTCTTCTTTCTCTGGCAGATAACATCCCTAATGCTGTCTGGATCTGGGACATCCAGAAGCTGAAGCTGTTTGCAGTCCTGGAGCAGCTATGTCCCATCCAGTCCTTCCAGTGGGACCCTCGCCAGCCTCGCCTGGCTGTCTGCACAGGGAACAGCAAAGTCTACCTGTGGTCCCCAGCTGGCTGTGTGGCAGTGCAGGTGCCCTTGGAAGGTAAGGCTGCTGCTGCAGCAGCTCCTCCAGCCCATCAGCAGCTTCTCCAGGCCACCAGCAACAGCTTAGTCCCTAAATGTTTCTTCTGTCCCTGGGCATTATCATGTAAATGGCTCCGATGTGCTCTTGGAGCTTTCCAAAAGTAGGCATTTCTGTCCTTCCAGGGATGTGGCCCCAACCACTTCCCTGGGCAACCCATTCCAGGCTCTCACCACTCTCATGCTCACATCCAATCTGAATCTCCTCCCCTCCAGCTTTTCTCCATTCCCCCTGGTCCTGTCACTCCCTGATAGTCCCAAAAGTCCCTCCCCCGCTTTTTTTGTAGCCCCCTTCAGATCCTGGAAGGCCACCAGGGAGCCTCCTCTTCTCCAGCCTGCAACTCTTTCAGGCTGTGCTCATAGCAGAGGTGCTGCAGCCCTCTGAGCATCCTCGGGGCCCTTCTCTGCACACCTCCAGCATCTCCACATCCCTCTTGTCCCAGGGGCTCCAGCACTGGATGCACTACTCCAGGTGGGCTCTCAGCAGGGCAGAGCAGAGGGGCAGAATCACCTCCCTGGCCCTGCTGCCCACACTGCTCCTGCTGCAGCCCAGCCTCTGCTTGGCTTTCTGCCCTGCAAGTGCACACTGCTGCCTCATCTTGAGCTTCTTCTCCACCAGCATCCCCAAGTTCTTCTCCTCAGGGCTGCTCTCCAGCCAGGCATTGCCCAGCCTGGATTTGTGCTGATGATCTCCAGAGGTCCCTTCCAACCCCTGCCAGGCTGCTTTCTGTTCCTCTCAGTTGATTTCCATGCAGTTGCAGCTGTGCACTGTGGCAGGGCTTGAAATAAAGACTCTGGGATGGCTTTGGGTGCTCTGCAAACAACTGCCAGTGGGAGCTGGCAGCACCCACAGCTAAACTGCCCCTGCTGACCAACTCTGACCCCCATCCTGCAGCTGACTTCCAGATCGTGTCCCTCTCCTGGCATCCCAGTGGAGACTCCCTGGTGCTGCTGAGTAAGGAGAACTTCTGTGTGTGCTACTTGGAAAGGGAAGAGGTGAAGTAGCAACTGCTGCCCCTGCACACCTGGGAGCCGGCAGGGAGGAGTGAGATAAGGGCTCAGCCCTGCTGCCCAAGGTGAAGAGTTTGTATTTATGAATTATTTATTGGAAGGGAGGTGCTCCCAGGCTCCTCTGTGGGATGTGCTGGGGTGGTCTTTGTGTGGAGTGAGGTTTCTATGACTCCTGAGTTCTGCTGCAGCTGAGCTGTGCAGCTCTGGAGCCTCCTTTCCCAGGCTGTGTACATAATGTGGAGCTGTTTCCATTTTCTAAGGGCTAATAAAGGTTTTGATAGCTACAGACTCTGTCTTGGCTCAGCTAGGAACCTTCTGCCTCCTCAAGACTGTTTCTGTCTTCTCTCTAAGATGTTTTAGGGCCAGACTTTGAGTAGCTTGGTCTAGTAGGAGGTGTCCCTGCCCAAGGCAGGGGGTTGGAACTGGATGAACTTGAAGGTTGCTTCCAACCCAACCTATTCTGTGAGGGTTTGGGTGGAATTAGTTATTGGAAGGAGGTGCTCCCAGGCTCCTCTGTAGGATGTGCTGGGGTGGTCTTTGTGTGGAGTGAGGTTTCTATGACTCCTGAGTTCTGCTGCAGCTGAGCTGTGCAGCTCTGGAGCCTCCTTTCCCAGGCTGTGTACATAATGTGGAGCTGTTTCCATTTTCTAAGGGCCAATAAAGGTTTTGATAGCTACAGACTCTGTCTTGACTCAACTAGAAACCTTCTGCCTCCTCAAGGCTGTTTCTGTCTTCTCTCTAAGATAGTTCTAGGGCCAGGTTGGATGAGGCTTGGAGCAGCTTGGTCTAGTGGGAGTTGTCCCTGCCCCTGGCAGAGGCTTGGAACTGGATGAGCTTGAAGGTTGCTTCCAACCCAACCCATTCTATGAGGGTTTGGGTGGTTCAGCAAGGAGAGAGCAGTTGGCCCTGTCCTATCTCTCTCTCTGTAGCCACTGCAGACTTCAAGGGGAAAGGAGTTATGGGATGCTCTTCCTTTTGCTCTACTTAATTCACAGCCTTAAACTTCCACCAAATGAAGAAGCAAAGAACAGACCTGAGTTGGAGTTTCACTTTTTTACTGCAAGATTACTGAAGGTGAAATCAATACCTTGGGTGGGGGGGGCATCGAGGGGCACATGCAGCTGGTGGCTTTGCTTCATGCCTTCAGCTTGATACAGGCTTCACACACAGAGCTCTGCTGCAAGCTCCCAAGCCCCACTGCAGCACAGCTTCCACTCAGCCTTGCAGCCTGCACAGGTCTCAGGCACAATAGAGGTCTCCAAGAAATAAAGGAGGAGCTTGTCAGAGGAACCTCAGGAAGGGGTTTAGAGGAGCTGCTGCTGAAGTTCAGTTCTGGACTCTTGGTCTAGGGATAAGCACAAGAATGTCTAAACCAGGCCTGGCATCTTGTGCTTAAAGGCTGTAAGGGAGGCAGATCAAAACCTGCACTGCTGCTGCCCCAGAGTGGAGGAGCTCTACGGGTAGAGACCAGAGCAGAATTCCCTCTGGGGGTGTATGAAGAGCTTTGAAGGCAGGTATGTTTGGGAAGCTTTTGGCAACATTATCTCCAGAGAGTCTGTCCTAAGGCTGCAGCAAGAGAACTCCCAGGAGAAATGAGGGAGTTCAGACTCTCAGAGAGATACTTCAGCTGCCAAATCTTTAGTGTGCCCAGCTCCTGAGCAGCCCTCCCACTTGCAGCTCTGCCACCTTGTGCTGCTGGGCTGGGGAAAGGGCTCAGCTTTCCCAGCTGCTCATAGGCATGAATCAAAGCTCACTGGGATGGAACATCAAAACCTCCTTGAGCAATGCAGCTCCACCCCAAGCACACGCAGGGACTGGACAGCACAGAGAGGGACAACAGGAATGTTCTGCTGTGTCCTGGGTGTTAGGAGCAAGGACCAATTGCACTTAAATGAGGAGGGAGGAGCACTGGGAAGTGGGGAGACACCACTGCTGCCCGCACAGGAGCCAGTGAAGAACTGCAGGTTAGCTACAACATACAGCGAGGACACTGCCCCTGCTGTCTGCTTCAGCTTCACCTGACTGCAGCAGGCAACCTCCACCCCGGGGGAGAAGAGCAGCAGCTCCCTTCCCTCGGCAACACCAAACCCCAGCGAGCCTTAAAACCCAATTCTGCCTCTGGTCATGGAGTAGCCAAGCTTGGCCTCGTTGTTGATGAAGGACATCAGCCCCAGGTAGGTCTCGATCAGCAGGGGACACTCCAGCACCAGCACACCGCTGGCCCTGCCGGGCAGGGGCCGCTCCTTGTGGGCTTTCTTCACGGCTTGGATGAGCTGAGTCTTGAAGTTTTCCAGCTGGAAAACAAAAAAAAACCACAACCAAATCAAAGGAAATAAACCCAGCTGGGTGTTGGCCTGTGGCACAGAGCTGCTGCTGGGGTCAGCACTAAAGCTCTCTCCTCCCAAGCAAGCAGCAACAGGAGGAGGGGACACAGCCTCAAGTTGTGCCAGGGGAGGTACAGGCTGGATGATGCTCAAGAGGGTTGCAGCAGCTCTGCTCTGAGGACAGGCTGAGAGAGTTGGGGGCTCTGCAGCTTGCAGAAGAGAAGGCTGCCAGGAGACCTTGGAGTGGCCTTCCAGGATCTGAAGGGGGCCTACAGGAAGGCTGGGGAGGGGACTATTGACAAGGGCTTGTAATGAGAGGAGGAGGAGGAATGGGTTTGAAGTGGCAGAGGGGAGGTTTAAACTGGATGATTGCAGTGAGGGTGGTGAGACACTGGCACAGGTTGCCCAGGGAGGTTGTGGTGCACAGAAGCACAGAATGTGATCTTTGATCACATTCTGTGCTTCTGTGCTCCACAACCTCCCTGGAGGTGTTCAGGACCAGGCTGCATGAGTCCTTGAGCAACCTGTTCTAGTGGGAGGTGTCCCTGCCTATGGCACAGGGGGGTTGGAACTGGCTGAGCCTGGAGGTCCCTTCCAACCCAAACCATTCCATGACTGCAGGGTGCTCTGCACCTTCGGTGGCTCCTGTAGGAAGCATTTATGGATGACAGCTGGAAGCCAGTTTGGGGGCTGGGGAAGTGCAGCTCAGAGCCCTGAGTCCTGCCTCTCACTCTTGTTCAGACAGCCCAGGCTGTGAGCTCTCCTCTGGGCCAGGAGAGCTGCTGCCCTTACCAGGCAGAGGGAGACAATCTTCTCATCAGCATCTGCCATGGGGTGCTCGGTGAAGGTGACATAGGGGATGTTGGTGGACCAGGGGTTCCATCTGTTGAGGAAGGAGCCACGGCTCTGCTTGTCCCACTGGACCCTGATGCCAAGACCTTCTCGCCTGGGGAGGGAAGATGGGAAGAGTTTGACTCTTTGGGCTGAGTTTCACAGCAAACCTGTCTGGAGCAGACCTGCTGAGGACTTGGGAGCCTTCTCTTACCATTCCAGAGGACAAGTTGGGAGAGTCCAGCCCCTGGAGTATGCCAAGGTATGGCCTCAGAAGGTGAGTGCAAAAAGGGTTGAGCTCAGTGGACATGCAGAACACCAGGCCTGAGCTGGGACAGCCTCTGCCTGCTATGACCTGACACTTGCACACTGCTACTACTGCTGCCACTCACTGCCTGACCTGCTCCCACCCCTACCCATCCTGAAACCCCCGAGCAGCTCACTTCCAGCCCACCTCCTAAGTGGTTCCCCGACCTGCTCTGAGCTTTCACAAATGGTTTGCAAAGCCAGAGGGGCACAAGGCAGAACTAAACCCTTCCACAGGTCGGTGGCAGCAGTTGGCAGCTCCAACTCTTTCCACCAACCCCAGCAGGACCTGACACTTGCACACTGCTTTCTAGCAATGCTACTACTGCTGCCTGACCTGCTGCTGAGCTGCTCCCACCCCTACCCATCCTGAAACCCCTGAGCAGCTCCCTTCTAACCCACCTCCTAAGTGGTCCCCCACCTGCTCTGAGCTTCTAAATGAAGGTCCAGAAATGGTCTGCAAAGTCAGATGGGCACAAGGCAGAACTAAACCCTTCCACAGGTCGTTGGCAGCTCCAACTCTTTCCACCACCCACCCTGGGATGACAGCAGCTCCACAGTCTCACTCTGCCAACTTACTTGTTGAGAGATTTGGGTGGGAACTCAAAGGCCCCCACTGAGATGGTGTCCACTGCGCTGAGGGAGATCCTGGTGACATGCTGGCACTGCAGGCTGATGAAGTTGTACTTGCAGATCAGCAGGGACCAGTCTGTGATGAGCACCAGGCGCTCCTTCTCGTTGTTCCAGTGGTCAATCCTGGCCAGACAACACCACCTCCTCTCAGGGACTTGGGGAGAGCAGGGAGGTCTCCCCCTCAGCCTCCTTTCCTCCCACCCCAGCTCCCTCAGCTGCCCCTCACTGTGTGCAGTTCTGGAGCCCCCAGCACAAAAAGGACAGGGAACTGCTGGAGAGAGTCCAGAGGAGGGCAATGAAAATGATCAGAGGGCTGCAGCAGCTCTGCTATGAGGACAGGCTGAGAGAGTTGGGACTTTTCAGCCTGGAGAAGAGAAGGCTGCCAGGAGACCTTAGAGCAACCTTCCAGTATCTGAAGGGGGCTACAGGAAGGCTGGGGAGGAACTATTCACAGGGTCTTGTAATGACAGGACGAGGGGGAATGGGTTCAAACTGGCAGAGGGGGGACTTAAATGGGATGGNCTTGAGCATCCTGATCTAGTGGGAGGTGTCCCTGCCTATGGCACAGTGGGGTTGGAACTAGATAATCTTTGAGGTCTCTTCCAACCTAAACCATTCTATGATTCCATTTCATTGGCTCTCTCTGGACCAGCCCAGGTACCCTGCAGCGAGGCTCCCCAAGCTCAACTCGGTACCTGAACCCTAATGGCACAAGCCCTGGCCCTGCTATCCCTCATCCCTCACCATCAATTCTCCCTTTCTCCAGCAGCAGGCTCCACCCGAGCTGCATCCCCGCACACCGCCGGGTTCTGCACCCCGCTGGAGATGGATGGATGGATGGATGGATGGATGGATGCATGCAGCCGCAAGCTCCCCGCGGGTCCCAGGGCAGCAGCGATGATCCCACGGCCACCCTGGACCCCCCAGGGCCGTTCCCGTCCCCGCACTCACTCCGCCAGCAGCCAGACGCTCTGCACCTCCCCGTCCTCGGCCGGCGACACCACGACGCGGATCTCGCTGACGGCTCGCTCGATGGTACCGGGCTGGGGAGAGAGGCAGGGAGAGGGTTACGAAGGAGAGAGCCGTTCGCATCCCTTCCCCGGGCCCGTTCGCGTCCCTCCCCGGGGCCGTACCCGGAACACGAAGTACTCCCGGAGGCGGCCGGCGCGGGTAGCGGTGCGGACCCGGAGCGGTTGCAGCCTCTGCGGTACCGGGACCGGCTCCGGGGATTGCCCGGCTCCTCCCGGTACCACCAGCTCCGCCGCACCGGGGCTTCCGGGGCTACCGGATGCGCCGCTGCCTTCCTCCGCGTCCCGGAGCTGCAGCATCGCGGCGGGGCCGACCTCTCGCTGCCTTCCGGGGCGGAACGGAACGGGGCTGGGCGGTGACCGAGCCCCGAGCCCGCCTCTATCACACCGGACCCGCCTGTCCCCGCCCCGAGCCCGCCTCTATCACACCGGACCCGCCTCCCTCCCGCCCGCCCCGG